>CM029367.1:11285908-11512245 GCA_017165825.1 Hepsetus odoe
GAGAGAGAGAGAGAGAGAGAGAGAGAGAGAGAGAGAGAGAGAGAGAAAATGAGTAGAGACAGGTCATGTATTTCTAATATTCTATCAGTTTTTGAAAAAAAAGTCAAATAAACTGTGACATTTTTCAGCTGAAACAATCATCCTTGTTTTTGCCCGGGTTAGTACAGGCAGTAATGCATTTCTCCAACCAGAAGGTGAATTTGAGAAGCGTGTAGTGACAAAGACTAGCCTCAGCCACAACAATAAGTTTAGTGTAGAACTTCTAAAAACAAACAAAAAGAAATGCAGCGCAAACTCCGTCAGGTTAAGATAAAATGTGCAAATGGGTCTGTGTGTGTTTGTGTGTAGGGTGAACTGGCGACTAATCTTTAGCTGAACTGTAAGCAATAAATACTGAATAGTATTTAAGCTTGAAATGCCCATCTTTAGTGCACTGGGGTAAGTAAGAACGGTTAGAAAATGCTACAGAAGATGATGTGGGCCTGTGTGCCAGCGTTTATAACAAGCTCCAATTGGTCTGGTACAGAAGAATAGTTGTTTTTGAGATTAGCGGAACATGCTTAGAGGTTGTGCCTAACTGCCCTAGTCAGAGCGATGGAGGCAAAATGAACTGTGTGAAAGATCACGCGTTTTGACCAACATTTTATGCCTTATCAGTAGCACCACTCAGTGCATATCAGCATGAGAGAACCAGTCAACCTATAACACGAACATGAAACGGTAGGTTGATGGTGGTATTAAAAAAGTTGATGTTTATCAGTGGAACATGATAATAATAGAATAAACTGGGACCACTGCTAAGCAGGGCATCTTAATTAAAGGTAATTAAACCATGTAGCCCTGACAGTGGCGTTCCACATGGCTGTTGACTTTTAAAAGCTGGGTTGAATTTGGGCGTCATAAGTTACGCAGGCGGGGCTTCATCTTGCCTATCTCTCCTCCCAAGCACAGGGTCCTGTCGAGGGACAGCACAGTCCATTTCTGCTGATTAGCTTGTCTCAGTGAATAAAGAACCAACTCCCCACAGAACAACTGCCTTTGCAGAGGAACGGCCATTTTCCAGCCCACGTTCCACTGGAGTACTGCAAAATGTGCGTCTGCAAAACTGGGCCGACAATTTGAAAATGGAGTCTCTGCCTAAACGTCCAGCTCTAGACCAACATGGGATTTTCACGAAAGGCCACTATTTTTAAAACGGGGTCACTAGAGTCCATTTCAGTATTTCTGTAGCTCCATACATCATGCAAAATGTATAAAGTATCAAAAGCAAATGGTGTAAATAAAGTGACATATCATTCAAATGTTACAAGGGCAAAGGTCATACCATAGTATAAAAAAATATATCATATTATAGTGTGTACAAATATATTTTTTTACAAATAAAATCCTTGTAGAGGCTGAGATGAACCCTTTCTAGTCACATGGGTTTAGTACTTTGCCATTGTCCTGAATAAAGCTGGGGGCATTAAAAACACTTATGAACGCTGAAGTCATTTGTCTCAAATGACCCTCTATTTGTCTCTTCAGTTTCAGTTGTTGGAATTTTATATTTGTTACTACAAAGAAGGAATACAAATAAAAATGAATAAATATTGAGTTGCTCTCAGCTTGTGAGCACCTGGCCAGAGACCTGAGGTCACCTAGTGGCCAAATGTGCATCCAATACGCTGACAGGCAATAAGAAAAAAAAACCAAAAAAAAAAAAAAAAAACAACCAATAAATAAAGAAATAAATAAAATAGCATGGCAAGCGGCACTGTGTCCATTCCCGGCTAAATACTGTTAACTAAACTCAACAGACCAGCGAATCCTTGTGCTCTCTTAGGTCTGTTTCTTTAACCACACTCTGGACCACAGATGGAAATGAACAGTTTGCTTGCAGTAGCTGGAGGCTTTCATTCTGGCTCGGCTAAACAGGTTAGCCTTGTTTTACACTGTGCATGTGTTTACTTGTGGGTATACCAGCATTAAGGTAATGACAAAAACAGCCCCTTTACAACAACTACAAGCTTCAAGGTTTCTAATAACAGCAATCATGTAAACCTGCACACCTGCTCAGGTGTTGTCTCACGGCAAGCATCCAGTTTTCTGAAGCTGAAGGGAAGAAAGCTTTTCTGGGAGTAGTATTTGTAGTTATTGCTCCCAAGAAGCCAAAACAAGATAAAACAATCTGAATTCAACTGCCACACAGGGTAATCCCTCCACCTCCTTGCAGGCTGTTTCAGAGGCCTGTCTGACACCTCATCGTTATTCAATCCTGCATCAGGCTGTCTGAGCTTCCCTCACACCACATGTCATCACAACAGCCTCTCACACATACACACACTTCTGAGACCTAGCGCTGACGCGAAGTGGCATTTTCGTTTTGACACATCCAAAGGAGAACAGGCCCCGGCACACTTAGAGATGAGTAACTGAGTTGCGTGCTAATAGGTGATCCGTCTCACTCTCCCGCTCACTAAACGTGTGATAATGAGACCTCGGTGTCAAACCACCTTGTACGGGTTAATGCTCAGCCGTGTTAAATATAAAGCATGACTAAGACAAACTGCAGGCTGATTTAAGCCATGGATACGTGCTCCCACACTAGTGCATCCAGACACATTTAGCAAAAGACAGGAGACACTGTCGAAAGGAGAGATGGCAGACATACTTTGAGACAAAAGGGAGGCTGTGATAAGCTAAAATGTACAATCTTGGAACTGGTTAGGGCCTCAAGATGAAAACAATTGTAGCTATATGAAGTTAAAAAAATAATACTAAACGCAGATGACAATATCAATCGAGTTAAAATTCTACTTGAATTAAAAGCAGAAATCCTTAAAGCCTTAAACAGTATGCTTGAGTTTCCCCAGAACTCAGTACAGTTTGTCTCAACTTAACTTAGTTTTTTTTTTTTGTCACAAAGTTCATTAAAAAAGGCACACCGTCAGACACTACACGAATAATAATTGCTTATTTTTTATTTTAAGCTTGAACATTCTGTACTGTGATCTATATTGCAAAACTCGGAAGTCATATATGTAACATTTTTGTGTGTTTATTGTCCATAAGCTCTCGTCCATATATGGCAGCACTATAATATATATTAACATGTACCACACACACAAAATACTGAATGAGGAATAAGGCTTAATGACAAGACAGTTGTAAAAAAATGAGAAAATAACAGCTCTCACAGCTCCAGGACTGATTGAGAAGGTTAGTCTCTGTTTTTGGTGGATTGTGCTTGAACAAGACGTGGTCATGAAAGATGGGCACCGTGGGAACAGGTACTCTGAGCAAACAAAAACATCTCTGAGGTTCCCTTCCCTCTTCTGTGCCTATCGCTTTATCATGCGTCATCGTTGTGCTCACTGTATCTACTTCCCCTTCTACTGTACGCATTAGTGCCCTGTCTAGGAAAAAACAGACACACAGAGAGCGTTCAAAAATGGCAAATATATATGCACACGCACATTTGCGAACACTCGCTCCTGCTCGCAGCCCTTTGAGTGGGAATGGGAATGCTAAAGGAGGAGAGAGATGAAGCAATGTCTCTCTCTCTCTCTCTTTCTTTCTCTCTCGTGCACACAGAGGAGAGATGAGGTTTCTAGCACATTAAGTAACCTTTTCTACAATATGAAAAAAGACAGGGTGGCAGTATGGATGTGTTGTTGGGCGGTCTAGCTGGAGAGTGAAGCCAGGGTTGGCCTGGTTAAGATGCTGTGAGCTTCTCTGCAGATTTGGAGAGCTGGGGGAATCCCTGCAAACTGATAGTGAACCACAGCACATGAGCAAGATGCTCTTTAAGGTCTGCAGCACACTCAAATTCACATTGCTATATGCATGCCAGTGGGGAGTCATGTCTATTTTTAGTTTTTTAAACAGCACAACTTCAAACAATAGCTATGCTTCTCACACACACACACACACACACACACACACACACACACACACACACACTTTCCAAATAACTGCCATTAGGGAATACCATAGTCATTTAAAAGTGCACTTGCTCTGCAACAGTATTAAGGTACTGTTCTTCTTCCATTGTTCAACATTATGGCTGATCTGTGTGTGTGTGTGTGTGTGTGTGTGTGTGCGCGTGTGTGTATGTATGTGTGTGTGCGCGTGTGCGTGTGGGGCAGCACATGCAGCCTGGTAGCTGGCAGTTCCTGTGCAATACGGAGGTTAATTTGTCAGATTGACTGCAGTTGAATGAAGGACAGAACCAAAACACCCTCCTGTATTCAGAATGAAATATCTGCTACACAGCAGCCCTACAGGGACAGAAAGGACAGACAGGAAGACAGACAAGAAGAAACAGTGCTCTTTAACAGTTTAAGCTCTGCAGGCTCATTATTCAGTCATTAAGCTAAAAATGATCCAGTAACATTAAACACCTTTCATGACACATTGTGGCTTGACTGAGACGCTGCACTTCCACTATAAAGTATGAATCGTTCCGTAACAACCGTGCAACTAAAATCTAACTTCTGTTATGATGACAGTGAGGAACTAAAAATTAAGCTGCATAAAGGCCACTGAGGTTCATAAATGCAACTTCCTACTCTGAACTGTGAACCACTGAGGTCACAGAATGGAGATGTACTGAAGAGCTTCTGCTGCTGAATAAAGATGAACATTAAGATGAAAAGTCTAAAGATCGGGTCGCCTCACGGTGATGACAGATTCCATCACACATTCTGGAGCTTGAAACAAGGCCCTCGACCACTGTAGGACACACACATACACACACACACACACACACACGCACTCTCTCTCTTTGTCTCCAACTACCTTTCAATCTCAACTTCTCTCGTACTCTTGAATGTCTTCGTGGAGGAGGTGTTAAAAATGTCAAGCCGTCTATAGGACATGTCACTTTACGTATAGAGCTCGGCTGAGGACTTCCACACACCAGTGTAAAGAATGTAGAGCTGTACTGTGAGCTGAGTCAGTGAATGACTGAGGGATGCCCCCATATATACCAGGGCCAAAGTGACATATAGAAGTTTCATCTCAATGAAAAGAATGCGGTTAACATGCGTACAATATTTTAGTTTTAACATTCAATTTTAACGTTCAGTGTTCAAGTACACGTATATTAAAATTCTTACTTGAACGCCTTCTCACAGTCTGTAACAATCAATAGACACTCAACATAAAGCTCAACCATGCAAAGAAATAATCATCCGCATAAATACAAACTACAATAACCACAAACTGTACAACATATGCCAACTACCAAACCAAAATCAGGAGAGGTAAATTCATCTGCAATAAAAGTGTCACAGTAGAATACAGTAGTAAAGTGCACACTCATGTAACTGTAGAGCTAAAAACTGCAACACTGTGGTGAAGCGAACAGGGACAGCAGTAATATATTAGGCAGCAGGTGACTACAGTACCCACAATTCCGGTTCAGGAAATGAACTCAAATCACCGATTCATAGGTTTCATGCAAAGTCATACCCTATGAAGGATCACACACCTGGAGGGCAAAACAAAGCTTTCTTCCACTCTCCACCACAAGCTTTTAGCAGGTACTACTTTACAGAATCCGAACAGAGAAAGGAAGCCCAAAAGGAATCAGAGTCAGTGGCGTTATGCTGTTAGACTTGTCTCTCTGGGCAACTCTCTGGAATGAACCAGGAGTATACGTGCTTATGAGGAACACTTTATCAAAGATAAGCTGTGTTTTGATGGGAGCTGTTTTCTGATAGCATTTTTAGTCTTATCTTTATCTTTAAGACAGTGTTCCTGCATGGTTGTTTCCGTGGACCAATGCCGTGATCTTATTAATTTATGTGAACTGACCGGGTACGTCCCATACCACACACTTATTTTATGTTACACACTACATTACTGAGTTCATGTCCGATGCTTGCATACTAATTTTACCTAATGTCCGGTGTGGAATTCTGGGAACCAGCCAGTTACATTAGAGTTTAGCCGCTGACAGCTATAGAATAAATAACACAGTTAAAAGTAAGGTTCAATCTTAAAGCTTTGCAGATTTTGGAATCTCTCCCCCACCCCCCTAAAACACAAACACACACACACTCGCACACTCACACACTCAAAAATTCAAACACTGCAACGTGTGGATCAAAAGTCGATAATGAGAAATCTAAATATAATAATATCAAAATATTAGCTTGGAACAAATGGAAAATACACTAATCTGTGCTCTATGGGTTTTACACTTGAAGGCTCTGTGCTAGTCCTACAACTGGTACCTTTGAATAACACAGCAAATGGCCAAGCCAGTAGCGAGACCAATCTGAGTCTCCATCTGCTCAGCATTATCAAATTAGAATGCATGATTTCCAGTTATTTGCTGAACTACAATATTGAAAAAAGAATCAAATTTAAAGGTGCAAAGGTATCCTTTCTGTAAATCTACTAGTATTTTTAAGATCTCTGAGCCCATTTTACTATTTAGCCCTAATCCAAATCGGCTGCGGACAATTCCAGAACATAAATGATATGATTAAATGAGACTATTGATGACTGATGAGACACTTTAAAACCTGAAATGGCATTAAAGCTTCAGTTCAGTTGAAGAAACTGAAAAATGTGGAATTCAAGATAAGATCTGGATGCCCAGGAAGAATGTCTGAAAGACAGAATGTACCCACATCACTGCACTGGAGCTACAGGAAAATTTGGTCAGCACGACAATGCTGGTGCGCTTCCCCATTGTACGGTGGTTCTGTACAACCATCACCCACATGCAAGGGGAGTCAGTATCTTCAGTATGTAACAAAACGCTCAGATAAACTAAACAAATTCTTATCACCATCTGCCCCTTGTTTTTCTAAAATTAAAAAAAGTGTTGGGGGTTTGCCTCACTATCCGCTAATAAACCAAAACCAATTCCGCTAAACTCACGACACCCCTCGTCCTACATCCATAATAAGATAATTAACTGTGATTAACCATTTAGAACAATGATTAACTTTACTGTACACCAGTGAAGGAATTACATAGTTCCCCTGATGGCTCTTCCATTCTTTCATTTTGTGTGTGCCAGACACATGCATGTGCATACATTCACTTACTCACTCATTCACACTAACACACACACACACACACACACACACACACCCCCTTCTGAGTCAAGCTGAGGCAGCTGCATGCCAGGAACACCCTGCTCTGGGGAATGTGTGTGTGTGTGTGTGTGTGTGTGTGTGTGTGTGTGTGTACACTAATCTACATTTACATCTACATAGACAAAAATATCTAGTAGTCACTTCAGTACAACAGCAAGAGAACAAGTCCTGGACCAAATGGTGTTTGTCATATTCGAGGTCTCTTTCCTTGACACACATCTACTCAATCACAGTGTAATCAGGGCTGAATCCCTGAGCACTCTGATTACATTACATAGTTACTGGATACTACTTCCGCTCTATAATCATCATGGAAAACGTGCTGCACACTTCACACTGGAGTCGTGCGACCACATGTGAGTTAATATTTTTTAAGCTTGGATAATGTAAATAAAATATTAAAATAATAAATAACAAATGGGCGGACAAATTAACACGCGAGTCTTTTTTCCTGCATGTACTCATACACAGACAGCAGAAACCATAGAAAGGAAGAGATTAAAGAGAAGAATAGCCATGGTACAATGAAAGAAGAGGGCCAGAATAAAAGCAGTTATGGTTGGAGGCAAAAAAGGCATCCTGGAAAAAGGCCCGTCACTCCAAATTGGAATTTAGACATCTTCCATTTCAAAGGACCTTAGGGATCTATGGAAACACAGAAAGGAACTAAATAAATCCACCGACAGCGGCTCAGAACAGAACAAGTAGAGCAGTGCTGCACTGTCAGCTGTAAACCTCAGTTTTCAGTTGTTCCATTCCTAAATGTCCAGTAAAAAGCAAACGCTCCAAAAGTCTACTGACAATGATCTAGGGAGGGGGAGGACTTCAAAGAGACGTCTGGTTTCGGATTCCGTTAATTAGTTATGTCTCGTGCTTTTCATGGATTTGTATTGCTGTTATGTTATCCTGTTGCTCCCATGATTATGCTTTTCGCTCAGATTTACCAGTTCAGCCTTTAGCGCTGTCAGAAAATTCATGTTGATGGTGGCCACCGCCTAGTCTGAATTCTAGGTTTATTATAAGAAGTTACAAGTCGCTATCAATTTTTATCAGCAAGATTTTTGCCAAAACTGCCTCCTGTGGGAATGCAATATCAGGCGATATTAACAGTAAACCAATAAATCGTTCAAACCCTACAGCATACGTGCAAATTGGACCACTTAATGGACCATTTTGTCTACATCTATTCACTTCAGCAATGGTGTTTCTGGACATTTAATTTCCACACTACATTTAATACTTTGAGTGACTGAAATATAGCCTACAGGAGTTACCATTTCCTGCCCCCCTGCTGTTACAGTGTCGTATTATATCAAAATCTAAATGTTACTGCTGAGGGGGATGTTTGTTCAGCCACTTTGCTGGTATGGAAGGCAATTTAGCATGCTTGCCTTGCTTTTAACTACAAGAGATGGGCCCCCAGTCTCTACCTATTTGTTTCAAACCCAAGAGCACCAGACCCGTGATGGAAAAAACAGCTTAATTAAAGCGCAACAACAGATGTTTATGACTTAGCAATCCCCTATGTGAATAATTAAGCAAAATCATGGTCACAAAATGGAGACGAATACCTTTCACTTCAAATACATTTAGATGGAAGACTGTAGGGCTTGGTCAGTATAATAAAGAATAGGAAAAGTACTCACACTCAAACAACCCACTTTGGAGTGTCTGAGGAAACGCAAAGAATGTGGTTGGGCGTGTAATAGCCAGATTTACATACTAGGGCTCTCTTCACAGCTAACATTAACATGCGTCTTAGTTGAGCGAATCACAAGGGACAACCAAAAGGCACAGCCATTTATATCTGATATTTTGAGTGCGTCTCCAGTGGCCGTTTGTGTTTGGATTTATCACACGGTTCCCACTGAAAGAGGAGTTCTGCATACTTTGTCTGTCAGTCTCCTATTCCATCTGATTTGAGACCAAATATTCTGCAAATCCTTGCAGATCTACTTTGTTTAAATCGGAAAACTCAAATAAACCATTTCCAAACAGTTTCACTTCTGTTCGAAATTGTGTGGTCAAACAATATAAGGTCATTATATGGCTCTAGATCATTCCAACTTCACAAGGACACCCAAAGGTCATTCAAGTTTATGTTGGTTTTTCTGAAACAACAACTAGGTGTGTATGTACTTGTTAAGACTCAGGTTTGGCAGGGTTGGCCAGTGACGTCAGATGCTGTTGTGTCCATGGCTTTTGTGCTGTTGCAGCATATTAGTAAATTATTTATTGGCCAAATTTAGAGCGGAAGATTTGGGCCATTTTGTATATTCAGCTTCACAGCCATTTACAAATATATCACGGCAGGGATGGTCTGACACCATTTCCTCTTTTCTACTACAACACTGAAACGCTGAGTATCAGCCAATGGTCAGAAACAAATAAGCTTCTAAATAAGACATTTTTAACTGAAGCACTTCACTTAGAATCATCTAAAAGCAGTGACAAAAAAAAAAAAAATGGGACTTTGCCCCAAGATCAGAAGGTTGTGGGTTTAAATACCAGACCAGTAGGTTACCCTGAGGTAGCCTTGAGCGAGATACAGTCCCCCAACACTTGGCTTCCCCTGTGTGAGTGTGTGTGTGAGTGTGTGTTTGTGTGTGCGTGTTCCGGGCAGATTTGTAACAGGACTTTTCTCTCCCTCCAATATCTGATACAGAATGTCTACCATTCCCTTTCTGACACCAGTACTGGATCAGTGCCATCTCCACTCACACTGCGTTAATAAACTTCATTATTTCATTGAGTACTGCAAACATTATTTTGATTCTGAATTTCTACAGTGAACCTTAATTAGTGTTGTTAAACTAACATTAAAGATGCCACCATAGTTTGTGTTTCACTTTTTTTTTTTAACATAAGAAACTGGAAATAAATACCAGGATAGATGATATATTCTCTTGCAATACTCAGAGATTTTTAAGTAGGATAAAGCAGCACAGACACAAATTAAAAAGCTAAGCAGCCGTGAAGGAGACCAGTGCTAACAACGGAGCTCGGTTTTAAAACAAGCTTCTTGTCCCTAAGCTATCGACCAATTATAGCATGAACGCAGTCAGAGCTCTTCACGCTCAGAGGAGGTGCAGGCCATGCAACAGGCTGCATAGGGACTTCCTCAGCCTCGGAGCGTTTCCACAGCAACTCCATGGTGACTGAGGGAAGGTGTGAAGGCATATGTACTGTAAGAGTTGTCTGATCTCTCATTGGCTAAAAGGGTTAGGTTCACGCTCACAGACTCCCTCTGCCAAATGCTCTTTATGGAAGTGCAGCAAAAAAAAAACAACAAAATGTTAAAACTACATCTGAGTGAGGGCAGCTGCCTCTCGCCATCCTGCAAGCTGCTCTTCAATTTTATCCACCATAACAATCAAATAGCACTTTTATGGTTTATTCTTTTTGGCTTCACCATGCACCCCTCTCTCTCTCTCTCTCTCTCTCTCTCTCTCTCTCTCTTTCTCTCTCTCTGTGTGTGTGTGTGTGTGTGTGTGTGTGTGTGTGTGTGTGTGTGTGTGTGTGAAGTGATGAAATCCCTTGGGACTCCCAGGTGAAACAGAAGCTTCAGGCACATAGTTTGTGCTGTTTGTAGTGCTGATCTGCTCTATAGATCACTTCTCAGCATCCCTTCATTTCTGACTTTTCATTCCCTATATCTCTTCTTATAACCCTTTACATTCACCCTCTCCTAAGGCACAGCCAGGAGCAGGTGTGACAGGGACAGACTGTTTAAACCACAATGCTCCTCAGAGACGGGAAACGCTGCATTCATTCACATGAGCTTCTGGCAAACTAAAGCACAAGTTACAGTTAATGCTTCTGGATTTGCAGTTGGTTTTGCTCTTTGTGGTAGCAACAGCCCTTCCAAAGCAACTGCTGTCATTGTGGAAAGACAGAATGAGAGGGAGGGGTGCGGATATGCGGTTACTGAAGATTGCCAGTTTGTTTCGAACTGAATTTAAAGACGTGGCATTAGCATCAAAGGTCACTGGCAACAATTATGCATTTGCCAATACAGGAACTTCAACATGTTAATCTAATTCTTCAGAAACCTTCAAATGATTATGCGGCAGCTGAAGAAGAGTGATATTTGGAAACTAATAATAAGCTTTAACATAAACATTTCTTTAAAAAATACAATGCTTTTCTCCAAAACAACCAGGGTTGGGTAGTTAAATGATAAACCACATACAAAATCTGTATATAAATATTAACAACGGCTTGTAACATCGGATCAATGGTTAGACTGGATCTTCTCACCTCTGGAGTGTTTCATCAGATAAACTGAGATGCAAGTCTGACGTGCTGAGTCATGGATAGCATACGCAGTGCGAGAATGGAGATGCCATTGAGTTTGTGTGAGCGGTTTATGTTTTTTATGTAATGCTGAGCTCATATCTCTCTGACAGCCAACAGAAGGAGCCAGGCTGCATATCTCCTGTTCAGCTGCCGAGTCTGACAGGTCAATCCAGTGCAAACAACTTCCTTCAAACGACCTCTTTCCCCACAAGACCCACCTGGCAAAACAACTAAATGCTCTTTATTAACCCTGCAGGAGCCTTTGTGTCACAAATTTCACTGCACTCCTGACTCTGAGGCAACTCTCTCGGCCCACTTCTCTCCTTCCTGATCACTTTTTCTCTGGGCTGCTACAGCGGCACGAGCCGGGGCTGGACTGTCTCATCTGAGAGGAACGCAACTCTTTTTATTAGCCAGCCAAAAGGATTCTGACAGCCAAGAGCAAGTACAAGTCTAAGCATGAAATCTGCCCAATATAGTAATTAGAAAGGAATGAGGAGGACAGAGTGTGTGTCAAAAAGTGTTCACTGAAAAGCTAAAGAACTGAGTTTGAGGAGTCACAGAACAATATAGATAGTAGTTTCTGAGTTATTATTGGATTATGCCCTTTGGTGGGCTTTTTTTTTTTTTTTTTTTTTTTTTTTCTCCCTTTTTTACATTCTATTGTGTCTAAAACCTTATGATTAAATACCCGTTTTTCATATATTTCTGCAAAATAAAATGGAAACGCTGTAAGCGTTCAACAATGCATTCAGCATTGTCTGATGTGAAATAATCTGTTAAATCCCTTTTAAAGCTTCCTCACAGAAAGGAAATAACATAAAAAGATTATTATATATAAAATGGTTTATTGAAAACAGACTCTTCCTAGGTCTAGCTCACTCGCCTGTTGTATTGCAGCACTTTGGGTGCAGGTGTAGAGGTGTGGAAGAGAAACGCACCATATCTCATCTTCATTCCCATAAATGTGTGTGTGAAGTAAAAGTGACCATTATCGTCATTGCGAGCTCACAGCACAGCACACAGTAAACCACAACGAAATTGGACCTCTGCATTTAAATTGGACCTCTGCATTGCAGAGGGCAGCTATGAAAGCACCCGGGGAGCAGTGACAGGAACGGTACCTTGCTCAAGGGTACCTCAAGGCAACCTACTGGTAAGGAGTTTCAACCCACAATCTTCCGTTCCTGTGGCCAACTCCCTAACCACTAGGCCACCGCTGCCCCTGTGTGTAGTGTCTTATTTAAGTGAAAGTGACTATTTCCCCTTGTGAACATCTCACCATAAAGTGAACCACAAAGAAATTTAACCCATTTCACACCCAGTGAAGTGTGCCGTAATATCCAGCACCCAAGGAGCAGTGCTGGGGATTGTACCTTACTCAAAGGCACCTCAGGGTCACCTACCGGGACTTAAACATATGACGCTCCAATAGTGGGGCCTGGTTCCTAACCAGTAGGCCATCTAAAAAGTGCATTGTAGGCATATTTAATTACTGCTTTCTTTTTCTATGATATGTGTTAATTTAATGGTGGTTTTGGACAGTATAAAAAATTTTATTGTAGAAATTTGCAACCCCAGTTCCTTTCATGACCAGTATAAAGGAACTCTAATTTCTCTATAGTCACCCATTTCTTATGAAAAACTCTGAATGGCAGTTTAATGTGATGTCAACAGGTGATTGTAATCATTATTTGGTGCAAAGCAGTATCCACAAAAGGGCTGAGTGTTATAGGAACTTGAGGAAGATGGGCAGAGGATCTGCAGTTTGTTAACACATCCATAATATGTATAGTTTTCATTAGATGCTCTTTCATTTCATAATTAAAGGAGCAACTTGGGTTTAAGGGTATTTCTCAGGAACCCAATGGTGAGGTTGCAGGTTTAAATCCCACCTCCAGCAACCTCTTGGTCAATATGCAAATATCCTCCCAATAGACCACCACCCCATGACAAAATATGTTCCTTAGAATATGTTCCTCAGAGAAAAGCTGGGACAGATTTGCATAATTTATACTATACAGAGCACAATACCTTTAAGCAATTTAAAGAATCTGGAGAAAGTCAGTTGTGCAGAACACCTGTGATCTCTGATCCCTCAGGCATCACTGCATCCTTCATCGATAGCTTAAAGAGCCACATGTGCAAGGGACTTCTTCAAAAACAACTACAGCACAAAGATAAACATGTCCAGAAGTGGCATTGACTTTTCTAGGCTCATCTGGGATGGACCATTACATGTGTATTGCAGGCAGACAAATCATTGTAGCAGATCTTTTTTGAATGAAATGGCTCAGACCCAAGACGAAAAGGATCATTCAGACTGTTATCAGCCACAAGCAGAAAAGCCAGGGTGTCCGGGTATGGTGTGGTGTCAGTGCCCTTGGCACACTTTGGTGATGAGAGCATTAAAGCACAAAAGCACATTTGGATTTTACAGTAACACATGTGGCCTTTAAGACACATTTTTAATCTATGCAATTTTCAGCAAGACAACACAAAGCCACATTCTGCTCACATTACAAAGGCATGGCTCTAGAAGAAGTACAGGTGGTGCTTCAACGGTTGGCATACTCAGTGCCAAAATGTCTTTTAAGTGTTGTAAGAAGGAACGGCAACATTAAAAAGTGGTAAATGCTTCACTGTTCCAACTTTCTTTGGTTGTGCTGCTGCCCTGAAATGCAGAACTGGATGTTTTTTAACAAATGAAGTGAAATCGATCAGAGAAAACATGTAACATCTCAGGTTTGTACTGTCTGTGATGAAATAAAAGTCAAAGCAAAAAAAAAAAAAAAAAAAAAAGACTTTTTTTGCATTTATTGTTCCATCTCAGCCTTTTCTGACTCAAGGTTGCTTTTTTAAAAACAAAAACCACTTGGGCCTCAGCTGATCAGACCTGATCATCTCCCTGGTTTTCATAGTTGTTTGTGGGCTGAAGAGTAAATGAACAACATCAACTTCGAGAAGTAGGCATGAGTGTGTGAGAGAGTAAAAGAGCTGGGCTTCTCAGAAGAGCGTCAACCATCAACATCAACTGAAGTGCAAGCTCCTAATCAGTGGGCTGCACTGTTACCGTTACATGATTTCAGAAACATAGAGAGCTTCAAATCCTGATGCCAAAAACTCAAAAACCCCCACTCAAAACTCTTAGTAAGTTTTACACTTAGTAAAATTATAAAATGTGGTTTTATGACTTGTTTTGAATTTTTCTGTCTTGAGATTTGACCTCACTAACTAAAACATCATTCTTGACAAAGCAGTGTTGTACATTTACATTTACGGCATTTAGCAGACGCTCTTATCCAGAGCGACTTCCATGTCCTAATTACAGGGACAGTCCCCCCTGGAGCAACTCAGGGTTAAGGGTCTTGCTCAGGGACCCAGTGGTGGTAGTGCCAGAAGTGGGATTCAAACCTGGGACCTCTTGAGCCACTGGTCCAGAGGCAAGTATCCTACCACTAGACCAGTGCCACCCGTACGATTTATGGTACCAATATCAATACCAACATTACATCTCCAGTTTGAAAGCTCCAAAATGAAGCTTTGAGCTTGAATTGTCTACACAATGTGAAAGACATGCATCATGACGAATGCATCTAGTTCTAACATGAAATGACCCACGTTTATAATATCGTCCTGTAATTGAACACACACCATGCTTCGGAATAAATCCATCCTACGCACATCTGTAGTGAACACACACACGAACACACACACCAGAAGCAGGGGCAGTGGGCTGCATATCTGTTCTGGGGTTAAGTGCGTTTTTCAAGAGCACTTCAGCCATGGTTGTGTCCATGTATGCAACTCAAACACAGATAAAATGTCAAAGCACCCTTATTTCTCCATTCATTCAGTCTGTCTAGCAGGATGCTAAGTATGCCAGGAGAAAAAAAGGCTTTACCTGGTGCTTTCCAAAGGCCTTCAAAGCAATGTATCCAATTAAAATAAACACACAGACCAATAATAATATTAGAATTTTTGTTCATACCCCAGTAAATGTTAAGCCACCATTCCAATTGTTAAACCACAAAATGATGCTGATCGCTTTACTCACTCAATATTTGAGCTTCATTCAGATGAATACAAGTGAACCAGAACTAGACAACCCTGATGTTGTTTTGAGCTGTGATCCATCAAAGCCAGTGGGCTTACACCTCAGCCAAAGCGCATCCCAGATCAAGTTAGATGCGGTTTTCCATTCATTTATACACCAGATTAGATTCTTTTCCCTGTCAGACAAGTGAGATTCTGTTCTTTTCTCCACACTTCCATGCTAGCTTCTTGGTTTCAGACCCTGAAAGGAGATTTTCTAAACTTTTGACGGTGTAGCCTGTGTTTTGGGATATCCACTTCATCTTGGAAACAATTAAACGAATACTAAGAGCAAAACTGTTTTGGGCACTTTTGACCCCTATACAGTAGCTGCCACATTATTTAGGATACTAAAAACAGCCATTCCTCCTAGAGCTCCATCTTAGCAATGTCCGCATAGATCTGGTGGAGAGTCCCTCTCCTTTTGGCTGCCAAGATTAAAGTTTAGAGAAATACAGACAGTTTTGTGCACCTTCTTTATGAATGAGTTAATAATGCTGCCACTAAAAAGATAAAGTGAAATAAATATTTCACTATCAAAGCAAAGGTGGATGGTAATTAGCTAATGTTAGATTAAATATTACGTAGAACTAGAAAACACTGGACGTGCATCCAGTAACACAGTATGGAATTGTTATGGAAGTGTTTGGTTTGGGCTCGTCTGTTCCACTGGTAAACTCGTCAAAGCCACTGCGCAAGTCCACGAAAACAAACTGTGCCAGAACGATGTTGTAAAGATTTGAATTAAAAAAAAACTATTCTCAAAATATTTGACCTTATCTTTGAATAAGAGGCTTGGCTTGCATACTGCTGGTTGCCATTCTTTCATTTCCTCCCCAGAGAGAAGCCTGTAATAGCATAAACCCCTTCTCTGGAATTTCTTTCCCTGTTGGGCTTCTGGAGAAGTACACCCATCATGGGTAAGTGCATCCAGTTAGACAACAATATGGCATTTTTGCTAAACAACCCTGCTACAAATGATGTTGACAGTAGAAGAAAGCTTTATTTTGCAGGTGGTTCATTATGTAAAATAACACACGTACAAAAACTAGTTAATGCTTTAATATTAAAAGTTGACTTCCCAAATACAAGAATAAGGCTGAACACAGAGCAGCTTTTTCATAATGCTTTTTTGAACGCGACACAAAAACACCTTTAAAGCTTGAGAGCTTTATCAAGCCGGCAAGATTTTGAGTGAATTCCCTGCAATTCTGAGCATGAATTAAATGGCAGACTATTGCATGTTTGAGATTATGTCAATCCTGCAAATTACAGTGATTGCTGATACTGATACTAGTGATTGATACTAGTGATTGCAAGCAGCATGTTTCGAGCCCCTCTGAGCGCGCCTCCAATCATCATATAATGAAGCCCAATTAACTAGATTATTTTAATGCATAAAAAGCATTCTTAATAGCCTCAAATTTCCAGTGAAGCCTAGCCCAACTCAATATATTAAAAGCATGTTGTCTTATTCGCCATTATCTGACATAAAGGCTCGGAAACCAAGTTACATAGAATTCTGTGTTGAAAGCCACGCTTCCCATGAAGTTTAAAAAGCAACTTCCACTGGCTTACAGACTTTAAACCATGAAGTGAGGTCCCTAAGATCTTGATCACTTTTAATAATCATTTAAATGTGTGTTCATCACGCCTATTTTTAACTTTTTTGAAGCTCTACTTATTTTCTCTCATAGTTATATATTTGCAAACAGACACTAGGCAAGCAGAGTGTGGCTGCAGTAATGAAACAGCGGGTAGCTGGGTCATTTGTGTCAAGCTCCCTCAGGAGCCCCCATAACTCAGCAGCAGCATCATAACACCCACTGCACTCAGGATGAGAACACCGCATAACGGACTCTCATTATCATTCTCTCTCTCAGTCTCGATGCTTTTCAGTGTTCATCTTCCGCTGTCTGCAGGCCACATTCGTACAGCACTTGTGTTTTATTTGTAGCACACTTACACACACTGAACTGGCCTTACATGCCCTCGTGACACGGTAGCTCTTGCCCCAGCTTTACAGTTGGGCCCGTCACTCTGAAACAAGCCTACCCTGCTCACATCCCCCTCGGAAATAGCAGCATTCTGCTAAAGGCATGTCAGGCGCGAGAAAGTGACAGCAACTGCCAGGACGAAGTCCACTTCATGTTCAAATGTTGCAGTTTTAACCAGCTAGCAGGTCTATATCTTAATCTAAAACAAATACAACTAGGGCTACATTTTAAAGCAAAGACATGGCAGAGAAGTAGTTCATTCTTGACAGCGTGAGAAGCTGTGCAGATCTGATATCATATTCTGAGTTAAAAGTTCCATCGACAGTTAAGGATTTTGGTTCATGAACATCTCTTCAACCAATCAGAGCCAGCTTTTTGACTGATGCAAACCCTCTGGTCCTTTTAGGTGTGCTTGCTTGTTTGTGCTGCTTTTTAAGGCATTCAATAGAAAAAACAGAAAGTGACTCCAATGAGCACCAATTGGTAGCAGTGCTGACAGTGATGATGCTAACATTTGCCATCATTTTCAAACATGAAAATCAGAAAAGTCTTTTCATTTGAGCACATTTCCCATATTAGTGTGTCTCTACACGTCATTTGTAAATTGATAATCCAGGTGTTTTACTGTTCAATTTATATAATAGGTATGCACCCAAAAATAAACCAGATCAGGTGTAAACTGCCTGTCTGAATACAGCTTTTAGAGCGTGTGCTGTGAATGAGAACTTTGTCTCTCTGAAGACTGAGCGTCCGAATGGCCTACATAGTGAAACAAAGGATTACAACAGAGACACTATTTACATAAGCAAATTGCTTGGCAGATGAAACACTCTAAGGTGACTTTGAGCACCATCAGTGTTCCATTAAGTGTCCATTACAAGTGGGTCATTCTCTGTCAAATTAGACACGGTTGTTGCAGCACAGTGACAGATTTTGTTCAGACGCTGTCTAGATCATGAATGTGCCCCAAAACCAAAGCCTGTAAAATATTTAGGTTAAAAAATTGTTTTCGTATTTCCCAGAATTCTTTCATAGCCTTAAAAAGCAGAGGGGGTTCCTCTTCCTTAACCTGTGAAACAGACTCCTCTGTGCCTTTCTTTCTTTCTCCACCACACTCCTGCTATGGTCAGATACGGTGCGTGAATAATTATATCGATTTCCTCCTGGGCTTACAGACCTCAAATGTGCTAGATTATGCTCTGTGAATGCTCTTCCTGCATCTCTTCTGTAGCTTCACAGGCGATGTAAAAGGCAGCCCCCCCGTGATCTCTGTGTCAGGCCAAGCAGGGGCAAATGAAAGAGACAGTATAAGACTGTCCTTGAGATTTTCAGGTCAGCTGTAACTGCATTGAAACACAACATGAGCCATGTTAGCATGGCAGCCAGGGAGTAATTTTATTCCATGTTTGTATTAGAGAATAATTACAGTGCAAACACAGACCTCAGGACACTTAATAGGCTCTCGCTGCTTTTGAGCTCATTAGAAGCACCACTTTATTGAAGCTTTATTGAAACTGAAATCATTACCCAATGAAAAAGAAAAAAATTTGACTTTGAAAACACACATGGAAAAAAAAAAACCCAAAAAATCTCCATTCCACTGCTACCTTCCTAGAGTATGAGTGTGGGCTTTAGACCAAAAGATGTCCTGAGGAAACTATTGTAGCAGCACAGACCTAAAGCTTTGAACTTTCCCTTTAATTGCTCCTGAAATCCTGAGCATGCATTTAGAGGACTAAAGCAGTCTTTCCATTTTAGCACATTTCACTTCGCAGCTTGAGTGAAAGTGACCAGTGCCGAACGCAGTGAGAGAATAAGGCCACAAACACGGCCTCTGACAGTGCAGCCAGAGTCACTAATGCAAGCACAATTTCTTCATGCTGCCTTTCTGCTCATTATTTCCCCACTGGCTGTGGTTGCGTATGTTAATCAACCAAGCCACCTCAATGGAGGAAAGAGAGGCATGTTAGCATGCACAACTGGAGCCTTTGTGTCTGTTATCACAGTTGCCATGTGCAACTCTCTGCAATTCTAGGTCACAACACATACATAACCACAATGAAAATGTTGATGTTAAACATTCGTACCACAGTGAAGATAAAACCATACTGCTGCTCACTAATCTCTTTTTTAACCTGCTTCCACTACTCTTTCTCATTACTTCATACAGTGGCTGATCAACTTGATCCCTGCAGTTACTACAGCTCTGTGCATCACCCTAATTCTTGGAAATCAGTACCAGTTCACTTCTCCTGCACTCCTCAGCCATCCTCTCACTTTCCAAGATTTCAAACATTTAACTTAAATTTTACATTAAATTTAACCTTCCACTTTAAATAAGAAACCTTAATGGACCTATCAGTAGTTTTTCTTACTTTTCTCTGAAACTAGCCTGAAGACCTGAGTTTCTTTTCCTTTTCCTCTCTGCACCACCCTGCCCTTAATGCACCGCACAACCAATGTGCTTCTGTCATCTTAAGGCAACAAAATAATGGATCAATAGATATTTTTGAAGATTCACTTAAAGTGATAGCCACCTGTGACTGTTAAAAGCCTGTTCATGAAATGTAACACAGAGAGCTTAACTGGGGCAGCTCTATTATTTGATTAATTGAATTTGAAGTGCAATACTTTTAAACAATCATAATCTGGGATATATACATATATATAATTGGACGTTCCTAAAATACAAACAAACACTATCATAGTAACTATTTAATGGCACTTTCATGTTAATGTTGCACTGGAAAACTGATTTTATAGTGCTATACCCCTTATGCTCATCTTATAATACTATAAACAAACTAAAATTACAGCACTCTACAACTAAGGACTATCAATAACGTGTAAATGCTATTATGGATTTTCCCATACACAACAGTAATATTCTGGTGTAGCACACATTCGTATTTGGCTAGTAAGAACTACGCACTTGTAGCGTCTTTTTTTTTTTTTTTTATAAACTTAAATGTAACTAATCCTCACATCTATGATCCAAGTTATACTATGCAGTCTTAATTTTAGAATAAATATCGGTGCTTTCCTAAAATAGTTAGAACATGTTAGAACATGTAAGAAATAGTTTCTCCTTGCATGCCTGTGTCTCTTGACCATAAATGGATAAAATAGGTTTAAGACAAAAAAATAAACTGTATCAAAATTACGCATCAGGCTGCACATCTGATGTAATAACTTGTGAGGAAGCATTTGGCAGCTCCTGCCACCAATATTGTGAACAGTTCTTACTAGAAGTTCACCTAGACTGATGCATTTCAACTCAAAATCTGTGTGACTTTGTTTGCATTGGAACCATTTCATTCAAAACATTAAAAAATCTTTAATGCTATACGAGTGATAGAAGGCTAAAGCAGCAGTGCAGGAACCACAAATCCACCTGAGGCAGTGACAGTGTGTGATAATGCAAATAGTATGTTTGTGGAATGAGATCTCTGCCCTAATCTTGTGAATGTGCAAATGTTTAGTGCCAACCACAGAAGCTCTGTGTGACATTTTAATGGTGACATGCAGCATCCAACTGGAAAAACACAGAACTATGAATGACTCTCGCACAAAAAATGTTGTCCTAAAGTACCTTTGTGCAAGGTACTGTTCCCATCACTGCTCCCCGGACGCTTTCAATAGCTGCCCCTGCTGCACGTGTCTGAGTGTATGGCTAAAATGCAGGTTGCCTGATTCCGTTGTGGTTCACTGTGAGCTGTGCTGTGTTTCACTTTGACAAGAATAGTCAATTTCACTTAGGTGCCTAAATGCAGGTAACAAAAGCTGCACATGTAGAAGAAGCCTAAACATCAGTTAAAGACACAAAATAGTATCTCCTATTAATCTATATAATCTAGTATCTCCTAGATTTAGCCTCGCAAATTGCCATGTAATCACATCACTTGCCAAAGGGTCCAAAATCCTTGAAACCCTTGTAGCCCCTCAATTCTGTTGTCCTGTGCATTGGTTACACGTTCCTTATGGATTACTGTGGGGAAGCTTGAAATGAGAAAATGGCCTCAATTAAGTTGGTCTGATTTAATTTTTCCAGTGTTAATTAAACACATCCATTAATATCTTTGGAACATCTGGGAAAGGGTGTAATATTCTTATTTTGCATTTAGGCCAAGAAGTAGTACTAGGTTCTGACCATCTACTCCAGGAAGTATTAAGGGGGGGGGGGGTTCTGAGGATTACTTATTCAAGGACAAGCCTGAAGACCGATCAATACACACAGTGTCAGTGGGTGTTATAACAGACATATGATCGCACCAATGAACACACAGTCCTGAGCACAGACAAAAACACACACTTACAAGCATGCAATCATGCAAACAGTCACCCACGCACTCAATCACCGAACCACCATTCAACTGTCATCTCAAACTCATTTAAAAGCAGAGATGGTGACCTTCCTGTAAGACCCTGGTTTCGCCAGCCTCTTTAAATAAAGGAGACCATGTTTTCTACCAGTAGATCCAATCAAACAGTATTTTTAAAGCATACAGTCCAATAAGAGATGCCTTGAGGCATCAGAACCAGTCCAGAGAAAGCATCAGGTGGGACAGCAAACCAAGCACTTCCTCATCCATCATAGCACTGCTCTCGTCTGCCTCCATTAACTGCCCACATCAAGGCCTCCATGCGCTGCTAAGCAGTAGAGAAGGCCAGGGAGCCTAGCTGTCTGAGCCAGGAGCGATGAGCTTTCACTTAGCTCAATTTCTCTGGAGGTGATTACGATGACCCCTAAATGCACTGCCCCCCTTTAACTGCTAACTCTGGCCTGTCTTCCAAGGGTATTACACTGGACATTTCAAAACATTGTTGTGAAGGAAATAATTTTTCTTTGAAATCTCTTCAAACGAAAAGGTACAATCGTGCTCTTTTCAGACCAAACCTCAAACGTTTAGTTTGAATACAAAAACGTATTTACTGAGCACAGTTTACTTCATTAACGTTCTAATCATTCTCACCCGATGGAAAAACTGAATTTATGTAGATCATTCGCTCCGACAAAACCGCTACTCTCAACAGTCATCATAAACGGTCACAAACAGTAGAGCGCATTGATAACACAATCCCAAAAACAGGACAGTCTCAGAGAAGACTGAATTAAATGTATGTAAACAGGCTGTTCACAGCTGATGCCCCCTTTGAACTGAAGTTCCATCAAAGGTTCTAAGCATTTATAAAAAAGGAATCACTTCTGGAGTTATTTGTTCCCAGTGGACGCAGTCATGCCTATAAACCAGAGAGGACATTGGGTGTGATTCAGATGAGAACAGATGAGGTCCCAAATGGTGCCGATGAGATACACTGGACATTCTATTATACTGTGTGACTAGTGTTCATTTTGTGAACTTAAAGCATTAGATTTCTTTTGTTGTAAACAAAAATTTTTATGCAAAAATATGCCCTTGTTTCTGCTGTTATGAGGTTTCATTTTATATATTCATGGTCAACCAAACGATGTTACAGTAATCAAGAATCTGAAACTACAGACAACTATAATAAATTATAGTGAAATATAGTGAATGAAAATATTCATTCTTATCTAGAATATAAATTGTACTACTTATAGTTTAACAAGCAACAGCAGACCTACCCTAGAAGAATAATTCAGTCATGTATTTGCACGACTCAAAGTGCTAACTAGTGTGTTTCATTCTTTATAGCAACACTAGCAAGTTTGGGCAATTTATTCCAACATTGGTAAAAGAACTCCAAAATGACTGTGTAGTCACTGAAAAAGTATTCTTACTGGAAAAATCATTGGTATTGATTTCATCATATAATGGGTTGATTTAAAGATGTGTTTACAGTGTTTTGGTCACTGTATAGCATACATCTGGGCATTAAATACACTGCTCAAAGAAATTTAAGGAACACTTTGAAAACATATCAGATCTCAATTGGAAAAAAAAAAAATTAAACAATCATGCTGGATATCCAACATGATATGGAATGGGTAATAAATTAGGAACAAAAAGGATGCCACATCATTTGATGAAAATGAAAATTATCAACCTACAGAGGGCATAATTTGAAGTCACTAAGAAATTTAAACTGAAAAACTGATGCGGCAGGCTAGTCCAATTTGCTGAAACATCACTGAAGCAACTAAAAATGGTACTCAGTAGTTTGTATGGCCCCCACGTGATTGTATGCATGCCTGACCATGCCAGGGGCATGCTCCTTATGAGATGATGGATGGTGTCCTTATCAGGGCATCACTGAGCTCTTGGACAGACTGAGGTGCAACCTGGCGGCGTCGGATGGACCTAAACATGATGTCCCAGAGATGTTCTATTGGGTTCAAGTCAGGCGAGCGTGGAGGCCAGTCAATGGTATGAATTCCTTCATCCTCCAGGAACTGCCTGCATACTCTTGCCACATAATGCCAGGCATTATCATGCACCAGAAGTAACCCAGGACCCACTGCACCAGCAAAGGGTCTAACAATGGGTTTAAGGATTTCATCCCAATACCTAACAGCAGTCAGGGTGCCATCGTTTATCCTGTACAGGTCTGTGCGTCCCTCCATGGATATGCCTCCCTAGACCAACACTGAGCCACCACCAAACCAATCATGCTGATCAATGTTGCAGGCAGCATAACATTCACTGCGGCTTCTCCAGACCCTTTCACATCGGTCACATGAGCTCAGAGTAAACCTGCTCTCATCTTTGAAAAGCACAAGGCACCAGTGCCAGACCTGCAAATTCTGGTGTTCTCTTGGCAAATGCCAGTCGGTGTCATCCTGTTCCTCCTTGGACAAAGGAGCAGATACCAGTCCTGCTGATGGGTTAAGGATCTCCGACGACCCTGTCCAGCTCTCCTAGAGTAACTGCCTGACTCCTGGAATCTCCTCCATGCTCTTGAGACTGTGCTGGGAGACACAGCAAACCTTCTGGCAATGGCACAAATTGATGCGCCATCCTGGTGGAGTTGGACTGCCTGTGCAACCTCTGTAGGGTCCAGGTATCGCCAAATGCTACCAGTAGTGACACGGACCCGAGTCAAATGCAAAACTACTGAAAAGCAGTCAAAAAAAAAAAAAAAAGATGAGGAGGGCAAATATGTCTGTGGCCTCCACCTGCAAAACCATTGCTGTTTTTGGGGTCGTCTTTGTTGCCCCTAAACAGCCGACACTGATTAACAACCCCCTCTGATATTTAACTGACCAGTTCAATATCCCATACTTTTAACTGACCTGATACTATACTCCGATTAAAAAGTGTTCCTTAAATTTTTTTGAGCAGTTTAGTATATTATATTAAAATAATCAACAAAAAAGCCCTTCAAGGTGAACAGTCAGAACAGTCTAAACACTCAAGCGTATGCTAGAAAGATCATTTTTGGTCAAATTAGCATTCTTATCTTGGAGATGAGCTTGACACTGGTAACCAGAAGAAGCAGAAGCACGCTGCGGGAATGACCTCAGACCGTCAGTGACCGAGGTCGCAGGAACCAGAGTCTGACATTTCTAGATATACCTCAGGAATTATAATAGCACTTTACACTTTAAAGATCTGCAAAATAAAAAGGATGGCCTTCTTTGATGTCAAATGTGAAGGACCTTTTGATCTGGAATTGGTCATCTTGAGATTTAAAGGAAATGCTGCAATGCATTAAAGGCCAATTTGAATCTTATTTAAAAGTATGCTTACAGACGGCCCTCTGGCAGAGGGGAAAAGACTATTGTTGAGCACTGTCATGAAAGACATAAAATGCTGAGCAACAGGACTAACTGCACATTAATTTTATTCAGCTCTGAAGTGAGGTAAACAGTATCTCATAAACAGTAAG
Organism: Hepsetus odoe; assembly: GCA_017165825.1. Taxonomy (NCBI): domain Eukaryota; kingdom Metazoa; phylum Chordata; class Actinopteri; order Characiformes; family Hepsetidae; genus Hepsetus; species Hepsetus odoe. Next base: position 11,311,209 of record CM029367.1, read on the forward strand.
TCAAGTGCAAATACATATGTTAACACAAATTTCATTTAAAGGAGGTGTGTGTATATATATATATATATATATATATATATATAAAAATTTGGAGTTTGGAGAAATTTTGCACTGAAGCTATGAGACACTGGAAATCAAGACACCCAAAATGTTTCCATAAAAACAACACTAAAACCTATTTCAAATCACTCAGACTGCATTTAGCTCTACATATAGGATATTTAGACATGATTTAGGACAAAGTATAATTAGCTGTGAGTACATCAAATAATTTTGACGGCCAAAAAAAATAGCTGATTATTATTATAGAGCCTGGTGCTATGTAATCTGACTGACTGAAGTGGTGACGTTTTATCCCTTCTTATATCTCACATTATGTCATACTGTGTCCTAAACCTCATCAGCAATTGATGGATGGCATGGATACATTTTGAATGATTTGATAAAAGCTTTGAGGACGCATTTACAGAAAAAGGTTTGGGTGACAACAGATCTCAAGTTTTTGGCCTTAGTTATAAACGGAAAGCAAAAAAAACAAGCAAAATCTCCACATCAGGATTAGATCTGGGATGCATGCAAAATTATGTGGAATTTAAACATCTGGGTCACATTAGGCCATTGACAATGTAATACAAGCAACCAAAATAAGAGAGAACATGAGAGCAAGATCATCAACTGTGAAGCTCTCACAACTGTACGAAAATAATGAGAGACCATTCTGGCACAAATGTTCTTTTATGATTTTTCCCCACTTCACTTCCTTTAGGCCTTGGCACATGTACACTGAATGATACATCGCTGGGATTATTAGGTGATATTAGGCAAATGTCAATCAATAAGCCAGGAACTTCATCGAATCTCCAGTATCTTAATCTAGAGGAGATAACCACTCATTCATCATATTCCTTTATTATTATACGCATGAGAAATCCAGAAATAAGGCATTGCTCATTAAAGACATACTGAAGGCTGAATAATGACCCTTTTTCCTGTTCACTGAACATTATGGTTCTCAACGTACAAGCACATGCGCAACCAAGCTGCATGTGCTTGGTAGCAGTTTTACCGTCATCCCCATTGCTGGTCTTCAACAATGCCAGATAAGCCTCAGGAACATACACAATTACAGCTAATCACATTCAAACAAGACTAGTTCCAGTACAGTACGACACAACACTGCAGTAATTCATATGATAACTATTTTTATGCCTAAACAGAAACTGAGCCTCAATTACTCACCGAGTTGCTTGCATAAGCTTTTATTCATATCAATTATCTCACATCAAAAATGGATGGAGTTCCCTTCTGCACTGCATAACTAATGCCAAGAGGTTCAGCCCAGCCTACATTTCCAGGCAAATCTCATTAATAATCTGATTAACACTCACGGATGAATAATATTTTCATTGACATGTTTAATCATTATTAAAAAAAATATTTAAAATAAATAAATAAATAAAACTTTCAGTATCCAAACCTTCAAGCCATGTAAAGAGAGTGTAGAATTATTTATTTATATGTCTGTTTTTGTTTGTTTGTTTATTTGTGTTTTGCATAAAGAAATTGGCACCAAAAAAAAGCTGGGATATGACTGATGTTTCAAATCAATATTTGATGACGTATTTATTGTCTTCTGGAAAAGCAAAATGTTCAGGCTAAGATGTCTGCATGTTTTGGCATTTGTTCCCATATGGAAATAAATTGCATTTCTTTATAATGCTAATCTACATAAATACAGTCCCATTATGTCAATTTTTTTAAACGCTATCACTCCTAAACAAAAAAAAAAGAGCATACATTTATATCTGCCCACAATTTTTAAGATTAAGATAAAAGATTCAGTTTAATCCCAACCAAAGGAAAAACAGTGACTTCCCAGCAAATATTATATAATAACAGAATTTCCATAAAATGGGAAAAACACTATTGGATGTGATTTAATGAGCTACATAAAATGATCACATTGCCAATCATTAACTGAGTGACACCCAAAAATATTGCATTCATCACATTTTAAACTGCTTGGCTCTGCAGTCTCTAAAATAGTTTATATAGATCTGTCTGTCAAAACTGAACAGATTTAAAAGTGAAAATGTATCCTGTCGCCTACAGTGTGCAATGAATGCTTGGAATCACACCCAAGCCAGTGCACCTCATTCTGTTTTTTTTGTGGTTAAAATTCTCAGTGATGCTCATATCTTTTGGAAATAATAAGTCTTGGGGTTTGGCCCAATAAACGCTTCCCTGGAGTCTTCTAACAGCTACATTATCCGTCGAAAGAGTTTACAAAAGACCATAAAAGGTTCTTGTTATGAGCTAATGAAAGACCAGGGAAGAAGAAAAAAAAAAAAAAAAAAACCTGTGTCCGACATTTTTGCACCAATGCAAAATATGTGAGTTTATGTCCCCGGAACACTTTGGGTTTCCAACCTCTCTTCCTTAAGATGTTTTGATTACTTTGCCTTTATAGAAATGTGCTCTGCTCTCATTGGCCGCCCTTTTATTGTGCCTTATTCAAAAAAAAGAGTCCGGGGCGACCCACCTTTCAAACCTCAGCGTGAAACAGTGAGGCTAAGCTGCTGTAGGTGGAATAAATATATATATATGGGGGATGTGTATGTGTGCGTGTGAGAGAGACAGAAAGAGAAAAAGAGAGATTTTTGTATCATATTTTAGGTATATGGGCTGAATGGTCTGTATGTTCTGTATAGCACATCTGTCAATTACATGAAGATTCAGTTTTCCATTATATCGCCACACAAAGCCCGCCTTAATGAAACATTTGATAATGTAGAAGTTATGTAGACAGTTATACAGCCCATATAAATCTGACCACCCTTCACACATGGAGCTTAATCTACAGCTAAAGGAACATATTAATATCTTGAAGGTCATTAAACCTGTTGAAATTGTCCCTTTAAATTAGCCAGTCACAAATCCACGCTCATGTTCTATGTTTAAATGCTGGTGATTAACTAGAAGACTATCAAAGCAGGCTTTCAAAGTATCAGGATCACTTGATTCACTGGCAGTCTCCACCAACGTTAAAAGCAATATTTTATTCCAGGATGAGTCTTTTAAAAGTTGTAAAAAGCAGATAGACCATAATCACTGGTTAAAATCAATTAGGCAGGTCTGGTCTCCGAGGCTTATCAATCACCTCATCACTTCAGTGTTGCAGGAAGTCATGCGCCATGGCACACTCCCGTTCTCCGCGGAGCTGCCACAATCTTATCCTGCTAATCCGGATCACTGCATCCACCCAGTCAATCAACAGCAGGGGTTAATTAACTTATTCAAATCCTGATTGGATTAAATTGCTGTGAGGGGGTCTGGCCTGTTTGCTCTCATCACATAAATATAAACACATCAACTCAGACAAGCTACGTGCAGAAAGACTAAAACCAGGGTCTTTTTATAAATTTAGGTTTTTATAAATTAAGCCAGAATTCAGATAAGCAGATAAAGCAGATCTGAAAAACAGATAAGCAATAGAGTAAAGAGGACCCAAATGGTGACTCGTGGTTTTTTTTTTCTCCAGCTAGCACTGGTTCACTAAGTCAGGTTTCTCCATGGTCTACTTTTCTCAAACGGGGCTACTTTTATTGGACAGCTGCATCAATAGGGAGACAGTGCAGGTTAAGTGCCTCTCTCCAGGGTCCAACATCAGTGTCAAGCTTAGGATCCAACCCTTATTGACCATGTCTTCAGTGAAAGGATCCGCATGTTCCCCATGGTACTCCAGGCGACCAGGGTGTTTATGATGAAGTTCTGGACCACATTAAAGCACAAGCTAAAAAAAAGAGTCTTGTAAGATCCACCAAGTCTAGCTCTGTGGGGAGAAAGATGGCGTCACCCTTTGATGAGCACCATGACAGACACTGCCGCTGCTTTGCCAAGGGTGTCCAACGTTAGACTTTTTGGTTTGTTTAACTCCTGTTCTTCTTGCAACTAGGCAGATGCAGACAGGCCAGCTTTGCTGTCACTGTGCACTGCTGTACGCTGACAGGCTCCCATGAGGCTTCGCGTCAGCCACACTTGACCTGGCAGAAAGCCCCGGAAATGCAGACGAGGCCAAAAACGCTGCCTGCCTGCAATGAAATAAAAACTTACATATGAAGCTAGAGATGGACTTACAGTCAAATCAAGACTCATCCCATACAGAGTGCGGCCAATTTGCAGAGGAAGCCCACCCACAAGTGGGTCTGCGGAAAACAAGGGATACTCACGAGGGAGCTGGAAAAAAGGGCATGTGTGCTTAAACAGTTTATTATTAGCCCACATTACTGACAGCAAAATCCCATCGGTAAAATTAAGCTTGAATCATCAGTCCACAGACTCTTTTCCTTTACTCCCATATCACCTTTTCCTCTAAAGTGTGCTTGCCTCAGACTTATGGAGGCGAGCCATTGTGCCTGGGGCAGAGAGCAGAGGGCAGAGCTTGTGAAGGGAAATCCAGAGGCTTGCCGCTCTGGAGGGAAACACCTAAAAAGGGAGGGGTCGTGGAGAGCTGCAGGAAATTGGAGAAGAGAGTCTGACTTGGACCAATCAGCTCTGGAGTTGAAAGGGAACACTGAGTGTGAGTGAGTCTCATCTGAGTGAAAATAGAAATAGAAATAGAAATATATATACATACATACACACACACACACACATATATATGAATGAGAGAGAGACAGACAGAGAGAGAGAGAGAGAGAGAGAGAGAGACAGACAGAGAGTGAGGGAGTGATCGAGAGAGTATGAGTGAGAGTGAGACAGAGTGCAGGAGTGATCGAGAGAGAGACTGTTGTTGATCCTCTGATGCTGGAGTCTACTAGGAGTTCTGCCGCACTGTCACATTTCTCCCCTCTCTCTCTCTCTCTCACACACACACACACACACACACTGCAGAGGCACGCGATCTCCTAACATACCTCACTTCATCTGATAAAAGCATTAAAGCACCAGCCAGTGCGACTCGACTACACCGAACCTGCCCGTGCCTGTGCGCGTGGGCGCGCGCGCGCGTGTCAGGGGCGTTAAAGTTGACTGCACTGTTGCATTCAAGGTTATCCCGTACAGAGACCCTCTTCAAAACCGGGGAACCGGGGTGAAGGTGCAGCAGCCCAGTCCCACACAGTGCCAGAGCTCGGCCGAGAGGAGGGGTTAACAGCGCAATGGCACAACTGTTTACTATTCCCGGGCCGCACGAACGGACAGGCCGGAAAAAAACAAACTAACTACATCAATAAACCCCGAAGTGAGCGGCTAGCAGGCTACTTCCTTAGCGGGCTCCTTCCACCCCTCTCGGCCGGAGCGTTAGCTGAGGAGTCTGCCCCCCACCCCGAACCCCCTCTCGCTCCTACCGTGCGGCTGTGCGGCTGCTGTCGGTGTGAGGTGAAGGGAGAGCCCGCCGCCACGCTGCTCCGGGACAGCAGGAGTCTGCACACTTTCGCGGCCATCTCTGGAGTGAGAGCCCAGCTGGAAGGCAAGAGCTGCGGAGGAACTGAGTGGAGACCGTGGAGGGGAAGGGAGGGAGGGAGAGAGAAGGAGGGCGGGAGGGAGGGAGGGGAATGGGGAGGGTTATTGGGCTGGTCTATCGCTCCGCACGCGCACGCACACACACACACACACACACACGCCGACAGTCATTTTTAAACATACAGTACAACTACCCATGAGTACTTATCGCCACAAACGAGGCAACGTCCCAAAGTAACGCACACTAGAATGTAAACGGAAGGGTCTCACTATTGGAAGTCCATTTAGTGGAATAGTGTGTCAAACGGGAAAGTGTGTTTATTAGGACACCGTCATTCATCGTTGTCCTTATCAACTGTCTCCATGACTACAGTGGCAGCCGTTTATTTACGAGGCGCGCGCGCCCCTGCCCCTACCCCTTCCCCTTCCCCTTCCGTCGGTTCTCGAAAAGAAAGCGTCCTTATGATTGGCTGGAGGCTTACCTGCTGGCACTTCTTCAGCCAATGAGGAGCGGAGATGCCGCCGCGTGCCACACTTCGGCAACTAAGGAGGATGCGAATTACAGGCTTTTGGACCAATGAGAGCGCGGGAACTTCGCCGGCGCAGGACTCCCTGAACAGGAGTTGATTTTAAGTTCAGCAAACCGGTTCACTGCGATTCAAAGACACAACTCTTAGTTTGCGGCACTTTTTCCTCCTGTGGAGTAAAATTTTATGAACACGTGTAAGAATTCCACGAATGGTTAAGTGCTTAGTGGATGAGAAAGAAAGATAATTATATTTGTATAAAAAAGATTAGAACAAACAGAACGTGTCGAAGTCTCTGACGATCCGTTTGTCAGATTCTTTTGATTCATAAGGCTAAGGCCTGCTGCTGTTTCATTAAAACAGCTGTCAGATGAAGTCAGTAACATTGATTATCTCATTACAGTGGCACCTGATGGATCCAGATCTATCGAGTGTAGCATTAAAGCCATCTGCTTAATGTTAAGTAGTAGACATGCTGACTGAAGAGCTCTGACCTGTCCAGGCAAGGTTTCAACAAGACCTCTGAAGGTGTGCTCTGGTGTCTGGAACCAAGATGTCAGCGGCAGATCCTTTATGTCTTGATGGAGCGTCTGTGAACTGGCAGGGTGATGCTCAGGGCCATGATCTGCTGGGAAACCTTGAGTCCTGCCATTCTTATGGATGTTACTTGGATATGTACCTCCTACCTAAACATTGTCACAGACCAAGTATGGCAATAGCTTCTTTCAGCAGGTTATTGCACTCTGCTTCACTGCAAAAAATGTTCAGGAATGATTTGAGATGCGTGAACAAGGAATCAAGGTGCTGACATGGCCTACGAATTCCCCAGATTCCAATCGGATTGAGCATCTGAATGCCAAGGTTTCTTCGTCCAGTCCTAGGGAGTTTTGACTCTGTCCTTTTTGTCTTGCTCACCAGATTCTTTAAAGCTGCTTTAAAGCAACATCAGTTCTAAAAAATTGCTGTATAAATAAAACTTGACATCTGCAGGACGTGCCAAACTATTCCAGTCCATGGGAGCCTCGTCTTGCTAGAATTCTAGAATTCTAAATGATCTGCTGCTAATATCATGGTGACAGACACCACAACACACTTTCAGAGGTCTTGTGGAGTCCATGTCTATTGTCTATGTCAGGTTGTTTTTTCATGACATGAGGAAGACCTATACAATAATGCATGGTTTTAATGTAATGGCTGATTGGTGCATTCAAAAAAAAAAGTGAAAGTGACAACCCTTGTCATTGCGAGGTCACAGCACTGCACACCATGAACCATAGCAGATAGTCAATTAAAGCCAGATGAATAAACAACTGATTCCAAGCATTACTTGGAGGCCTACAGTCATTTTTCAAGATGTCTCTCCTTTGCATCTACAGCAGTCACCATGCCACAGTTGTCACACTGTGTTGTGCACTCTCACATTCTTGGCAATAGATCTGTCCTTTCCATTATATTATTACTTTTCTATTATTAGTCCGTCCTTCAATGTGCTCAATGGTTATGTAGGACGAGGAGGTTTCTGGACCGCTCTGATTTGATCGATCCAACAATTGCTCTCATCTCATGAGTTCATGCAATGACTTAACGCAAAATATTGATAATTAATCATGTAAGATCTATCAATGTCTTTTCTCAATGTTGTCAGTCCAATTGTGGGCCGATGACTGAGGAAAACATTGAATAACAAAGAAACTGGAACCCAAAGCTCAGTTCTGTTGTGATTCTGAAGCAGGCCCATGAATGTATCCAAAGGTTACAAATACACATAATTTTTTTACTGAAGCAGACGTACAGATGCTTGTGTAAATATTGCTCGGGTAGAAGTAAAAATACTGATTAAACCTCTTAACTTGTGTAAAAATCAAATGTATAGGCTTTGAAATGTATTCAGTTAAAAAAAGTTATTTGAAGAAAATGTCTTTCTGTTTCTATGCAAATTCAAATACATATTTTTTTATTAATTAAAAAAAGTTACTATAATGAACATGAATGTCAGTGCTTCAGTTTCATCCATGTCTCTACTAGTTATCCTGTCACTGACATCACATTCAATGCACACCTTTTCTCTGCTGTCAAGTCTCACCTTCACTTCTGTTTCATCTTGTTATGTCGTGCACCAAGGAATCATCTTTTCTGTGTGTTTTTGTCCATTTATGTTGAAATCTGCCTTCATATTGGGTGTGCAATGATGCAGAATAAAAGAAATAAGATATAATTCTCTTCAATCACATTCCACTAAAGTAACAAATCTGTTCTGAAAGGTTAAAGAGCAGAAACACAGATATTTGAATTCAAATGTAAGGAGTAAAAAGTCACTCAAGTAAAGTAGAGTCACAACGTATCTATCATCCTAGAAAGGCACTAGTTACTGATTACTTTATTATGCCGTAATGGAAGAACATTAAGATGAACAATGTTTTAGCCTTCCTTCTGCAGAACAGCTTGTGGGGTTAATTTTATAACAAATAGACTAAGTTTGTTGTCACCTGTTATTGATTTTGATCATTTTTGGATTGGTTGCTGCCCAGCACTGTTCCTTGCCGACTGGCCTTCACTCTTTCAAATCAATAAAGATTTTGAGATGCCTGTAAAATGACGGGCTTTCTTGATGTAACTCAAGTGGCAACCATTGCTTGATCTCCAAGCTTCAGCTTCTCTAAGGTACAAAGCGCTTGCAGTGCAGGAGTGATGCAATTTAAATGCAAATCAATTGGTTGAGAGGGGGGAAAACTGGGCATCCCCAGAGAGATTGGGAGGAGGTGGAGCGTTTGCACTGTTTTATAGGGGACATTTGAAGAGTAAAAACATGGCAGTTTTTCAGGAAAGAGGTTTTTGTTGGCAACAGTTTTGTAAGACGTACAAAATCAGACTGATGGATACAAGATTGCTCTCAAAATGCTCATTTTTCCATGACTGGTGAAAGAGGGCTAAATTAAATAAAGCAACCTATGCTCAAAACAGTGGCCTTGATATACAGTATATCTAAAATCAGTGGTATTAATTCCCCCTTAAGCTGTAGTAACATCCTTTATTCTAGGAGGGCTACACAAGGTGTTGGACCATTGTTGTGAGAATCTAGTTGCATTCACTGGAGAGCATTAGTTAGGTCTGGTTCTGACGCTGGATTAGTTCTGGATCACAGATGGCACTCCAACAAACGGTTCTACTGCTGCTCAATGCTGGTGGCTTTACAGCCCTCTAGATAATGCATGGCATTGGGCAGGGTCACCTTAGGAGCTCCAGAGCTACTGGGATAGCTAGATCTAGTGGCCCCAGATTTTATAGGCAATGGTTTTCTAAGAAGATCAATGTAGCTGGTGTATGCAACTGAAGTAATTGGTTCACATTAAAGTAGGTGTACCTATTAAATAGGGCTGTCTATATACTTTAGGCCACAGAGTGTACAACCTGGGTTTTTTGCATGAAAGCAAATGAAACATTCGGTGTTTATGCATGTCTTGGTCTGTATGTCTGTATTTCTGCTGTAGTAAATACACATGAAACTGTGGGCGAAGGAAGATTTGATTTGCTGGTAATCCCTACACTCGCTGTACAAAATGTGGAAATGAAATGAGCTGAGAAGTGATATCAGCAGTGTTGCCCTCTGCCTCATCCTTGTGTGCAACAGACCAAAACCAAAGCAACCCAAGTCCTGGAGCTTCCCTGTCCTGTGGTTTTTACAGCAGCTGAATCACTCTCTCTCACCCCAGGATACCGTTAACATGGACTTCTCTTTCTGCAACAACACTCATCTGGTATAATACCGTCAAATTTTGTCGGGGCATTTTGGGCAGATGAAAATTCATGGGAGGCGGAATCAAATATACATTTCTGCAACCTGGTTATATAACAAATTTGGTGGACTTCTCTATCCATCGTCCCTCACTTGCTAGGTCCTTATGCCATTATTTCAACTACAGCTGATTTGCTCTTTATCACTGTTTACACTGGTTAATTTGTTATTATATCGATAGAATTCTTCACAGTACTTTCACAGTGTAATTAGGACTTTGGGGATCTCGTGCAGTGCAGTGCAGTTTGTGACATGCTGAATGAAAGCTTTACATTTGTAATCATAGTGAAAATTATTGGGATATTCTATTTTTGCCATATTACCTACCCTTTAGCCACCCACTTGTCCTTCAGCGGTGCTCAGCTTTGGAGCACAGGATACTGTAGTCTGAATATTTTTGGTTGTTGGACTATTGTAATCCTAGCAGTAACAATAAAGTGTGCAAAACTCCAGCTGCACCTCTGTTTCTGATACACTTACACAAGTACACTGCCATTATACAACTTAACACTTTTGCTGCGGTGCTGAGAAAGTTCACTCAAAAATATAAACTAAGTGGTGGTTCTCCAGTTCCTCTGTGGGATGGGGTTGATGGCAAGCTGATGACAGTTCTAAACTGTGCAGCAGCAGATGGGTTACAGTCACTGTAATCCTACAACCAATCCTACAACTTTTCATTGTGAAACTTGGCACAACACACAAGTGTTTAATCCCTCAGGTAAGTAAGGTACTGTCCCCATCACTGCTCCTTAGTCGATGGACATAGCTGCCCCCTGCTGCAGTGTGTGTGGGGGTTAGATGTAGAGAATGCATTTTGTTGGGTTTCACAATAACAAATAGTCACTTTCACTTCACTTCAAAGCAGTGACGCACTGGGCTGTGTGCTGCTGGACTTGAATATGATTTATGTTGAACATCCATTGTTATGTATGAGAGGAGTGGCGGTCATGGGATTTTTTCACTTTGTCATGTGTAGCTTCACACCTATTGTCGAGTCACACACCCCGAAAGGTCCATGCCTAACAACCATGGAATGCTTTGGCTGACAACCTGCTCCACTGGCTACAAGCCGTTGCCATGGGTGATTCTCACACTTATTTTGCATTCCCCATGCTGTGAACACGGCTCCGACCTTACTCAAGTAGGATCTTACTGCTGCTGTTATAGGAATGACACAACGTTCATGCATGAAGTTGGCTCATAGCAGCATGAAAAGTCAAAGCCCACGTCTTTTTGGCTGAGAATCCATCACTTCTGTTGGAGACGTTAATGAGGTGATGCTGGATTACAGGGTAGGCTGCTGACAGAGACAGACTAGTAACAGCTATAGTGATGTGAAAAAGTATGTGATCTGCTTTATTTTTGTTGATTACTGACACTAAATCGTTTCTGACCTCCAAAAAACATGTAGCATAATGTAATGTGAAAGACAACCTGAGTGAATGCAGTACAAGCTTTTCAAATGATCTTGATATTGAAGGACAAAACTCAGCAACATTAGCATCACCCACAGTAAAAAGTAACAGCGCCCTTAATTTGATTATGGCACCTTTAACAGCAACAACTGAAACCAAATACTTCTGACAACTGGAGATCAATCTTTGGCATCATCTTCAGAGACATTTTGGCCCATTCTTCTCTGCAGTGACTTGAGACAGTTTTCATTTCTTAATTGCGTTTATCCCCCTCCTTGAACCGCCACCTTATCGTGGTGGAGGGGTTTGCGTGTCCCAATGATCCTGGGAGCTATGTTGTCCGGGGCTTTATGCCCCTGGTAGGGGCACCCAAGGCAAACAGGTCCTAGGTGAGGGAAGAGACAAAGAGCGGTTCAGAGGACCTCTGATGATGGACAAAAACTTTGGAAGACGTTCTCCCTCGCCCGGACGTGGGTCACCGGGGCCTCCCTCTGGAGCCAGGCCTGGAGGTGGGGCCCGCTGGCGAGCGCCTGGTGGTCGGGCCTTCACCCATGGGGCCCGGCCAGGCTTAGCCCGAAGAGGCAACGTGGGTCCCCCTTCCCATGGGCTCACCACCTGTGGGAGGGGCCAAAGAGGTTGGGTGCGTTGTGAGCTGGGCGGTGGCCGAAAACGGGGGCCTTGGCGGTCCGATCCTCAGCTGCAGAAGCTGGCTCTAGGGACGTGGAACGTCACCTCTCTGGTGGGGAAGGAGCCTGAGCTAGTGCGCGAGGTTGAGCAGTTGCAGCTAGATATAGTTGGACTCACCTCGACGCACAGCTTGGACTCTGGAACCAGTCTCCTTGAGAGGGGCTGGACTCTTTTCCACTCTGGAGTTGCCACCGGTGAGAGGCGCCGAGCAGGTGTGGGCATACTTATTGCCCCACGGCTTGGCGCCAGTACATTGGGGTTTATCCCAGTAGATGAGAGGGTGGCGGCCCTCCGCCTTCGGGTCGGGGGACGGGTCCTTAGTGTTGTCTGCGCTTATGCGCCAAACAGCATTCTGGACTACCCACCCTTTCTGGGGTCTCTGGAGGGGGCGCTAGAGAGCGTCCCTCCTGGTGACTCCATCGTTCTGCTGGGGGACTTCAATGCTCACGTGGGTAATGACAGTGACACCTGGAAGGGCGTAATTGGGAGGAATGGCCCCCCCGATCTGAACCAGAGCGGTGTTTTGTTATCGGACTTTTGTGCTCGTCACGGATTGTCCATAACGAACACCATGTTCAGGCATAAGGATGTCCACATGTGCACCTGGCACCAGGACACCCTAGGCCGCAATTCAATGATCGACTTTGTGGTCGTGTCATCGGACTTGCGGCCCCATGTCTTGGACACTCGGGTAAAGAGAGGGGCGGAGCTGTCAACCGACCATCACCTGGTGGTGAGTTGGCTTCCTTGGTGGGGGAGGATGCCGGTCAGACCTGGTAGGCCCAAACGCATCGTGAGGGTCTGCTGGGAACGTCTGGCAGAGTCCCCTGTCAGGACAAGCTTCAACTCCCACCTCCGTCAAAGCTTTAACCATGTCCCGGGGGAGGTGGGGGACATTGAGTCTGAATGGACCTTGTTCCGCGCCTCCATTGTCAAGGCGGCTGACCGGAGCTGTGGCCGGGAGGTGGTCGGTGCCTGCCGCGGTGGCAACCCTAGAACCCGTTGGTGGACACCAGCGGTGAGGGATGCCATCAAGCTGAAGAAGGAGTCCTACCGGGCCTTTTTGGCCAGTGGGGCTCCGGAGGCAGCTGATAGGTACCGACAGGCCAAGCGGAATGCGGCTCTGGTGGTTGCTGAGGCAAAAACTCGGGCATGGGAGGAGTTTGGAGAGGCCATGGAGAAGGATTTCCAGACGGCTTCGAGGAAATTCTGGTCCACCATCCAGCGTCTCAGGCGGGGAAAGCAGTGCACGGTCAACACAGTGTATAGTGGGGATGGTGCGCTGCTGACCTCGACTCGGGACGTTGTGGGTCGGTGGGGGGAGTACTTTGAAGACCTCCTTAATTCCACCAACATGCCTTCCGAGGAGGAAGCAGAGCCTGGGGACATCGGGGTGGACTCTTCCATCTCTGGGGTCGAGGTTGCCAAGGTGGTCAAAAAGCTCCTTGGTGGCAGGGCTCCGGGAGTGGATGAGATCCGCCCAGAGTTCCTCAAGGCTCTGGATGTTGTAGGACTGTCATGGCTGACACGCCTCTGCAACATCGCATGGACATCGGGGACGGTGCCTCTGGATTGGCAAACCGGGGTGGTGGTCCCCCTCTTTAAGAAAGGGGACCGGAGGGTGTGTTCCAATTATCGAGGGATCACACTTCTCAGCCTCCCGGGGAAAGTCTATTCAGGGGTCCTGGAAAGGAGGGTCCGTCGGATAGTCGAACCTCAGATCCAGGAGGAGCAATGTGGTTTTCGTCCAGGTCGCGGAACAGTGGACCAGCTCTACACCCTTAGCAGGGTCCTGGAGGGTGCATGGGAGTTTGCCCAACCAGTTTACATGTGCTTTGTGGACTTGGAGAAGGCATTCGACCGTGTCCCTCGGGGGCTCCTGTGGGGGGTACTCCGGGAGTATGGGGTATCGGATTCCCTGTTAAGGGCTGTCCGGTCCCTGTACAACCGGTGTCAGAGCTTGGTCCGCATTGCCGGCAGTAAGTCGGACCTGTTCCCGGTGAGGGTTGGACTCCGCCAGGGCTGCCCTTTGTCACCGATCCTGTTCATAACTTTTATGGACAGGATTTCTAGGTGCAGCCAGGGCGTTGAGGGGGTCCGGTTTGGTGGGCTCAGGATTGGGTCTCTGCTTTTTGCAGATGACGTTGTCCTGTTGGCCTCATCATGCCATGACCTTCAGCACTCTCTGGATCGGTTCGCAGCCAAGTGTGAAGCGGCTGGGATGAGAATCAGCACCTCTAAATCTGAGGCCATGGTCCTCAGTCGGAAAAGGGTGGAATGCCCTCTCAGGATTGGGAGTGAGACCTTGCCCCAAGTGGAGGAGTTTAAGTATCTTGGGATCTTGTTCACGAGTGAGGGTAAGATGGAGCGGGAGATCGACAGGCGGATTGGGGCAGCTTCTGCAGTGATGCGGGCTCTGCATCGGTCCGTCATGGTGAAGAAGGAGCTGAGCCAGAAGGCAAAGCTCTCAATTTACCAGTCGATCTACGTTCCCACCCTCACCTATGGTCACGAGCTGTGGGTAGTGACCGAAAGAACGAGATCGCGAATACAAGCGGCCGAAATGAGTTTCCTCCGCAGGGTGTCTGGGCTCTCCCTTAGAGATAGGGTGAGAAGCTCAGCCATCCGGGAGGGGCTCAAAGTAGAGCCGCTGCTCCTCCGCATCGAGAGGAGTCAGATTAGGTGGCTCGGGCATCTGATTAGGATGCCCCCTGGACGCCTCCCTGGTGAGGTGTTCCGGGCACGTCCCACCGGAAAGAGACCCCGGGGAAGACCCAGGACACGCTGGAGAGACTATGTCTCTCGGCTGGCCTGGGAACGCCTTGGGATCCGCCCGGAGGAGCTGGAAGAAGTGGCCGGAGAGAGGGAAGTCTGGGCATCCCTGCTGGAGCTGCTGCCCCCGCGACCCGACCTCAGATAAGCGGAAGAAAATGGATGGATGGATGGAATTGCGTTTATCAGGTGTTATATGCAAAAAAGAAGAAAAATAGAAAGGAGGCAAATATTTTTTTCCAGCACTCCAGACAATGAACCTCACCCACTATACACCACCATAACTAAGCAGATATATAATAATATAATATAATATAATATATTACATCCCCCAGGATCAATAAAGTATCTATATATGTTTCTAAGCGGTGGTGGCCTAATGGTAAGGGACTAGGCCCCAGGATCGGAAGGTTATGGGTTTGAATCCCAGAATAGTAAGCTGCCCTGAGGTATCCTTGAGCAAACTAGTCTCCATCACTGCTCCACGGGTGCTTTCAAAAGCTGCCTGGTGCTGCACGGTGTGTATGGGTGAAAAGCAGAAGTTGAATTTCATTGTGTCTCACTGTGTGTTGTGCACTCACTTGTGTTTCACTGTGTGTTTCACAATCACGAAAAAGTCACTTTCACCAGTGGTGCAATGGATAACGCGTCTGACTATGGATCAGAAGATTCTAGGTTCGACTCCTGGCTGGCCCGAGCGCAGTTCAGGGCAGTGGTGGTCTAGTGGTTAGGGAGCTGGCCCCAGGATCAGAAGGTCATTGGTTTGAATCTCAGATCAGTTGGTTCAGTAGGTACCCTTCCCCATTACTGCTCCTGGGCAATTTCAATAGTTTCCCTGCTGCCCATTTTTGTGTGTATGGGTTAAATGCAGAGGTGTCATTATGTTGTGGTTCACTGTAAGTTGTGCTGTGTTTCACAATCACAAGAATAGTCATTTTTCACTTCACTTATCTATCTATCTATCTATCTATCTATCTATCTTGAAGGATTTGTAAAACAAAAAAAAATGGGCATAAAACCAAGCCATTAAAGCGCAAGCAGCTTTCATAACATATTTGATGTTTGAGACTCTTCTAAATTAAAGCTGAAATGAACTAAGAAATGAGAAGTCTCTTGATGTATGAAAAATCTCTTTTTTTTTTTTTTGAAAGGAAAGCGACATTGAAGACTCACGGGAGACAAACTCTTCTACTGTAACCCTACACCCACTCTCTTTCTCTCTCCCTCTCATACACTCTCACACACATTCACTCTACCTCACCGACTTGCCCACGGGAAAAGGCCAACACAAAAGAGTGGCCAGACTCAGCCTCTTAAACATTCCATATTGCAAATGCTTTTCAACGCCCACACCTGAAGGTCAGGCTTTAAGGAATGTGCCAAAGTCCAGTTCCAAACAGCAGGTCCAGTAAGAGCTGCACCTGACGGGTGTGGTTAGCCAACAATGAATGCAGCAGATATACCTGACCCAGCTCACATGAAATATTCATTGAGACTGAAAGGCACACAAAAGGAAGAAAGGCTTCATTTATTTTTCCTGCCTCCATGTCTGCTAATTAGATGATCCACTGCATTTACTGCACACCTAGTCTAGCTAGTCACCCACTAAGTCCACACACACACACACACACACACACACACACACACACACACATATGCACACGCACACACACTCACACTCAAGCATTTCCCTAAGCATGAACAAACAGTTGTGAAACAGGAGTCCTAAAACCTCACTAGTTTATCTTTTACTTTCATTTTTTGGTAATAATATTAGGTACAGCAACCACATACAGTACTGTGCAAAAGTTTTAGGCAGGTGTGGAAAAATAGCTGTAAACAAAGAATGCTTTCAGAAATGGAAGTGTCAATCATTTACTTTCATCAATCAACAAAATGCAGTGAATGAACAAAAGAGAAATCTAAATCAAATCAATATTTGGTGTGACCACCCTTTGCCTTCAAAACAGCATCAGTTCTTCTAGGTACACTCAGAACGAACCACAGAAGTAGGCTTCCTCACATCCTCCTGTCTCTTCATGTAATCCAGACACACTGGATGATGTTGAGATCAGGGCTCTGTGGGGGCCAGAAGAACTGATGCTGGTTTGAAGGCAAAAGGTAGTAACGGCAAATATTGATTTGATTTAGATTTTTCTTTTGTTCGCTCACTTTGCATTTTGTAAATTGATAAAAATGAACAATCATTATTTATATTTCTGAAAGCATTCTTTGTTTACAGCATTTTTTCCACACCTTTTTTTTGCACAGTACTGTATATGTGCACTTTGTAAGTTTACAGTGACTGACTGTAGCCCATCCACTGTCCTTCACCTTTATCTCATTTATCATTTATATGGGGTAATGGTGGTCTAGTGGTAGGATACTTGCCTCTGGACCAATGGCTCAAGAGGTCCCAGGTTTGAATCCCACCTCTGGCAAGACCCTTAACGCTGAGTTGCTCCAGGGGGACTGTGCTGTAAATGTAAATGTAATGTAAAATGTATCAGTAGAAAGGAACCACCATAAAACGTGTAATAAGGAAATATTATCCCCATTTTACAAAGCCTTCCTACATTTGGCCATTTCTTACTGGGGGCACACCCGATGCCATATTTGTTTCCTGTATTAGCTCAAATGAATTGTATTAAATGAGCTCAAGAAGGGCAGAAGGATCGGGGGAACATGAGTGTTTCTTTTATATAGTTAAACATGAAATTACTAGCTGGCTAATTAGCAAGATCAAGGCTATTTGATGAATAGCAACCAAAAACACAGGTCATGCACTGTCCAAAAGCAAAACTTCCAGGCCAAAAAGCAGTTATTCTATTTGTAACTTATTTGTAGTACGTTTTATCAAGGTTATGTTCAAAGTTCTCTCCCTCTCACTCAATTTTCTTACCCACTTGTCCTGATTAGGGACATCTATTCCAGCTCTCACAGGGCAAAAGGGAGGAAAACACCCAGGACAGGTCACCACACAACTCTTCTTTAAAGACTGTCATGAATCGATGGCTGATTGACTTTTATCTGTTTGGAATCAAAAACAAAGGCTTTTAGGATATATGCTGGGCGCATGCATGGTGTCAGAGTCTAGATGAGATAAGCAGCCACATGAACCTGCACATTACATGGTGGTTCTGGTAACCTGAGACCATATTTTACAATCATGTAGATACAAAACACACACACATGGACAAACACAAATTCTTATCCACTTTATTTTTTGGAGCATTGTTCTTAAAGCCAGCTAAACCAGTGTGCTGCTTCGCTGTCTTTCTGCCGCCTAGTTTTACTGCCCTTTCATCTCTAAGGGCTTGTTGCTGTTTACGAAGTGTTTTAGGACTGTCATTATAGTGCAAGACAAGCACTCTGCAAACAAACCAGTTCCAGTGCTCAGCAACAGGCCCTTGGGTGGATTACTTACACCACCCATAATGGCAATGTCACTTAGCAATAACAGCTCTGTGAAACATCTTTTAATCAGCTGTCAGTGATCAGCTACGACAATAAACCAGAAGAAGAGCTAATTAGTTCTTTTCATGCAAAGCCAGGGGCCTCTCAAGACCATCTTTTTTTTTTTTTTTTTTTTTTGTTAACCATAAATGTTCCAAAAATGCAGTAGAAACAGTAGAATTGTTACCTCTCCCATATTACTTCTTACAGGGTTGTGTTACACTGATATAAATGTATAGATCTGTGTAAACCAAGATATAGCGATGCTGCAATCTAACCCATCTGGGAAATGAAATAGGAAAGGTGGAGTGGCAAGCATGCCCACAGTCAGCACTGCCATCCAGGTCAAGCTGCGGGCATGTGGAGCTGAATGAATCCATCCCGATGATGGCAAATTTGTGAGCAAATCATTTCAGAAGCAGAGGCTCTATGCTAAATTGAAGGCATTAATGAGGTTGCTGTTCTGAGCTGCAGACTACTCATAGAGGCCTCCCATTACCTGCAGTGGTAAGGGAGATTGAGAGCACTCAGAGATTTGATAGATTTATAGATTTCGTGGAGCTTGCCATCACTGAGCAATAACAGTGGACAGGTTCTATGAATATAATCTAACAGACTAAAGTCTCTCATCTAGTCTTTTATGATTGAAAGTTTATAGTGGTTAGGTGCAGGTATTACAGTGAGAGGAACTGAGTGGGAGGAAAGTAAGGGGAAATGAGTATTCACACACTTTTGCTTTTGTTATTTAACATATGTAACCTTCTGGTCCAAGACTCCAGCCCATGACCTTCCGATCATAGGGACTGAATAACAACTAGGCCACCACTGGTTCTATGGTAGTTCCTAGTACCTAGTAACATATAAAAAGTATTAGTAACCTACATTTAAAAAAACTAAGATCAAATGAGAAAATGCATACAATTTTGCACTTAGTCCAGACACAGTTCACCCACAACATGTTTAGAAACCAAAATGTGCCTCTTTAGTTCAACATTAAAGGCTGACATGGCTGCCAAACACAGAAGTCATCACTCCCCTAACCCGGGCAGCGTTGGCTTAGTGGTTAGGGATTTTCCCCTGGATTGGAAGATTGTGGGTTCGATTCCCTCACCAGTAGGTTGCCCTGAGGTACCCTTGAGAAAGATACCGTCACTGCTCCCCGGGCGCTTTCAATAGCTGGCCTCTACTGCACGTGTGTCTATAGGTGAAACGCAGAGGTTGAATTTCATTATGTTGTGTTGTGCTGTGCTGCGATTCACAATAACAAGGGTAGTCACTTTCACTTTGAAAACACATCATCAAAACCTGTTCAAAGCACCCAGCTCTTAGGTAAGGTGGTGCAGATTTGTTGATATGGCTTAGGACAGTAAGCTTCACATAGTCATTTGAGACCACACCACAGTGCCGATAGGTCCTTTGCATCTATGACACTTAATTGCCACAGAACCTGTTGTTTAAAATGGTTGCCTCCTGCATTTGACTACACAGTGAACAAGTTTGTCATTTTTATAGTTCACTGTCATTCTGGTACCATGTTATTAAATCTATGCCACCGTAATAATAATAATAATCCTTTATTTATAATCCCACGAATGGGAAATTCACTCTCTGCATTTCACCCATACGCAGCAGTGGGCTGCTATTGAAAGCGCCCGGGGAGCAGTGATGGGGACGGTACCTTGCTCAAGGGTACCTCAGGGCAACCTACTGGGAAGGGGTTCGAACCCCCAATCCTCTGATCATGTGGCTGACGCCCTAACCACTAGGCCAAATTGAGACCTGGATATGGTTTGAGTGGGCTGAGAGATGTTTTGGGGATGTATTCCTGGGCAAGGTTTTGGTCATACTGACCTTTTGCATCATTATCATTTTCTCCCACGCTTAAAAAGAAAGCAACTAAAAAAACTACTGAAGCAAAATCTGGACTTCTAACATGCATTCACTCATCTGTGGAGACGTTTTTTTTTTAGATTTTTGGGTGAAACGTGTACAGCAGGGCTACTTCAGGAATGGAATTGGGAATCACTATCTCTAGATAATTAAATGCAGCTTCCTGATCGTACTGTGGCACAATGGGTAGTGCTCACAGCAAAAAGGTCCTGGGTTCAATTCCCAGGCAGGGCAGAGTTTGCACGTTCTCCCCGTTGTCTGTGTGTGTTTCCTCTCACCGTGCAAAGACATGCACATCAGATGGATCAGTGTATGAGTGTGTGTGTCTGCCCTGCGATGGACTGGTGACCTGCCCAGGGTGTTTCCCTCTGAGAACTGGGATAGAATGGGTAAGCTGACGCTTTGGATGGTTTGTGGTTTGTAACTTAATGTGTCTCATAAACATCTTGCTGAGAATTTGCTGGATTCACATTAAGAGTGTGTTATATTACCCTACAACATTATACCCCTTTTTTCAAGACTCATTCATCTACACATAATGATAAACACATATGGAGAGATGGTAATTAATTGAAATCTCCTGGGCTGGTCTAAACACACTGTACTAATGTGAACACCTTTTGGTTCACTTCATGCTTTCTGAACCTGAAACGTAGAAGCCTATGGCCAGTGAAAATTCATTAAGAGCAGTTTGACTGCTGCACTAATGAACATGCTGAGATCATGCTGAAGACTGAACACGTTTAGGGGACTACAAGCAGCAGTGTGTTAGGCATGGCCCAGTTAACACAACATGTTTGTCACAAGTGAAGTACACATTTCTATAAATGCTCCAACATATGCTCTAAAGCTCTTTTATAAAGCATGCATAGATACCAAGACCAGACATGGTATAATATAATATACCACACTTACAGACACAATAATTTTCTTCTTGTTAATTTACTCATATGGCAGTGAAGTCTTTTCTTTGAATTTAATCAATAAAAGTTTCAAAACTATAGTGAATGCCCAGATATCACAGTGGTGTCACTAGTTGTGTGTGTATGACAGGTATACACTGTAATCTCACCTCTGAGGATACTACTTATATACAGTATGGACACCTATACATGTCCAAGGAAATGTCTGTTTGTATTGTTTTAGACTTTGATTTGACCATTCTGGAACATTTTTACATTGTGGAAGTTGAAAAAGGCCCCTGTTGAAAAAGGCCACTGTGTTTAGAGAGCACCTTAGCTGTGAAGGGGTGTATTTTACCTGAAAAATGCTTGATTAGATGGTACATAGCAAAGAAACTTCCAAATGAAGGCCAGGAAATGAGGGTTCCAAGTGGATCATTGACCATAGCATCTCACTGGCTCTGCTGAAAGTCAACATTGTGAATTGTTGACACAGCACACAGTGAGGCACCATGAAATTCAACCTCTCCTTTTTACTCATACACAACTTGAGCACCCAGGGAGCAGTAATGGGGACGGTACCATGCCCAAGGCAACCTACAGGTCTGGGATTTGAACCCATGACCTTCCAATCCTGGGGCCTAGTCTCTAATCACTAGGCGACCGCTGCCCTCTGTTGTCTTGCCTTCTTCCCACAATTCATCTTGGCGAAATCGTTTCCCAGGTGAGCTACACACATCTATTTAACACATTTGATTATCTATAAAGAGATAATCAAAGTTACACATTTTGTAATGTTGCACATTAGGGCTTGGCTGGGTGGTTTTAACTGTATTGCTGATTTGTGTATATTTAAAATGAATGATCAGAATATTTATTTATTAAACATACAGTCCCTGCGATGGGCTGGCGACCTGTCCAGGGTGTGTCCCCCGTCCTTCGCCCTGTGTGAGCTAGGATGGACTCCAGCACTCCCCCGTGACTCCGCTTGGTACAAGCGGCAGAAAATGACTGACTGACTGACTGACTAAACATACAGTACTGTGCAAAAGTTTTAGGCAGGTGTGGAAAAAATGCTGTAAACAAAGAATGCTTTCAAAAATGGAAGTGTTAATCATTTACTTTCATCAGTCAACAAAATGCAGTGAATGAACAAAAGAGAAATCTAAATCAAATCAATATTTGGTGTGACCACCCTTTGCCTTCAAAACAGCATCAATTCTTCTAGGTACACTTGCACACAGTTTTTGAAGGAACTCGGCTGGTAGGTTGTTCCAGACATCTTGGAGAACTAACCACAGATCTTCTGTGGATGTAGGCTTCCTCACATCCTTCTGTCTCTTCATGTAATCCAGACACACTGGATGATGTTGAGATCAGGGCTCTGTGGGGGCCAGAAGAACTGATGCTGGTTTGAAGGCAAAAGGTAGTAACACCAAATACTGATTTGATTTAGATTTTTATTTTGTTCACTCACTTTGCATTTTGTAAATTGATAAAAATGAACAATCATTATTTATATTTCTGAAAGCGTTCGTTGTTTACAGCATTTTTTCCACACCTGCCTAAAACTTTTGCACAGTGCTGTATATGTGCACTTTGTAAGTTTACAGTGATGGTCGATGGGCAATAATAATGTCAATTCTAAACTTACGAACGTATAGAAAAGATGTTGAAGTGAATTCTGAACTCACCAAATATTTACTAGGACACAGCTGATGGAGAGGAAGAGTTATGGTGGTGGAAGAGCTGCAAGAGTTGCCACTTTCTTGTCAGCTTGAAGGTCCATTTTTACAGTACTCACAGAAGTGAGTACACCCCTCACATTTTTGTAAATATGTTATTATATCTTTTCATGGGACAACACTGAAGATATGACATTTTGATACAATGTAAAGTTGTCAGTGTACAGCTTGTATAACCGTGTAAATTTGCTGTCCCAGTGGATTACTGGAACCATGTCCTGTGGTCTGATGAGACAAAGATGAACTTATTTGGTTCAGATGGTGTCAAGTGTGTGCGGCGGCAACCAGGTGAGGAGTACAAAGACAAGTGTGCCTTGCCTACAGTGAAGCATGTTCGTGGGAGTGTCATGGTTTGGAGCTGCATGAGTGCTGCTGGCACTGGGGAGCTACAGTTCACTCAGGGAACCATGAATGCCATCATGATCTGTGACATACTGAAGCAGAGCATGATCCCCTTCCTTTGGAAACTGGGCCACGACCCCAAACACACCTCCAAGACGACCACTGCCCTGCTAAAGAAACTGAGGGTGAAGGTGCTGGACTGGCCGAGCATGTCTCCAGACCCAAACCCTATTAAGCATTTGTGGGGCATCCTTAAATGGAAGGTGGAGGAGCGCAAGGTCTCTAACATCCACCAGCTCCATGATGTCGTCATGGAGAAGTGGAAGAGGATTCCAGTGGCAACCTGTGAAGCTCCAGTGAACTCCATGCCCAAGAGAGTTAAGGCAGTGCTGGAAAATAATGGTGGCCACACAAAATATTTACACTTTGGGCACAATGTGGGCATTTTTCACTTAGGGGTGTACTCACTTTTGTTACCAGTGGTTTAGACATTAATGGCTGTGTGATGAGTTATTTTGAGGGGACAGCAAATTTACACCGTTATACAAGCTGTACACGGACTACTTCACATTGTATCAAAGTGTCATATCTTCAGTGTTGTCCCATCAAAAGATATAATAACATTTTTACATAAATGTGAAGAGTGTACTCACTTTTGTGAGATACTGTATAAGTGTGACGAGCTCTTCATCACAGCAGATATTCAGCAGTGAAGGACTCACAGGACTTCATCACTGTCCCAGGATGCTCTAAAAGCTCAAAAAAGATAACATGCTTTTTTTTTTTTTTTTTTTTTTTTTTTCAAGAAATCTGAAGAAGCTTAAAAACTTGTAGGTTATAGATAATGTAATCAATTAAAGACCTAATGTTTTTTTATTGCAGATATTTGTAAGCAAGACTAGGCCAATATTTTGAACATTGTTAAGAATCAAGACGTATATTAATGGCAGACAATATTTATATACTTGCTCCTGAGTTTAGCAATGTGGATGATATAATGGCAGCATTTACTTTTACATTATGTTTTATTTTCACAAAAACTGGGAAAACAACTTGTTATTTCTGTAAGAAGTATATTTCACAAAGCAGGATACTGTTTACCTGAATGGTGCTGCACACTGTGAAACAACTTCACTCACTTTTGCAACTTCCCTCACTCAGGCCTTTAGTTTCAGCTTGCAAACCCTCTGATGGCACTTACATTTTGCACCAAACGACCCAGAGCATAATTCTGCACAGATTTAGCTCTAGGCCCTCTTTGCCAGACATGGTT
The DNA here is from genome assembly GCA_017165825.1 of Hepsetus odoe. Lineage (NCBI taxonomy): Eukaryota > Metazoa > Chordata > Actinopteri > Characiformes > Hepsetidae > Hepsetus > Hepsetus odoe. The sequence continues at coordinate 11,335,474 of CM029367.1, forward strand.
TAAAGCCTGCTCAGATCCTGTTTCCACTCTGCTGGTCTGAAAGGAAATTTGCCAAAGACAGTCTATTTTACTGAGGATGCATGATATCACAGCCACACAAATGACTTCTATGTGAAGGTGGTTTACAGGCACATTGGGGTAGAAAGGCTCAGAGTTAAGCTTTTCTGCTCCTCTAGCTTTTTCTTTTGGCGAAGAAGAAAATAATTCATGGATGGTTTTGGGTTTCATGATCTGTGCAATGCTATGTTGAGAATATAATGTCCAAATCCATAGCTAAGGCTGCCAAAAGAATCCTAGATTTAATTTCAATTCTAAGCACACATGCTAGCCCACTGATGTCCCAAGAAATATAGAAGATGTGGGCGAGCTTAGCAGGGAATTTGGTCATGATAGAGACAAGAAAGGCTATTTTTTTAAAAGGTTTTGATCAATTAGAGTGTACGAGAGGGAGCTCAGTGTTATCACTGAATAAGAACTAGGTAATGGGGTTACTTTTCCAAAATGAATGATATATCCCTCTACTGACATTACTATAGTTCAGTATTCAAATCAATATTCATTAGTCATTTTTACAGTGAAAACTTGTTGAATTTGTTGCTATCCTACATTAAATAAACAACTTGGTGTGTTCTGAACAAGTGCACACAGAGGAGAGCCTGTGTAGGAGGTGTATAGGCTGCACACATGCAACACTTTCCTTGTTTATGGCCTAGTGGTTAGGGATTTGCCTTTTTGGGGATTTGTGGGTTCGATTCCCTCACCAGTAGGATGCCCTGAAGTACCCTTGAGCAAGGTACCATCACTGCTCCCCAGGAACTTTGTGTTGTGTTGTGCTGTGCTGATTTCTTAGGTAAGGTGGTCCAGATTTGTTGATATGGCTTAGGACAGTAAGCTTCACATAGTCAAGGTACCGTCCCTGTCACTGCTCCCCGGGTGCTTTCAATAGCTGCCCCCTGCTGCACGTGTGTGTATATGGGTGAAACGCAGAGGTTGAATTTTCTTTGTGTTATGCTGTGCTGCGTTTCACATCCATGCATTCATTATCTAAGCCTCTATTCCCAACCAGGGTTCCAGGAGGTGCTCATAGGGCAAATGGTAGAGAGACACCCTGTTCCAGCAAGTTCAGTCACTTTCACTTTCACTTCAAATGTTCAAACATATGTATATGAGGGAGTTTGTCCCCCCTCTGTAACAGTGAAACCCTCTACTACCCTGGGAAAGGAAGACTAGATATTGGAAATGCCACAAGAGCATTAGTGATCACAAATCCCACCCCAACTCATTCCAGAAATGAAGGAAAGACCAGCTCCACTGCTCCACAGCCCAGTGCCGAAGAGCTTTATTGGCATTAGTGTCTCCTCCAGAGCCTCTTTTCTACTGGCTCTGCTTATCTATGGGGTTTAAAGAAACTGTGTGCATGTGTACATTCAATAGGATTTCCACAGATTGTATAAATGTCTTTTAAAATTCATCCATGCATTCATTATCTAAGCCTCTTATCCCAACCAGGGTTCCAGGAGGTGCTGGAGTCTATCCCAGTGCTCATAGGGCAAATGGCAGAGAGACACCCTGTTCCTACAAGTTCAGTCACTTGCAGGGCAGACACACAAACACACACACAGACATCTGGGCAGAAATTTAGCATCAGTCTACCTGATGTGCATGCCTTCGGAGTGTGGGAGGAAATCCATGCAGACACAGAAGGAACATGCAAACTCCAAATAGAAAGGACTCTGCCATCCTGCCTGGAAATCAAACCCAGAAACTTCTTGATGCGAGGCAACACAATGTAAAAAAAAGATAACAACATGTAAAATGTGAAAATACAGCAGTAAAAACATAAAAAGACATTCAGATTGGTTTGATTTGAAGTATTCAGTTTGAGAAATGTACCTGATCAGAATTGATGATGTTGATAGGAGCCAGACGTCTGAGGCATTGTTGCTACTGAAAGGTAGATCAGAAAATTAGTACATTAGAAGGCTTGTTTTAGCACATATTTATGTTAGGTTTTTCACATAGAACATACATGCCTGACCAAAATAAACCCAAGTGACACATTGTCTTAAACTACACTGAACAACCTTTAGATTAGATCACGGCATGTGCTCACCATGGTATCGTTTCCATGAGTTTATGCAATGTCAACATTAATTTCTTTCCTGAGTTGCAATCAGATTTCACCAAGAGCTTGTACTGATGATGGGAGAGTCAGACTGTTGTGTAAAGTCTTCTTCAACACATCGCAAAGATTCTCAATGGGGTTAAGGTGTGGATGCCGCGGTGGCCAATCCTTGTGTGAAAGCAAACACTCCCTGAACCACTTTTTCACAACTTAAGCCCAATGAACCCTGGCGTTGTCATCCTGGAATATGCCTGGACCATCAGGGAAGAAAGAACTCTGAAAGTGACCAGCTGCCTCTCCAAGCATGTCTGGGAGGCACTATGCATGATGGGTACACTCTTTTCCAGATTCCTGATTACAGGGACAGTCCTCCTGGAGCAACCTGGGGTTAAGCATCTTGACCCCAGATTTTTGAGCAATCGATAAAGGTCATGTGGTCTGGTGAGTCCAGATTTACTCTGGGGGTGGGATTCGACCCTGTGACCTCTTGGTCCACATGCGAGTATCCTACCACTAGACCACCACCAAGTCACTTCATCCACTTCTCTTCTTACCCTAAAGTGCCCATCACTCTGGAACAGAGTAAATCTGGACTCACCAGACCACATGACCTTCCATTGCTCAAAAATCTATATGCTTCATTATTAAAGTTCTTTTTTTCCTTACATTTCTTGTTTGAACATCTTACTTCACCACTATTCTTCCAGGCTTTAATAAAACCCTGTTTTAGTAGTTTCAGCATAGATAGTTGCATAGTTAAGGTGAAAGTTTTAGTCAGGCAGTGTATTTTTTTTTTAAACCACTGGTACAGAGAGGTTGTAGGCCCAAGGGTGAAAAAGTGAAAGTGACAATTTGTCATCATGAAAACACCACAGCAAAGCACACAATGAACCACAACAAAACACCTTCCTGTATTTCACCCATCACACCTTAGTGAAGCAGTGGGCAGCCATATCCAGCACCTGGGCAGCAGTGTTGGGCACGGTATCTTTCTCAAGGGTTCTTTAGGGTAACCACTGGTCTGGGACTCGAACCAACGACCTTCAGGGGCAGCAGTGGTCTAGTGTTCAGGGACTAGGCCAGGGGATCGGAAGGTTTGTCAAGGGTTTGTACCCCAGACCAGTGGGTTGCCTTGAGATACCCTTGAACAAGGTACTGTCCCCATCATTGCTCTCTGGGTACAGGATATGTCTTCTGCTGTCCCTTCTGCTGTACGTGTGCGTGTAAAAACAGAGGCTGTGGTTCACTATGACAGCTAGTCACTTTCACTTTCACCTATCCTCTAACCACTAGTCCAGCGCTGCCTCAGTCCTGCCTCACTGGAGGCTGACAGTGCCATTTCATCACAAAGCAAGATCACTGCTTTAGCCTTAAGCCGAGGATGGTCCAGTCAGCTGCTTTCTCACTGAACTGGGCTTAAATTACGTGGTTTAAGTGAGAAACCCTGCTTTGTGAGAAACACCCCTGATTTCCACCCCAAACCCAGTAAAGAAACCTCCCTGCAGCACACTACCCCACAGCTGCGTGTGTTATTCATACAGTTTACTCAGAATGTTTAGTTTGATTTATAAATCATGAGGAAAACTGGGTTAAAGAGGCACTAATGTAGACTGAAGCAGAGAGGGGTGCGCGCGGCGCTGCTTCCTGTGTGAAGCGCTGAGGGAGGAGCGCTGGAGGAGTCCGTTCGCTTCACTGTTTGTGTTTATCAGTGTGTATGACTTCTCTAGACGCGGAGCTTCACTTCTGACTCCGCAAAGAGTGTGAAGACGGATTACGGTCCACAGAAATACGCCGAACCCCGCTCCACACCTCAGCGGTTTAGCCCCTCACAGCAGCCCGAGTGAGTAGCCGCGCTGCCGCTAGCAGGCTAGCAGCTCCGAGGGCCACAGCCCGTGTCAGGAGGCGGCCTTAACTTCATTTATTAACACGAACACTGACCTTTTCAGACAGAGCTTCTAGCTAAGAAGCAACGTTGCTGAAAACGTCTCGACAGCCCGAGAATGTACGCCAGAAAAGTTAGCAAGGAACCTTAGCTTAGCGGCTAGTTAACGCAGGCTGTTAGCCGGAGAGCTAGCTGTCAGAAAACAGCTGCCAACGGTGGATGCTTCTAAGTTACGGGAACAGGTCCCACAGTGAGTGGTGGCTGTATATTTAGTCAGAAGGGTCTTTTAAAGCTGTGTCAACGTAGTAAACACTGTTGTTTTGATTTCTGAGCTGGACTGCCCTGGTAGAGCTAATGGGATAAATCAGGAAATTAACCGTTTGGGTGTTGTGATCAGTGGCATCCAAACACTGAACTGATCTCTTTTCGTCCTTTATTCATGAAATACATGCTGCTGATTCGGCTGTCATCCTTCATGACTAGATCTGCTCGTCATGTCAACATAGACAGCGGCACTGCTGGGAAACTTTCCCTTTTAGGATAAACTACAAGCACAACATTCAGTACCGTGATGCAGAATTAGTCCTGATTAACTTGGCTGAGTGCAGTGCAGTTGCTTTGTATGCGCCTGTGGCACTGCTTGCTCTTGCTTGATGTCAGAAGTAAAAAATATCATCTTGTGTTGTGAAAAGTTCTTGAGGTATTGAGATGCTGCTATACCGTCCTTCTTATACAACAGACTGTAAGCAAGCTCTTCTCACGTACTGTGGAGTAAAACAATGTTCAAATGACGGACACTATAAAGCTTCCATCGTGCCGCTATTAAAATAACGAAGCAAAAAAAAATTCCAAAAAGTTCAGCTGATTTAATGTCTCATTTGCTTTAAATGCAGGCTGACAGTTTGTTGTTTTAGTGATTTTGTGCACAGTGTGCTTTTCTCTGATAAAAGCAATGCTTGAAGAACAGACTACTGCCAATAGACCTTTGAGGTGGCTTACATCGTGCTGAGTGAAGGGGGTAAGAGAGCAAAAGAGTTGTGCACTCTTGAGCTTTTGGCCATTGATGGCATTATGATCACGGAGGTTTGAACTCAACTCCCAACGTTAGGGTTCACACTAAAATACTTGCCACCTGGGAGCCCATATGAGATATGATATGATATATCTATATATATATTTCCCAGCCTAGATGGTGTGGGTGATGGTGTGTTTGGTAATGAAATGATTGCTTCCTTCTTCTTGGGCCTCTTGGGCTCTATATCAGTTCATGATTTAGATTTTTTTTAAGCCCAGCATCGTCCAACTGTTTTCGAAAAGGGAAATTATAGGTTCTGTAAGATATTCTGTGGTTTGGAGTCATTACTCATTGGAGAGAGCCTTTTATCTGGTACCTTTACCGTTTGAGGTCATTTGCTTTTGGCCTGAAGCTGGCAAATGTGCAATATGCATTTAAGAATATTTGCAGTGAAGAAAAGTGAGCAGTAATGCTTTTGAAAACGGAAAGCACTGAAAAGCTCATTTTAGTTCGGCTCTGTTTTCAGCTAATGGTTCAGATAAAGACTTGGCAATGATGAGTTGGTTCCACATAATTTTTAAACCTAAAAGGCTTTTTAAAATTTAAATCTCAAATACATACTTTCTTTAATGAAAGGTTTACACAGACTTAATTGTTTTACTCTTTTTTCAAAAGCTTTTCAGTTTCCTAAGCTGCTATAAATAGAATTGGTTCATTTCTGGAATTTCTGAAAAGCCATAATAATTTTCTGTACCATTTGCAAAGTCTGTATAAATGTTATTGCATTTGAGATTTTTTAGCGTACTAGTGCAGTTTTACAACTCCTGTTTGCACAACCAATGTCAAATTTCCTGGCTCACATGATAGTTTAAAATGGTGGGAAAAAATATCAAAGAATACTGCATGAAGCTCAGGGTTGCCAATGTCTCAGAATTAGTGATGGACAGTGATGTTCGGGGGTAGGGATGGGTGTGTGGCTATACTTTTTTATTGATATACAGTTTGTGCAAAAGTATTTTTATGCCTGTCAGAATATCTTGTCTTATCTGTCTTATTCAAAATTTTGACCTTCAGAAAGCCTAGAAAGCTATTCCTCAACAACACATGCAAAAATACAAGAAAGTTTGGCTCTTTGGAGGCTCAAGACTTTTAAACAGTATTGTACTTTCTTTTTTACTTCTGAAATAATGATTCATTTATTACTACTTTTATTGTATGCACATTGGGGCTCGTTCACAGCCCATCCTTCAGTCTTTGCAACAAGTACAAAAAACAAATGTCACAGTGATGGCAGAATTGTATTGCTGGCTGAATAATATGATAGAAAAGAGTACATTCAAAGCTATGAAGTAGAAAAGCAGTATTAGCTGCCAGATCGAATAATTCTACTTCAGGATTTGAAGTTTTACAATGGCATCTGAGCAAGTGTTTCAGCAGTACTGCATGATGTGGAATATTTGAGCCAGAGTTATACATTGCAAGATGAGTTGTGTTGAAAGGGGCTTAATAACAATATTATGATTAGGAAGTATTTGTATAAGACGCACATAGTAGATTGGGGCCAGTTTCCTCACAAGGGGGCAATTGTTACTTTATTGAGGCAGCAGTGACCTAGTGTTTAGAGATTAGGCCCCGAGATCGGAAGGTCGTTTGGTTCAAATCCCGGACGAGTAAATTGCCCCGAGGTGCCCTTGAGCAAGGTATCATCCCCAGCACTGTTCCCTGTGTAATGTATGTATGGCTGGCCACTGCCGCATGGGGTGTGCGAGTGTGTGTATGCGCGCGTGTGTGTGTGTGTATGTGTGTGTGGTTTAAAGGATGTAAAGGATGCATTTCGTTGGGGTTCATTGTTTGTTCACAATGACAAATAGTCATTTTCACCTTTTAATCCTCACTTCATTTATACAGATTAAAACATGCCCTCTCATTTACTGAGAAGGGTGTAAACTAGGTAGATTTAAAAAAAATAAAAAATTGAACACAAAGCTCGCTTTCACAGGGTGGCAAAAGCTTCGCCCCAGCCCTAATGAAGCTTGATTACCTAGGAGGTTTTAAAATACTGAATTCATTAAACACCTTGTACTGTGAATGGAATAATCTGTTCTACCTCTCGCATGGACCACTGAGCGAAGTGAAAGGCAAAATACTCAGTTTTGTTTAAACTAAGTGGCTGACAAATGATCAGCAAGCTAACAAATTAAACAAGCTAGCTAACAATTTTAACCGTTCCATTAATCATCCAATTAATTTATTGACTTGCACTAACCAACAAGCTGGACCTAACTATTATGTCTAATCTTGTCAATTATTATCACATTTATCATGTTTAAAGTTAAATTTCGTTGAACCACCAACAGTGCACAAGCAGTACAGATGCAGCTGGCTGCATTAGAAAACCTCTGCAGCAGACCATACATAATCATTACAGCTGTCTGTAGCAGGAACTCAGTGCTGCAGCACAGAAGCTCCTCTTCGAAGAGCATTAACGGTCTAATTGGAGAGGTTGATTGTAGACTAATGTCCTTTTCACTCTAAAACCCTAAGACATTATCAGAATATTTTTTACTAGTAAAGTTCAAGCTTTGCGTCATTCACACTTGCTGCCTTAAAATGTTTTTTTTTATTATTATTATTTTTAAATCTAGAGTGCAAACACTAATGTGTCATGAACATCTGCATATACATGAGGCAAAAATCTCCTCTTTTAAAGTCATAATGCTTTTTTTGCAGTTAGGGTTAAATATGCACAATACACATTGCATCATACAATATACAATACAACGCACTATGCACAATAGTTAATACAGCATTAATGCCAAAGGATGAGCAATATAACATTAATGAACAGGCTAATGGACATAATGTACTATTACATTAAAGTACATAAATGTCTGCTATTGTTATGTGCAGTTATATACTGCTAGGCTAATATTTGTCAGTTCTACAGCACTAGAGTGAATGGGTTGAATCTGAAGTTATTATTTTAACTAACCAGCTGATCAATGTAAACTGCTTCATTGGTCATATTGTTTCTGAATTCACTCATGTTGCTTCACAGAGGAGCAGTTAACTCTCACCAGGGCTTTGCACAGTTTGACTGCACAGCCTGCCTGATGAGATTAAATTCCACCCAACAGCCATGTACACAAAGCCCAGTTCTCTTCAGTTGCATTTTTTGGACTCGGGTGTCTGACTGGAGTAAAGATCTGCTCTGTGTGTGTGTGTAACTGTAAGTTTAAACAGCATGATCTGTAATAAGTATATAATTAAAGTAAGTAAAAATCCATGTTGGTTCATTTCAGCACTAACCTGGCTGAAATCATTTATGCTTCAGCACTGTGGATGATTTTAAGACAGGTTTTCAAAAATACAATGTCATTGTCGATGTGTAAATTCTGCAAGGTGAGACATTTTGGAAAACGTTTTTTTTTTTGCGATTTCTTTTTTTCTGATGTGACAGTTTCTTATTCCATATACCCGGAATGCGTAACTCCAGTGCTGTAGGGCTGATGACCTGCATGGTTTGGTGATTTCCCTGATCAAACACACCTAATTCAGCTCACCTGTTAATCACCAGGTTTAGCGAGTGTATTTTAGGATGCAAATACCAAACTGTCCAGGACTGGATTTGCGCAACCTCCCATCTATCCTTATACCATCATACTACCCAGGCCTCATCATGAATTTTCTGCCAATTAGCTCTCCTCTCTTCGCACAAGACCACCAAGACCATAAGGATGAAGGCATGTGCCTTCTGACAGTCGTGTGAAGCGTAGCCGCACCTTTCTAAGCAGAATGTCATTGGACGGCTCAGCACCCTTGGAGTACTACATTAATGGCCAGTTACTATTACATTCTGTTACATCTAAATGGCACCCTTGCTGGCCTGGATTCTGCAAAACAATGAATGAAACGAGAAGGCAATGCCAAAGAGGCCAGTAATACTCTGGCATTGAGTGGAATTGAGCTCACAAACATTGTTATAGTACTAAAGCTTAGAGGGGGAAAAAATTATAATTTTTAGCACTCATCCATCTGATAAAACAGACACACTGTCATCTTAAACAGTGTTTCCTTTCAAGCTGACTGTGCTAGATCTGCATCTATGCCCTTCTGAATGTGGGTGCTCTTTTTTTCTTTACATTTACATTTAAAGCATTTAGCAGCCACTCTTATCCAGAGCTGAGGACATGCATGCTTTATATGACCTTCATACTAGAAAACCTACACTTTGACCTAGAATTAAGATTTGCTTGCATATTAGTTCTTATCCTTTTCATCGCTTGGAGACAGTGATGGTCTCAGCAGTTGTTTTTGTTAGGAGAAGTTTCTTCCAGCACTTAAGAGCCAATACTTGATGCTTTTGAGAAGTGGGAAGTGAAGTCTGAGCTTGTTACTGTAATAAGGTGAACTGTGACCTGTGGTTTGATCGTTGCAATTAGGGAAGAAGGGGCATGACCATTTTGGGGGTTTTAAGCAAGCATTAAGGTTTTAGTTTAATGTTGGCAGCCTTTGGGGAGCCAGGAGTGGCAGAGTGGAGTGGTGAAGAATTTATATTGAAGACCAGCCATGCTGCTGAATCTGAAACAGCTGTAGGGTCTTGATGGTCCTTAGAGAAAAGCTTAAAAAAGGTTAGGAGTGAGCTGCGGTAGCCTTGAGATGATGAGTGACTGAGTATCTGAGCAGTTTCAGTCGTAAAGAAGGTATGGGTTTTCCTAATGTTGTAATGAGAGTACTGTTCAGTCAAGATTATTAATGTGGGATGAGGAAAGGTTCTCATCAAAAATTTCATTCAGGTCAGATCCTAGGGATGACTCCCTATTGGATGTGTGGGTGCTCTCCAGATTTGAGAGCTGTTAGTAAACAAGTGTAATATGAAATGATAAAAGAAATGATAATATTTGAATACAAATACTATCAGTTACCATGTCATGGTGAAATTAGTTTAAATGTTTAAAAAATGAATAATGCCATAGTCTGGAAAAAGCAAAGCAGGTCCTCCACTGTACTGATTGTAGTGTATGCAAGCTATTCTTCTATACATTCTTGCCAATACTCTCTGTTTAATTACAAATGAAAGTTTGAGAAAAAGAACTACCTTTAAATTAAAAACTAAAATTTTATCTGTACATGCACCCACACGTGGGATTCATTTGAGGCAGCTCTGCTAGTTTACCTTCAAGGAAAGCTATGCCATTTCTTGCACTCTGAAACGAAGGCTTGTGCTGATGAATTTTATTTTAGGCTAGTAGGTGCAGATTCCTTACAAAGCAAATAATATAATCAGATAATTTGGGCCAATCGAGCCTTCTGTTTGGATTTTCTATGAAACCTGTGTTGTTTGAAATGAATCAACCTCAGCTTCAGAATACTCTCAAATATGAGTTGTAAGAGACCTTACATAAAAAGCCTGAGTGATTTTTTTTTTTTTTACATTTCTTTTTTGTGTAGGTTTAAGTATGTAAAGGCAGCTTTATAAACCTCACCCAACCAGCTTGCTGGCTGGCCCCCTTCCACAGGAGACATAACCAAAGACTTTTCTCCTCCAGAGAATAACTCCATCATCCTTCGTAGTCACGCACCGCCGCTTGCCCCAATTAGCATAGTGTCCTCTGCTCGTTCCCTTCTGCTGAATCAGGGGTTCCGATCGGGACGAGGCTATCGGTAATGGAGTATCGACAGGTGGCTATTCCAACCTCCTAGGACCCACAGTTTGCTGTAATGGGAGGTATCTGGACCACCCTGTCTCCAATTCTCATAATTACTTTTACATATCCCATGACACACTGCTGACTTCAGTGACTCTGGCTCTGAGATTAGCCACAATGATAAAATAAGATAGAACATCTGTGGTTTTTCATTATTGCTAGATTTTAGAAAAGCAGGTTTAAACAAAATTGTATTTATTTAGCGTTTTACTATTTTCTCAAAGAGACTAGATGAAAGATTAGTTAGGCCAGGTGTATTGGAGGAGGGTTTAAGTTGTTTTACCATGGTTTGGATGGAAGGATGAATGGGGTAGTTTTTATCCTGATAAAGAACGTTGTTAGTGCTTATGCAGGGATGTTGGTTGTAAGATGGAGGAAAAAGAGCGATTCTGGAGTGAAATAGATGAAGTGATGGAGTGTACCCAGGGGAGAGAGAGTGGAGATTGGTGCAGACTCCAATGGACATGCTGGTGAAGGGGAACAGAGGTGATGAAGAGGTGATGGGTAAGTGTGGTGTCAAGGAGAGGAATGCTGAAGGTCAGATGGTTGTAGATTTTGCAAAAAGGATGGAAATGGCTGCAGTTAATACTTATTTTAAGAAGAGGGAAGAGCACAGGGCGATGTATGAGAGTGGATTAAGATGGGTGGATTATTTGCCAGAGGGTCAGTCTGAAGGAGATGAGGTGGGCAAAGTAGTGACAGTGGGGTGGTGTAGCTAAACAGCATAGGATGGTGGTCTGTGGCCTTGGAGGTCAAGAAGAGGAGGAATGTGAAGGCAGAGACAAGGATCAAATTTTGGAAACTGAAGAAGGAAGACTGCAAGGTGAAATTCAGGCAGGATTTAAAACTGTTAAGTTAGATAGCTAAAGGTACAAGTGGTGACATGCAGTGGCAAATGCAGTGGCGAAGGCTAAAGTTAAGGTGTTTGGTGAATGCTATTAGAGGTTGGACAGTAAGGAGGGAGAAAAGGACCTATACCGATTGCCTAGACCGGGGATCACCAACCTTTTTGAATCTGAGAGCTACTTCCCGGCTACTGAGCCATATGAAGGGCTACCAGTTACCTAAACGTATCTAAACTTAATGCTTTTTATGGACTTGAAGGAAACATATGACAGGGTACCTAGAGAGGAGTTGTGGTTTTGTATGAAGAAGTCAGGTGTGGCAGAGAAATATGTGAGAGTACTTCAGGATATATATGAGGGCAGTGTGAGGTCTGCAGTAGGAGTGATGGATGCATTTAAAGTAGAGATTGGATTACATTAAGGATCAGCGTTGTTTGCAATAGTAATGGACAGGTTGATGTATAAGGTGAGACAGGAGTCCCTGTGGACTGTGATGTCTGCTGATGATGTTGTGGTCTGTGGTGAGAGTAAGGAGCATCTTGAAGAGAACCTGGAGAAATGGAAATCTGCTCTAGAAAGGAGAGGAATGAAAGTGATTAAGACAGAATACAGAAGTGTGAATGAAAGGAAGGAAAGTGGATTGGTTAGCATGCAAGGAGTAGAGGTGACAAAGGTAAAGGAATTTAAATGCTTGGGATAAACAGAGTAACGGGTAGCAGTTCAAAGGGGTACCAGCAAGAGTGAAAGGAAAGGATTATAGGACAGTAGTGAGACCAACTATGCTTTATGGGTTGGAGATGGTGGCAGTGACAAAAAGACAGGCAGCAGAGCTGGATTTGGCAGAGTTAAAGATGCTGAAATTTTCAGAGTGACGAAGATGTGCAGGATTAGTAATGAGTATAGAGGGACAGCTTAGGTTAGACCTTTTGGAGACAAAGCTACAGAGTCAAGACTGCGTTAGTCTGGACAGGTAGAGAGGAGAGATGAGGATTATGTTGGGAGGAGGATGTTGAAGATGGAGCTGCCAGGAAAGCGGGAAAGAGGAGGACCAAAGAGGAGGTTTATGGATGTGCTGAGAGAGGACGTGCAGGTGGTCGGTTTGAATGAGGAAGATGCAGATGACAGGAAAACTTGGAGATGGATTAACTGCTGTGGTGACCCCTTAACAGGATCAGCTGAAAGAAGAGGAAGACTAGTTTCTCTATATAGTGTGTTTTTGTTTTTTTGTTTTTTTTTTTTCTTTGCAGAAATGGTTGTTAATTAGTTTCTGGATGCGTGGGGGTAAACCATGGACCGTGGGTGCAGTGTTGGGACTGGGGGAGTCACGCTGCAGTGCAGTCACTCTGGATTAATCCACACAGTGCTTTGGAGCAATTCCATTTGCAGCTCTTCATTTCATCTTGAATTTCAGCTTGAATAATGTGTCATCTGAGACCTGTTTCAGTTCAATGATTTTAAAAGTGTGTGTATGGAGGGGGTTTAAATCTGAAAGATGCCATGATGAGATAAAGTAACTCTCTCTCTCCCTCTCTCCCTCTCTCTCTCTCTCTCTCTCTCTCTCTCTCTCTCTCTCTCTCTCTCTCTTTCTTTCTCTGTTTCTGCCTGGCAGCATGTACCGCTTGCGGGTGTTGACAGCAGTCACGATTGGGATGGCGCGACATTTTCACAGCCGTGCTGTCCGCACACCTCGCCGGCGCAGACTGCTGCTGGCGACCCTGGCAGGAGTGACAGGCGTATCTGCCACTACAGGGCTGCTCTGGACAAGGTACAGTAATAGCATTGGACCATTTTACAGCTTTTTTTTTTTTTTTTTTAAACTATTTAATACCTGAAAACAGATCATTTGATTGACGAGCAAATCACATGCAGTGCAGGGCTGTCAATAAAATTAACACCATAAAGTTTCTCAAAAAGCCATTTACATGTGCAGGATGTGTTTACGTTACCAACAGCATTGAGCTTTTCCATGATGTTTGACTTGCAAAAATGCAAATACTTGTATAAAAATGGTGTTCAAATGTTACCGAAACTTTTTTCAATGATGAAACCAAGAGTGGTGTTTTTTCTGACACAAGGGACAAAGTTAAGTTTCATTGCAGATTCCCCAAAGGTCCCGATGATACCTGCATACATCAGATTCTCCATAATGGAGAAAAATGTAACTAAGAAAAGAACCATTTAAACTTGAAGATGGTTCTTTGAGGTGCCATGGATTTGTTCAAATAAAAGTAGTTGGTGTAGACTCACAAAAATATCAAAGCTAGCTTTTTTTCTGGATGGTCTTTTATTGCTGAAGAGCAATACTGACAGATTAATTTCTGATCAATGAACAATGTGATTGTGATCATGAGCGCTGTAGAATAAAAAAAAAAAATTTTTTTTTAAAATCTCATATGGTCTTATCCATTATCTCAGAAATGCACGCTGCCAGTTTTTTGTTGCTGACAGATGCACTTGTATGAACATATTGTCCATCTAGAAGTTGTTAATTTGTTGACATTATTTAGAGAGAGAGCAGTTTGGCAGAAATACAGCTCAGCAAGTAGTGTAACTCCAGAAGGAGAGCACAGTGCCAGTAAAATGACAGCTGGTTGTGTTCATGGTTCTCCTGGCTCTCTTCAGGAATTATCATATGCTGCAGCACTTTTAATCAGGTTTATAGTGTTGCAAGGTTATATACACTTTACTACTGTCTACTGTCCCTGTAGTACAAAGAAACGAGAAAGTATTGTGTTAAGCCCCATCATGAACAGGCTGTTTGTGCTGTAAAGTAGTTATGGAGTTATGTTATCTCCAGGCTTAGTTTTCACTGAAAAGTACAGTGTAAAACATCACAACAATTACTAAGAATATCAGCAACACACTAAAAATGATCAATGTAAAATTATGCTGTCTTGTCATGTCACAAATTGAACTTAATGTACCGTTTGAAAATGTCAGCTGTGTTTTATAATGCATTACATTTCCATGATGAATAGATCTATAGAAATGGTCGACAATTACTTTTTTCAACGCAACATTGCTCATTAGAGACATTTTTACTACTTCTATAAAGGTATTTTCTCCATTTTGAATGTAATGTTTTGTTACAACACTGACAATTTATTTGTATTACTTCTAAGTAGTGCTATCTATCATTTTGTCTTGGAGTGAATGAATGAATGAATGTATTAAACGGATTTAGCAACGAGGCAATTAAAAATGTTTAATGTCTCACAGGCAATGGAAGTGCTCCATAAATTTGATTAAAAACACAAACGTCTTTTCAGGTCAATGACTTCAAATATTCAGTGCAAGTTTGCACTGAAACCAGAAGCTTTCACATAGTTGGCAGTGGACTTTAGCTGCAAACAAGATGAGATACTGAAAATCTGACAAACCAAGCAGGTTTGCACAAACACAGCAGAAGAGATATAACCTGTCATTGTGGCGTCATGTTGACTGTGTATCCTGCTGTCAAAACACCAAACATCGCAAGCAAACATGAGCACTGTCTGAAAAAACTAAAATAACTGTTATCTTAGTCTTTACTAAAGTCTGTTCTTTGTATCTGATTCGGCAGGGCCCATGCAGAGGCAGCCTCATCCGTGAAGCATGAAGAGGAGCTGCGGGAGGAGCCTCTGAAGGACGTGGCCTCTGAGGCAGAGTCGGACAGTGTGGTAGAGTCCAGCAGTAGTGGAGAGGAGGAGGATGAGGCAAGCTCAGAGGGGAAGAAGAAGAAACCGAGAATCGGCTTCCGTGACCGCAAGGTGATCAATGAAGTGTCATCCATGCATTCACTTCTTTACCTGCTACAGTGTGACCAGTAACGATGAGTCAGCACTAAGGCTAGTCAGTAGGACAATATTATCAGATATCGGTGACCAAGTAGAGTCAAGAGTCATGAAATAATAAAGTACTGTATTATGTTCCACCATGACGATGGAAAAATAACAAAGCTTATTCTTGGCCGACTGATTATCACTCATAAATTGATAGAGAACTACATGCGTGATATGTAATTTTAAACAGCTTAAATAATTGTTTTTTTTTTTTTGTTTTTTTTTACTGTTATTGATCAAGATTTGTTAACCCATAAACATTTTATACAATGTTAATCAGATATTAAGTTATGATCCACTAAATTTCCCATTGGATTTTGTTTTCCAGGCTTATAATTTTCTGTCTAAAAGAACACAAAGATAATTTTGTCTTTCGCCGCTTGTCATTGCAGCCTTGCTCCACATTAACACAGAATGTAGAGCCCCCCAAACACACCTAACAGCAACCTCATTGTGTCTTATACTGTCTGCCTCAATTGATTTTTAACAAATTTTATATGCCATTATCAAGAGGTGGCCAGATCACACAGACTGGCTAGCTGAGCTTCATTGCTTTAACACAATAGCCAAGGTAAGAATAGGAATTATAATTGAGGATATGAGCAATGGACAGTGTGATTTGGAGACAGCACATCCTGAAAAAATGGCCGTTTGCCTGTGGCTGTGAGAAGGAAAGCATGAGGAGATATCAAAACAACAATGAGCTGCCAAAGGCAGCCAGTGTTTCCAAAGATGGACTAGTACAGAGCATTAGAATTAGAATTAGTGTAGTTTTTTTTTATTTAGGTCTTGCTTTACTTAAAATGATGAGTTTGAAGTAACAAACACCCTGCTGTAGTAAAATAAAAACTCTTGGACCTTCCTCTTAGTGCTATACTCCCCTGTCCACTGTGTCTGGATGGTTAAGATGCTGGGATTTGCATTGGGAGTGTTGAGGATGGATATTAACAAGTGTATTGGAGGGATATTTCATGTTGGACGATTTGGAGACAAAGTCAGAGAAGCTAGCTTGTGTTGATACGGACATGTGCAGAGGAGAGGAGAGGGGAGGAAATTGATGTTAAGGATAGAGCTGCCAGCAAAAGGACTAAAGAGCACATTCAGGTCGGTGTGAAAGAGGAAGATGCAATGGAAATGCAAGGAAAATGAAACGGATGATCTGCTGTGGTGATCCCTAACAGGAGCTGCAGAAAATAGAACAAGATTGCAAGTGGCTCAGGAAATTAGCAAAATGCTATAAAATACTTGCACACAGGGTTTTCCTGGATTATGCGTAATTATGGACCTCAAAGGCTCAAATAGTCAGTCTGCATTGACATTACCATTAAGTCCTATGCAAGATTTAATGCATGTCCACAAAATGATAATAACGTGTTCACAATAATTGGTAGTCTAATTACGCTTTCGTGACTTCAACTCATTCGTGGTACCAGGCCAATTACTTTCCTTGTCTCATAAAATTTCCAGTGAATCTATGCATGTGATTTTTTTTTTTTTTTTCCCCATTGTGCATGCTTTATTAGAAATACCTGTCAGTTTCTATATTGTATAATTAGTCAGTCCTATCAGCATTATTGTTCCAAAACCTAGATTGCCAATTGGACATCTACATTGTGCATGTTCTTAACATCAGTGCTTATTGATTAGCCTGCAGTACGTTGTGGCCAAAACCCAAATGGTTCCCAAATATAATTTTTGCTGCTTTGTTTCATGTTAAATTACAGGGTCTGGATCTGAGGGTCTGCTTATTTTTTTCTGCACCAGGGTTCTCGCTTGCTCTAATGAGTATCTGAGGATCACAGTTTATTTTCCGTGTACCAGACCGGGCAACTCCATCTGTGAGCTAGCATGAAATCATCATCAAAACATCAAAACACTTCATGCTTTGGTTTTAAATGATGATAACAACAGCTTATGTGAGTTAGCCTGCTAACACCGTTGTGTTAGGGAAAGAAAAAAAAATACTAATACTAAAAGTGTAATGTCAATGCACACTTTTAGCCGGGTGTTGTTGGCAGGGTGCGTCTGGGCTGTAAGATATACTGTAAGTAAAGCAGAGCCAATCTAAGTGTAATTGTATTGTTGTATTGCGTGTCTTCATGAGTCTCGGGAGGGGAGTGCCAATTGAATTTTTTTGACTCGACTGCTTTGTGTGTGTGGAAGGAGGTGCTGTGTGTGTGTTTTTGTTGTGAGTTTTGTCACACTGATTTGTTTTAGCTGCTCTGGGCCTTACAGCAGGGTGGAACAATAGTGTGAAAGTGGTGGCTCAAAGTAATGACTTCTTCCTGGCCTGCCTGCTTTGGGGACAGCTACCCTTTCATTTCACTTCATTCGTCAGCTGCCCTGAAAGGCACTATTTACTTATACAGCTCTGAATTATAGACGCCATGTCAGAATGTGTGAATCTAGATGCTATAGTTTTTTTTAATGAAATTCAGATCACACAGCATGATGTTGGATACTGGCATCAGCCTGCCATTGATTGATGAGGCCCATTCATCAGCCAACAGGCAAAAGAGTGTTGTGTTTGTGTGTATGAATGCTTGTGTGTTTGATAAGTAATGAGTGAGTTGGAACAGAAGATAATCTGATCTGCTTGGCCTCTTGAGTTGTCCAATTTAATCTTAATTTTTGTTCTTTAAAGGGACTGTGAGTTGTGCTATGTAAGCAAACTTAAGAATTGTTTCATAATAGCACAACAACCATTAAAGTGTCAATGTGATGGAAAAGCTTGTTGAAGTTTCCAGAATGCAGTTCACGCAGTGGACCAGGGTTGCTCAACTTCCAGCTCAATTAGCTGATTTCCCTGCTCAGAAAAAACCTGGTCAGTGAAATCATGAAACTGTTCATCTCCGCTGCAGAACATAAAATCCACATATTGTAATTGAGCTGCAAAAACAGGTGGCATCTATTATTTTTGTCACTAATGTTTTGGATATCACACTAGATAGGTTTATGAACGTTCATTCATTCATTTATTCATGTCTTCCCTCAACTGCTGATCCTGAATAGGGTGGCAGGTGGTGTTGGAATCTGCCCCAGTACACACAGGTCGAAAAGTGGAGAACCCCCCCTGATTTATGATGAGGGTTTTTAGTTTAAAAATAGTTGCTCCTACAGTTTCCAATTTACAAAGAAAATCTTTCAAAAAGCAAAGGATTTGATTTGAAACAGGTCATTACTGTAAATGGGGGCTGCGCGGTGGCGCAGTGGTAGCACTATACCCTCACAGTGAGAAGGCGGTCCGGTTCCTTTCTGTATGGAGCTTTCTCCGGGAGCTCCGGTTTCCTCCCACACTCCAAAGACATTAGGAGATTGAAGATGATAAATTACCCCCAGTGTGTGTGTGAGTGAGTGAGTGAGAGCTGGGATAGACTCCAGTCCCTAATCCGGACAAGCAACTAAGAAAATGAATGAGTGTGAGAGAATTACTGGAAATGAATGCATATGGAAAAAAAAAAGTGAAAGTGACAACCCTTGTCATTGCGAGGTCACAGCACAGCACACATGAACCACAACGAAATTGGACCTCTGCTTTTAACCCATGCACACAAACACCGTGCAGCAGTGGGCAGCTATTGAAAGCGCCCGGGGAGCAGTGACTGGGACGGTACCTTGCTCAGGGGTACCTCAGGGCAACCTACTTGTGAGGGAATCGAACCCACAATCTTCCGATGCGGGGCAACTCCCTAACCACTAGGCCACCGCTGCCAATTTCATATGCGTATGAAAACACGATGACAGTGTATTATTTCAATGATTACGTTTGTTATTTTCCCCAAACCTTTATTGAGTAAATATTGAGTAAAACACATGAACACTATAATCATCATTAAAGTCTATCTTGTAGTATTTCAGTAAATGGGGTATGTTGCTATTGAACAGCCAACAACAATTCTTAATATGAAAGGCACCTTTTATGCCTGGAGCAATTTAATCCTTCCTGTTCTTATTAAAGATAAAAAGGTAAAATGAATATTTCAGTCCAGAGTAATCCAGAGAAGACTGTAGCAAAAAGGCATTAACAAACATTATTACTGTTGTTGTTGTTGTTGGTGCTAGTGATCAAGGGCTAGTAACCGAAAGTAATTTCGTTGTGGTTCACTGCGTGCAGTGTTCTGTGCTCACAATGACAAGTTGTCACTTTCCTTTGGGGCAGCGGTGACCCAGTGGTTAGGGACTAGGCCCCAGGATCGGAAGGTCATGTGTTTGTATCCCAGACCAGTAAGTTGCCCTGAGCTACACTTGAGCAAGGTACCATCCCCATCACTGCTCCCCAGGTGCTTGAAATGGCTGCCTCCTGCTGCACTGTGTAAAGAACAGAAGATTGCATTTGGTTGTGCTTCAGCATGTGCTGTGCCATGTTGCACAATGCCAAATAGTCACTTCACTTGTTACTGTTAATTATGCTAATATCTGTAATAATTATGAATAGAGCAATGAATTTTGGTATAGTGGTTTACTGAGGACAAGCAGTCCCCTCTACTCACACAAACATGTAAACTTGCATAAACTTACAGAAATACTGGCCTTGTTCTTAGAGCTTCTGTCTGTTTTATTTATTTTTCCTCATGGGTGAAGGATGTGCAAGTCTAGAAAAAATGACCCCACTATAAGCCCAAACCCCGTAGTCTGTAAATATAGCCCTTAAGTCTATAATTCCACCAAATCAACTTCCTGCTGTATGTACACGCATCAGTAGATTTATGAATATGTGTGCTTATTTGTATGCTTGCTCAGATGCTTGCTGATGACTCGCACATTAAACTTAAAACTGGCACATGAGTAATCTGCTTAAAACAGTCCGAAATTGCAGCCCCAAAAGGGCAAGTGCATTAAATAGCTTTGAATGATGTTGATCAATCTCTGTTTTTGACACATGAAAAATCTGCAGCTTGCTGATGTGAAGAGAAGGAGAAAATCTTTTTTCATTTTGAAACTGTAATTTTTTCAGCAACCATGAACCAAGAGCTGATAAAATGGGTAGAGAAAGCTCTGGGAACCAATACATGCTGTGTTCTGGTGTGTCTGTAGCATACTTGTCACTCAGCGGATGTTTCTTTTGCCCTTCATTCTCAGCAAAATAATTTTTCAGGGTTTAACATCTAAACAAGATTAGAAGCAATGGGCAAGCAGCTATTGGAATAAGCCTCTGTAATATTCTATCAAATTCACAAAGTTGTATTAAAAGAAAGTGGGCTGGGAAATATGGTTTATTTAAAAAATGAAAAAATAAAAAAATAAATGTGTTTTAGTTTAGTACACACTGTCGTTGCACAGTGTCACACTATCACAACCATGTATTTTAAGGAAAGGATAAATAGGCCGCAGCATATCTTGAAAGAAACGTTTGGTAAAAATGAAACTTTTCCCTCTTAAATTAAAATTCTAAAAATTTATTCACTAACTCCAAATGTGATCAGGTGAAAATGCATGTGATTTCCAAAATGTTCTTCTTTGGTCCAGAGCTACAGGATAAATGTTACTAGTTATTTGCAATGTTTGCCTTGAGGCTTCAATTCTTTACTGAAGAAATAAAAACCTGGACCAGTTTGAAAATGGTGTGTCATGGTGACCACTGAACCCAGGCCATGGCAACAGTCCTAGTCCCCGGAATTCTGAGCCGGAGCTTCTGTCCAACCTATCACCAATCCCCCGCACCTGGTCTGCCAGGCATTTAAGGTTTGCCAGCCTGACCAAGTATCGCCTGTCCACCGTTGTGGGTCTTTTTGCCCTATTTCCTTGAGACAATTGTTTTGATCAGATTAAAGAACCCTGAAGTCTGCCACGCACTTGTGCCTCTCTTTCCTTGCAAACATGACATGGTGCAAACAGATGCTTCTACATTTTGCCACTTGATAGCTATTAAAGCTAACTTGAGGAAAGTTTATAGCACAGATTTGGCGTTGTTTAATTAAGAGCTGAACATACCAGACTTTCTGGTGCTGAAGTAATTACTCTGTTGCTACACATTATAGTCAGTTACCTTGCGTTTATTAAGGAATCCTCTGGTGTTTAAGTAGTGAATGTAAAATGTGCATGAAAGATTTGGAACGTCGTTTGGAACATTTGGAGCAGCCTTTTATCTTCTGTCTACTCTTTCAAACTTTAAATTCATAGCTGGCATTAAGAAACTCCAAGGAAATATTTTCATGGACACAACTTATTGATTCACCTGTCTGCTGACCTGTTTTATGAATGTCTAGATGTTTATATTGGCTTGTCTTTATGAAGTCTTTGAAATAAGAGCATTATCTGGCTGCATAACGAATTTGCCACGACTGATATACGATTAGACTCTTGTGCCATAGCTGTATATATTCTCCATGCTGCTCGTATTAACAGGCAAAGTAAATTAAAGGTAATTGCTTGTTGTTTTGCAGGACTCGGATGCCTACCTTTGCTTAAACTACTTTGAGTGTCAGTTTTTAGAAATGCTGTCTTGAAGATTTGTTTGCTGATGACTACTGATGAGGGATGCCTATGGTGAAGATTATGGATTATAGACCTCAGAAGTCTTGCTAATGGTTTATCCTCCAAATGTCACTGGATCCTCAGAATTATAAAAAGTCAAAATATGAATATTGTTAAAAATATGCTGTGAGCAATGAACAGCTCCGTGTTCATTCGGCTCACAAGTTGTGTAAAGGTATGGCTAAATTCAGCACATTATGTAACAAGACCAGCTTCTTACACTGTAGTCCTTTACTGACGAAAAGCGCTGAAACAGCTGTCTGGGAGTATAAAGGTAGTGTTAACGAAATTTAGAAATTGGGTTAACTATGGAGTGCAGTAGAGGCCATTTCCTATGTTTTCTTTTTATCCTGTTAGACCCATGGCTTATCTGGATAACAAAGCTGAAGTTTTTAATAACATGTCCTCAGAGGTGTAAAGACACAGAGCTCTGTTACCAGTATACCCTGTTAAAGGTAGCAGGTATTTTCCAGTTCTGTTCTACTCGATCATTTGATCATTCACAGTTTCTTGTCACAGTCAGCTGTCATTTCCTTGATGATAAGGTTAGGAGAATTCTTCCTTTAGAATGTTGAGCAACGACAGAAGCTGAAGATTGAAGCTGCTTGATAAAAAAAAGATATCTGTGAAGTTTGCAAAAGAGTTTTTTTTTAAGCTACTTCTCTATCAATCTAAAAAGTATATGTATTTTAGGACATTTTGGGCCTAAATAATAACATCTTTGGACTTATTTAAATGTACTTTAAATACATATGGTAATAGTGTTCCTCTCAGACTGTGTAGAGATCAGCTTTGTTTTGCCAAAACCTGCCTCCTTTGTGACTGACACAAAAGAACCAACCAGCATGAAGACTAAGACTAAACATGACAGCGCAGAGGTAGGTGACTGTAGAACAACTCAGGTCAGCTGTAAATTTCCAGTCCTTTGTTGGAGATGTTTTCAACATTCACTCCCTCTCTGTGTTTGCCAATGGCATAACTAAGCAGTTATTTTTTTCCAGCTTTGGAGGAGCACGTTATCAAAACTGATGATCAGTTTCAGTATGTTAGTTGGTAGCAGTAAGAAGCAGTCATTATCATGGATATTAGTATTGCAGAGCCCCAGTCACTATAATAAACCCTCCAGGGTTTTCCTTCACTAAGAGAAACGTCTAGTGGAATTTTGGATCACCCTTAACAAACATTTCCTTAAGATGTCTACTTATGGAAAATATGAGGTGTTAAATGCCAAGCACTGATGTTTTGTCTCAGATATGTGTGTGTGTGAGTGAATCAGCTGAGGAATTCCTCTTGTTAGTTCCTCTGTCTATTCTCTGCTGTGCTGGATGTTTTCTGGCTGGAATCAGGATGTTCCAGTGACAGCTGGCATTGCTGCCACTTAGATGCCAACCTGTCAGAGTGTGTTCCAGTGCCTTTCTCCCAGTAGCTCACATTAGTGGAAGTGATACACACACACACACACACACACACACACACACACACACACACACACACACACACACACACACACTCAAACACAAATCCTGTGTTCTGATCAGCATTACTGACGTCCAGTGTTTGAGCGGCAGCTCTGGCTCCCAGCGGTCTGCTAATGGAGTGCGAGAGCCTGTAGGTTAATATCTGTCAGCCTACTGACTGACAGCCACGCTCTCATTTCCTGACAAAGCCCTTTGCCATCACATCACTCCGCTGCTCTCTTCATTCAAACACACATTACCACACACTTTCACAGGTTTTCACCCTCACTTCTCCAAGGGAAATGGCCCTTGATTTCTTGGCTCTGAAGGGAGACCCCTTTGAGTCTCTGTCCCATTTTCCAGTGCAGATCAAAAGAATTAAAGTAAATGTCACATTTGTCTGCTGTTTTGCCTTTACTGCTCATGACAGACATTTCCTCTGAGAAACAGGTGGCAGAACATCACTGTTCATTAGTCTCGCTGCATTTATTTTATAAAATGCAATTTGCTGTGTAACTTGAGCTTTCAGACTTTGCTTGATTGAGGCCAAAGTGATTGGCTGTCATTTGTCCATTTTGACTTCAAGGCTTTAAAGAATTACAGAATCTGACCTTAACATTAAATATGTCTACTAAGGCCTGATAAGGTTTTGACCTAAATTATATGAATATCTGTGTGAAGTTCAGAAGGAATTTTGTTCATTATTTTCAGAATTTTGTTATTATATACTTAAAAGAACAGAATAGAACAGATCGTTTTCTTTGCAGTTGGTAGATAAATCTTTTGTTTTTTTAGAATAAAACTTATGCTTAATAGTCATGGATAAGACTTTGAAATTGCCAAGAACAGATTATAAAACCTGTCAGCTGCACCCATGAGTTTGTAAACCCAAGGGGCCACAGTCTGAATATTTATTTATTTTTATCAAATAACAGGAAAAAAATTAGGCAGCAGGCACCACGCCTGAAACGAAGCAATCTGTTCCGCGTGAGCACCTCTTTCTCATGATGTTTTCAAGGAAGTGAGCATAACTATGGTGTAACATGTCTGACAAACACTAATTGGCTTTAATTTTTGCAGGGACGGTTTAACTTGTAAATTAAACAAGGCTTCAGTTTATTCATGTTTGTTTTGGTGTGACTTTCCTTAAGTCAGTTAAATTTGTATAATATCAGTCATTAAGCATCTGCATATCTCCATTGGTTAAATGGCCAATATAAACAGTCCATTTAAACATTTATTATCCATATATTTCAAGAAAGTATCACTGAAATGATGCATTCAACAGTTATTTTTTATTCAGACTCATCCGTAGTGTGTGTGATTTGGGAGGGTGAATTCTCTAGTGTGGTGACCCACAGATCTCCAAGCTGTGAATCCATGCTTAATTACAACTTTGTTAGTGGGCAGCATATGTTTCTCTGCAATAGGCTAATGTAACAACCTGTCTTTGCTAAGGCTAAAATGCTAAGCCAGCCACTGTGGATGCACAAGCCCGTGTCGGTCCCAAGCCCAGATAAATGAGGAGGGTTAAGTCACGGAGGGTATCTGGTATAAAACATTCGCCAAATCAATATGTGGACAATACAGATGAACAGATTAACATAGATTTCCGTACTGGATCGGCCGAGGCCCGGGTTAACAACGATTTCCACCAGTTCTGCTGCTGGAAATTGGGAGAAGGACAAGAATACGATGGACTGGAAGAAATGGCTGCTGTACCAACCTTTGACAGGAGAAGCCTAAAGGAGAAGAAACTATGGCTAAAATATTTGGAATTAGGACACTGACTCTACTGGACTTCTAGAGTCTGTA
This sequence comes from Hepsetus odoe, assembly GCA_017165825.1. Classification (NCBI taxonomy): domain Eukaryota; kingdom Metazoa; phylum Chordata; class Actinopteri; order Characiformes; family Hepsetidae; genus Hepsetus; species Hepsetus odoe. Next base: position 11,360,616 of record CM029367.1, read on the forward strand.
GACACTGTTATTAGAAACCATTAAGAGAGCTCTGAGTAATTTCTGTTCTGTTCCTTTTTTCCAATTTTTTCAATTTTTTTTTTTTTTGGGTAGGTGATGGAGTATGAGAACCGTATCCGAGCCTATTCCACCCCAGACAAGATCTTCCGCTACTTTGCTACACTGAAGATCATCGGCGAACACGGAGATGCTGAAGTGTACATGACGCCACAGGACTTCATCCGTTCCATCACGCCAAATGAAAAGCAGCCAGAGAGTGAGTGTCTTCTCTACAACCCTTCCTCTTTTTTTTTCCTCTAGGAATGCTCCTCTAATGTTCCTCCCTGTTGCTATTTCTGTGAGTAGCTATGAAGCATGGCATGCTCATAAATACAAATCCACAGCTCTCTTCCCTTCATGAAAGTGCCCTGCAAGAACAGTCAGCAATGCTCTTCCAAGGCTGTGGCTGAAATCCTTGTTTAGGGAGAGTTTGCTCATTTTTCAGTATTTAACAAGCAATACCTAGCTTTATATACTGACCTAAATAGCTGGTATGGTTTTTGGCAATCAGGTTAAAGCTGACAGAATTTTAGGTCACAGTCTAATCAGTGACTATTAAGCACAAGTTTTATTCTGGAAAAACAAGGATTTATCTACCAAATAAAATCATCTTTCTTATTCTGCACAGAATAGAAATCTGAATCAAACATGGCTGCTAGCAATTGGGCATATAGTCTGCTACAGCTGCCACAAGAACCTGACTGTATACTAAGTATCTGTTTCAGATGCTAATTTATGGTTTGTAGATAGGAAGTGTTTCAAGGGTCAATCAGTGATCGTGCTAACATGAGGGTTTCCTCCATTTGAATATCCAGCAGTAGCTGGATTGGTTGAAGGTGCCAATTTGGGAGTCAGTGTTGTAAATGTTGAACTCCTGAAAATGATAAACCCTGGTGAGTAAATTGTTATCTGTAATTATGTTCATATTTGTGGTTTTACATTTTGTGTAATCAATCAAACTCCAGGGTGCAGCTCACTGGTATATTTATATACACTTTTATATTGTTGTTGTTTGTGGAGTGTAACCAGTCAAGCATTATGCTTTTTTTTCATTGTTAACCTTCTGGCACATCACATTTCTCAAGGCCACATAGACTGCAACTAGTTTGTGTCTAGTGTGACTGCAGCGTTATACTTTACATGGCAAAAGTTAGGAAGATTGTATTTATTCAAGAGATAAAGAACAAGAATAGTTTGCATTAAGACAGAACAAACATGAAATTATTTTTGCAGCAATTGCTTACTGCTGATTTTTAATCAGTTTAAATACTGGTGTTTAATTTCAGCTCAAACAGTCCATCTGATTCTGTCATTCAGATGCTCTGGAAGGCTTAATTAATTAATTGGGTTATATGTGTTAAATTAGGAGTAGGGAGGGGACGGTTACTGATTTAATGCAAATATAATAGAGTGTGATGTGAAACCAAGTGAAAATCACAACTGTTGAAACAGAACTAGTGCTAGATTATTTCTTATTTAGTTTGTGATTATTTCTAAAGAACTGCTGCTTTCAATAAAACATTATATTATGTATGAACTCTTTTAAAAATATTCAATAATTTTGAATGATACCATGGTCACAAGGGGCAGCGGTGGCCTAGTGGTTAGGGCGTCGGCCACATGATCGGAGGATCGGGGGTTCGAACCCCTTCCCAATAGGTTGCCCTGAGGTACCCTTGAGCAAGGTGCCGTCCCCGTACCGCTCCTCCCTGCGATGGGCTGGCGACCTGTCCAGGGTGTGTCCCCCGTCCTCACCCTGTGTTCGCTGGGTTGGACACCAGCACCCCCCCCGCAACCCCATTTGGGACAAGCGGCAGAAAATGGATGGACCATGGTCACACTGACAACACATCATTGTTAAAAGAGGAAATAGTAAATTCATCTCAAATTTGGGAAAAAGGTAATGTTCTTCTACAGGGTTATTAATGCTTTTCCTGTCTCATATGTAGTGCAAATTTGAAAAATTATGGAATATTTTGGAAAATTGGTTAATCAGTAAACATTTATGTTGTTAGCAAATTTTACCTTTGAAAGGAGTCTGTAAGAAGTTGTAGTTTTGGCAAACAGATAAAGGAATAAATATTTGCTCATAAATAGGTCATAGGGTTTTTTTGGGAGCAATGTTCCCTTCTTAGTAGGAAAGGGAACTTGAGCAGGCTGGGCCTCCTGTGAGCTCTTCCTTCTTTTCATATGGTCATCTAGAAAGCTGACGGCTAAAACTGGTAGCAGCTGCTTCCCCTTGAGTTCTGCTGCCTCAGCCTGTGAAGGCTTTAGAGAGGAACAGTGTTCAGTTCAATTTTATTTAAGCACAGAGGATCTCATAAAGCAGCTTTTCAGAAATCTGCATTCACACCATCACTGATCATGTTGAGGGTGACAGTGGCATCTAAAAGCAACCAAAAAATAAAAAAGAAGCATGTTTTCTTCTGTGCTGCACCATGTAATTCATCTGAAATAAAAATCTATTAGGTTTTGATCTTTACTGGGGTGAACTTAAGCAGTTGGTGGAAAATATCTGTGATGGAAAGCAGCAGCCAGTAGCCAGTGCTAAAAGAATGTACCCATCCAGAATCCCTGATTGGCAGATTGGGGCCAGAGGGGCGGGGCGTGAGGGTGACTTTGCGTCGATGCTGCAGGGAAATGAATTAACTGCTCTGAATGAGGACTCCTCACAAACTGAGAAAGCTGACTATGGAGATTTGATCTGTGGCCTGCAATTACTTCCATGTGAGTAAGGGCGCAAAGGTGGTACTGAAAATTCACACATAGCAGGGCTGCTTTCATTACTTTAGGCAACAAAATAAAACCTACTTGATTAGTTCCCTTCCTGTTTGTAAATAAAATAGCTATTGAATAACTGGGGCACCCGCAGAACAGCAAGTAGCTGAACTGCGGTCTCCCCGTATTCTGTTATCTTAGAAATTAATTCAAGAGCGCAACAGTTTTAATGCAAAACAAACATTGAAGAAATTAATGTCCAAAGCAGTAAATCACAATATTAAACTCCAGGCACCTCTTTCAATATTCTCTCACTTGCTGTTGTGTCACTTATCAAAGTGTAAAATGTGAGGGGGGCAAATACTTTCTGACATCACTGATTAGGTGCAGGAGATCAGAGTTTTGGAGTTATAAAGTTGTTTTATGTAGCTAAACCAATCTTGTCAGTAGGCTGTATGGTTATTTGTGAAAGGTTTAATCTCTGTAGCAAGAAGTATTTTCATTTACTAAAGATATATAACTTATTTCTACATATTTTAATTGATAATGTAATCATATTAAGGGACGTGAAGGCCAACTTCTGTCAAGACACATCTGGAAGACCCAGAAAACCTCAGAAAGAAGTGTTTGCAGGCTGAACTACTGACTGCAGCATCAGATATTTATTTGGAGGAAAAGAGCAGCATTTCAGGGGCAGAGCACCTTGCACAGGGATGGACCACTCACCAGTCTGTGATTTGGGGGCAGCTTTTACATAGGGAAGGCAGCAGGGATAGAAGGAGAAGAAAGAAATCCACATAATTAACTAATCCTCAAATCTAATGTTCCATTTTCAGTGAAGAAACTGAAGAAGAAAGGTGGTTGGATTTTATAAGACAAGTATCCACAACATGCTCTAGAATTTAACCGAACTAAAAGTACTAACTGAAAAACTCCCCCACAGTATTTTAAATAAAAGGAAATCTTTTTTTTTTTTTTTTGCACATTAAAATGTGCAAAAATACATCATCAACAAAATAAGTGATTTGAGCATGAGTGCCCAAGCTAAATATTTGCAACTCTTATTCAGAGCACTGAAGGACTGTTTAGACATTTTGCTTAACAGAACCATCTTCTTAATACACAATGTCTCTCTCTCTCTGTCTCTCTCTCTGTCTCTCTCTCTCTCTCTCTGTCTCCCTCTCCCTCTCTCTCTGTCTCTCTCTCTCTCTCTCTCTCTCTCTCTCTCTGTCTCTCTCTCTCTCTCTCTGTCTCCCTCTCCCTCTCTCTCTGTCTCTCTCTCTCTCTCTCTCTCTCTCTCTCTCTCTCTCTTTCTCACTGTCTCTGTCTCTTGTCTCTCGCTGGGTTATTCTTTCTGTCTTTCTCTCTCTCTCTCTCTCCTTCTAATGGACCACAGGGCAAGTAGGTGTGGGAAAGAGGATTTAACACCAACTGTCAGAAGCAGAAAGTGGCAGATGTGGCATGTGCTGGTGTGAAATGCATGGGCACTCATTGGTCCAATTACCCAGCACAGCATCACTGTCATTATTAGACCTCATTGTCTCACCGCATCACACAGCAGAGGCCTTTTTCTCTCAGAGGCTGCTGTCTCTGGGTATGAGTTTCATTGAATAACTGCTGAAACTGCCTTCCATTCTCTTTGTAAGCTTTTGATTTTGGACATTGTCAAGACAGCTCACAAGATTGGTGTCCCAGTAACCCTCCATGTGGCATGACTTCTAAATGAGAAGTTTCCAAAGAGCTCAGTATTGAAAGGTGACACAGGTTTTAATGTATTAATCGCTCAATAGTCGTGATCTATTGAAGTCTCTCTTCTATTGGAATTCTGTTCATACTGTCCCCTCTTTAATTAAATGCAAGGCGTGGGGGTGTGAGGAGAAATCCGCTGAGATTTCAGCAGTCAATAGTTATCTGGCACACAGCTCATATGAGGACCATGCAGTGGCGTGACCTCATTCACTGATACAGTATCATGCACCCTACACATAGGAGGGTTTTCCTGATTTTTCACCGTTGTCCACATCCTCGAAAAATCATGAGCACATCAGTTGTGCTTTCAGTGTAAGAAAGAAAAAAGGAGAAAGAGATTCTTCAACAAAAATGGTAACTCTCACTTATGCAGCAGTTTTTTTTTTCTCCCACAAATAGGTTGTGTTCTGGTTGGAGGGTACTGACTGAAAATGTGTATTAAAGCTTTGGACAGGGAAAAGGACGAAGAGTGACGAAAAGTGGGGGTAAACACCCGTTTCATCATTCATCCATCTGCCAGAAAGGCTGTTCCCTAATTCATCTCTCTTAGCAAGGAATTACATTGATTCCTGCTTGAGAGGCCAGTCATTCCTGGAGCTTTTCCGCTGCCGGCTGCACATATTAGTTTTTTTTTCTGAACCTTATGTGTCTGTCATCTGCTGTCAGTCATCATAAGACTTCCATGCCATTTTTATTTTCCCGTATCACTGTCCCACCTTCATCTATAATCCTAGAAGAACTATTTAATATGGTGATATTTAACTTCTACTAATTCTAACATTATGATTATGATTATAATTATTATTATCATCATTATTATTATTACAGTGGCCTAGTGGTTAGGGACCTGTCCTCATAATTGGAAGGTCATCGGTTCAAGTCCCGGACCAGTAGGTTTCCCCGAGGTACAGCTTGAGCAAGATACCATCCGCATTACTGCTGCACGGTGTGTGTGGGTTAAGATGCACTTTGCTGTGTGTGTACTGTGTCTTCACTGTGACGCATACTCACTTTCACTTTCATTATATTGATAAAACAACAATAATAATTATTATAAAAGTTGGGATATTTGGAGTTAATCATTCTACGCAGCGTTCCTTTCAAATGTGTGGAGTCACTTGTCAGCCATCTTGCAACCGGAAACTGAAATACTAGAATTACAGAAGGTGTTTTAATAAGATGATACAGTAATTCCTTGACCTAGAGATTCAAAATGAAAGTGACTATCATCATGAGCACAAAACACAGCAGACCGTGAACCACAACGAAGGCATCCTCTGCATTTAACCCATACACACACACTACAGCAGTGGGCAGCCATATCCAGTGGCCAGGTAGCAATGTCCAGAACTGTACCTTGCTACTGGTCTGGGATTTGATCCCATGACTTTCAGATCCGGGGGCCAACTCTCTAACCACCAGGCCTTTTGAAATAGGAAGCTCATTTGTGTGCTCATCTTGCCTTTCTTCATTTTCAACTGTATTCTCAGTCACTGTGGAGTAAACTGCAGCTCATCATTCTGATGGGCATGTGTATTATTTTTTCTGTGAAATTGTAGAGCTGTACCATCATACAGAATCGTGTGTCTACATGCAATTAAATGAATTTTATATTCATGAAAGAATGCGGTGCATATTGCAAATATTAATCATCGTAACAACAATGTTCTGCTCTCTAGATCCAGGTTAAACTGTCTGTGAGGGATGTGACGGAAACATTTGTAACCTAAAATAAATTAAGCTTCTCTTTTTGTTTTTTTTTCTTTTCTTTTTCTCTTTCTCAGACCTGGGTCTGGACCAGTTTTTGGTGAAGCGCTATGATGGGAAGGTAAGCTGTTGGAGTGTTTGTGGGTTTTTGTGTGTGGGCGAATGAATGGAAACAGAGCTGTTACCTTGCTATTGTGCAGCCCAGCAGGATGACGCCTGAAGACATGTCTTTCAAAAGCCACTTCTCATAAACTCGCTCTTCTCTCCCTTCAGATGAAAACATAGGCTTCGAATCACTCAAGCCTGCTTTCTCTCACTTTCTCTGTCCTCTCTGTTCAACAAATCACCAAGGAAAAATCACAAAAACACCTAACCGATGCCATTAGTCCTGCAGGATTTTGTGCGGAAGATGACAAATGTACAAATTGGTCAAATATGTGTTGATTTTTTTTTTTCTCCCTTTTTGTTTTGTAATGCTTTTAGATTTTCTAGGAAAAGGAGGTGCAGTTTCTTTTTTGCAGGCTTGCGATAGTGTGGTGGTAGTTTGCCTTTATTCGAAAAATGTATACTCTTGTCTGTTCTTTCTTCTTCTGCCTTATTCCAGCCATCAGTTTAGCTATATATATATTTACAGATTTACCTGTAGACAAAACTAATTAGCTAATGCTAATATATGTATAAAAACTATGATGCCTACAGAAAATGCACATCTAAAGTCACCGCTCCAGCAGAGCATATTGGAACGGTTCTCCTGAACTCCGATTGGTTTTTACTGATTTAGTCTTGTTTTTTTTTAAATTGGCATGACAATTAAATAGTTAAACTACTTTTTTCACTCCTATAGAGAGCACTGAAAATGTTTGGAAATGGTAAAACTGGTTTTGATACGTAAAGGACTTATGGAAAAGAATTAAAGTGCATAAAAAAAAAATACTTTACATGGGATGACAACAACAACAACAAAGTTTTTCAATCATCTATGGCCAGGAGTCCAAGAAAGAAGAATTAGCCTTGCTTTCAGATGGGCTTTATCTGGTTCTCTTTTAATATTAGGAAGCTCAAAAACCTGTAGACTTGGCAAAATTGGTGGGTAGCACTCTTCTCCAAGCACGTTAAGCCGTGTGTCGTGGTCTTCACCTTCCCATTCTTAGAGGTATTTGCCAAATATTATTTGTAGTAATAGTATTACTGCATCATATTAACATATTAAATGCATTGATCAAAAACTAAATCAGTTTCTATTTGATTAACAAATGATTCTAACTTTTCTTCTAAAATGGACACCATTAGTACAGTGGTACCTTGGGTTACGAGTAACCCGGCTTACGAGTATTTCGACTTATGAGCAAAATATTTTTTTAAGAAAATTTAACTTGGGTTACTTGGGTGTCTAATTTTTTTGTTATGAGTAAAGTTTGGGCTACGAGCATACACCTTGGCTAACAAGCATCATGTGATGTTCCCGCGGTGCGGATAGAGTTTTTTATGCCATCTGAGACAATGGTTCTTTTTTCACTCGCCTCATTAACACCGGGATGTGAGCTCACATCTATGCTATGTTCTCCCATTTGCTGAGCGTCAGTCGTTGAGGAAACATCCTATGAGGGTTTACGTGCTGTACATGAGTTCTTTGTTCCTTTGTGATCGCATGTGTGTGTTCATGACACAACAATTTTGTGTTTTACTTCAAGTGCACTGACTAGTCTTGTATCTATGTTAAGAGTAATAATTTGTAGAATAATTACCTTTAAAATGTATTTTTATATGCGTATTTATGCAGGTATGGAGCATGTGAATTTCCTTTGTTTATAAAAAAAATTGATTTGAGTTGCGAGCATTCTGGGTTGTGAGCACGGTCCCAGAACGGATTATGCTTGTAACCTAAGGTATCACTGTAATGTCTGCTGTGCTGCTTGAAAGAGCTGAGCAAAATAAATAAATATTAACGGTTAATTTACAGAATAGATGAAAGTTGAACTGGCTTTGCATTTATAGTTTGTTCATTTTCCAATTAAATAAATAAAAACATAAAGAACTTTAAAAGCTACATATACTCCCAGCAGGTGAGACTCACTGACACAGTAAACACTGATCTTCACTCCAGTACAGAATGGATCTGATTACACTATAAACATATGAAACCTGGCCAGAGATGTACAACTTTTTATCAAGTGCAGCTTGCAATAAGTAAAAAAACTGCATCAGATACAGTAATAAAGAGTAAAGAATAAAGAGTAGATTTAGTCATCACTAAAAACACAGAACTCGAGTTTAAATTGGGAGCATTGGTAATCATTTCAGTGCTGGATTATCGTAAAATGTTCAGTTGTGCTTCCTTTGTAGTTTTGAAGCCGATTTCACTGATCCAGCATAGTGTTTGCTACTACATTATTGCGTAATTACATGGGAGGTATAATGTCTGTGGGGGTAATGATTGTGGCAGGCTGAGCTTTAGAAGTTTAAAAAGTCAGCTTGTTTTCCTCTGGCCTTAAACCCACAAAAAGTAGATTAATGTGGGCCTTTGTCCTTTTCCCCCGCTTTACAGCCATTAGGAACATGAGATTAGTAGAAGACAGTCAGTGCAGACACAAGTGGAGATGAAGTAGCTGTGTATTAACTGGACCTTGGACAGTGGACTTGTGTTTGGCCAGGGCAGGGCCTGCATTGGTCACCCATCTATTGATTGCGGGAAAGATGCGATAGGAAACATGAATCAGAATTGGTAAAGAATTCTGTGTCATGTTAACCTTGCTCAACCTTATGTCACTCTTTCCCCAGGCATAGCTCTTATAAACTTGCTTTGTTGTTAAGTCCTTGCCTACCTCTCCTGGTCTCACACACACAGACACACACACACACACACACAAACACACACACACACACACACACACACACACACACACACACAAGCACAAGCACACATGGGCTAGCTTGCTGAAAGCAGTGTTGGCTAACATATCAATAATTATGAGTGTTTTAGCGCTGTTTCTAGTGCCTCTGGCTGCAGCCACATTGAGTATATCCTGTTTTCTCCAGGGTGATCAACTCAACACACTCACAGCTTTGTATTGTTGTCTTCCCTCTTTCAAACTCTCCTGTAGGGCCGTCACGTTTATAGCTAAACAAATCACTTATTGTTTATGACAGAGTGCAAAAAAATTCTAATCTCTCCCCCTTTCTATTACACAATATTCCAAATCATTATGCAAATTGCATTTAAGTGTCATGAAGATTAAATATTTAGTTTTTCAATTAAATTCAAGGATGGCATTGTGTCTCAGGGCTCTTTGGATCACTGAAATCAGTCTGGGACACCTGTGATAATTAGTTTGCCAGGTGAACCCAACTAAAGAAAAAACTACTGAAGAAGGACGTTCCACACTATTAAGCAGACCACCATTTTCAAGCAGTATAGGAGAGAAAAGGGATCTCTCTGCTGCGAAAAGCATAGAAATAGGTGAATGCCTTGGACAAGGTATCAAAACCATAGATAATTTAAAAAACTTAAGCGTGATCATTGTGCTGAGTCAGAGCACACACGGGTTCATGCAGGTAAAGGCACAATGAGGAAGGTTTCTGTCAGACAAATACATCGGATTAAAAGAGCAGCTGCTAAAATGCCATTACAAAGCAGCAAACAGGTATTTGAAGCTGTTGAGTCCCGTGAACGTCAAGGTGTAGGATCCTCCAGAAGCTTGCAGTTTTGCATAAACCTTCTATTCGGCCACACCTAACCAATGCTCACAAGCAGAAACGGCTGCAGTGGGCCCAGAACTACATGAAGACTAATTTTTGAAACAGTCTCCTTCATTGATGAATGCCGTGCAACCCTGGATGGTCCAGATGGATGGTTGGTGGACGGCCACCATATCCCAACAAGGCTGTGACATCGCAAGGAGGTTGTGGAGTCATGTTTTGGGCCAGAATCATGGGGAGGTGTGAAAATGACCTCTGAAAAGTATGTGAAGTTTCTGACTGGCCACTTTCTTCCATGGTACAAAAAGAAGAACCGTGCTTTCTGTAACAAAATCATCTTCATGCATGACAATCCACCATCTCATGCTATAATACCTCTGCATCATTGGCTGCTATCGGCATAAAAGGAGAGAAACTCATGGTGTGCCCTATCCTCCACTGACCTCAATCCTATTGAGAACCTTTGGAGCATCCTCAAGCAAAAGATCTATGAGGGTGGGAGGCAGTTCACATCCAAACAGCAGCTCTGACATCCTGCAAAGAAATTTAAGTAGAAACTCTCCAAAAACTCACAAGTTCAACGGATGAAAGAATTGTGAAGCTGCTATCAAAGAAGGGGGAGTCCTGTGTTAATCTGGAACTTGACCTGTTAAGATGTTTTTGATTGAAATAGCTTTTGATTTCAGTAAATTTGACGCCGAAATGCTGCAAATTCAACCAATGACCATTTTCAGTTCTTTACAACCTATAAAATGTTTTGGAACTGTTGTGCATAATAATTTGGAATGGTGCATTTTTACGTTTTTTATTTTTGAAAAACGCACTGTTATTGGGAGGTCTGTTCATTAACGTTCGATTATACTCTAATGGTTGATGACTCAAAATTATGTCACTTGCATCTATTTTAGGAAGATCAGAGAGAAATATTTGCATAATAATTTGGAACGCTATGTGTGTGTGTGTGTGTGTGTGTGTGTATATATATATATATATATACACACACACGCATACATGAGAAACATTTGAGACCATCTGTTAGAAGATTAAAACTGAAGTGGAAACAGAGACTGGTAGAAGCTATAAGCAGCATCACACTGCGGTTATTTCAGCCAAAGGTAGGGGGTATTAGGGGGTAGGGTGTCCTAACTGTTTCCTCAGTTAGAATGCACATTTTTGTCGATTTCTTTTGTTTAATGAATAAATCATGGTTAATTTTTATTGCTTACCTGCAAAACAAACATGTCCGCATTGGACTGGTTACCTGTCCAGGGTGTTTCCCCGCCTTTCAAAATGTGAGAGCTGGGATAGGCTTCTTCAGCGTCCTCAACCCTAAATAGGCCAAGCAACTATGAAAATGAGTGAAAGAGTGAGTTTGCGTGATGTTAATGCCTCCATCTGCTCTTTATTACAGTAAGATCCAAAGCCAGAAGGGTGCATTTTTTTGTCATGCGTGATAATCACATAGCATACACTTTTATTTCTCCAGTATTTTGTCATTTTTTTAAAGGCATTGTTCAGTTATCAGTTTTATTGACTACTGGTAACTGATTATCTTCAGGTTACTGATTAAAATGATGTGATGGCCCTACTCTCTACTCTCTCTTTTTTCTGTGGGTCTCCTGCTGTAAGACCCCATCATTTTTGTATAGTGTCCATTCACTCCCCAAAGGTTCACTGCTGGTGCTCAACATGAGAAAACAAGTTCATTAATTTTTATCCCTGAATTCCTTCTTTTGTTGTGTCTCTCCTTTCTCTCTCTCTCAGTTCTCTCCTCGCTCTCTAAATTCAGCGTGTACCTCGAGATGCTGTAATGGTTTTGGCTGAAGTGCAGTTGAATTAGCAGTGGTGTGGTGGGCCATGCTTTATGAATGTGCCACAGCCTTGTTTTAACCGTTTTATTTTTCACTTAACTGGATTTTATAGCTTTGCAGGTGCCAAGCAAGATTGCATTTTAACTTCAGTTTATATCATCTGTTAATGTGTGTATATGTATTTGTGTGTGTGTGTGGGTGTGTGTGGGTGTGGGCTTAGTACTAAAGTGTCTTTGATCCTGTAATAAACTCTGCAGCTTTGTTTACCTGTACTGACCTGCAAGTGAATATCCTCTGTCTCACTCTCTCTCCCTGCCTCACCCTTAGAAGATGCAGGAATTGCCTGGGCTTACTAAGCCTTGATTCAGTTTTATAGTAGTCATTTTTCACTAATAACACACTGAAAAATGTAAAGAAATATTGTCAAAAGTGTCGATGCAAATTTTTCAATCGATCTTCAGTTATAACTCGAAAAGAGTTATTGTCAGTACAGTTTATTTTTTCTAAAAAAAAAAATACATCCTTGTCAGTTTTTTTACACTGATAAACGGGGCTTGGACCATAGCCATGGAATCAATGAGATGAGCTCCTTAATCATGCTGAGCTCCTTAGTCTGAGACTGCACTCTGAATGAACACACACTTTGTGCAGACAGCAACACAAAACGTTTCTCTGATTCACAGAAGCGGAAGCTTTGCAGTGGCTAGAACAACAGTGAGCTCTTCTATGCACATTGTTTCTCTTGTTTTTGTGATTTTAAAATCTTTTTTAAAAAACATTGCTAAATCTCAGACTGACTTTAATGTACAACTTTGCTGCATCCCTGATGCAATTGGTACCTGATCTAGATATGAAGCATAGGGTAAAATATAAATTGCTCTAAATAGGATTTTATTTTTTGAGGAGCCACTAGTTCTGTCACCATTTAAACACATAGTTCTTGTCTTATTATATAATATTTTTGTCATATAGCCCACCCCTAGTTTTAAATAATTATTTTGGCATTGCGTTCCAGCCCTGAATGTAATCTGTCATATAATTACTGTGTAGTAAAATTTAAAATTACAATAAAATAATTAAATCATGTTTATATTCAAGACTTCTATGGATTTACAAACATCATCGTTTAATTGGTTCTCTGTGTTGAACTCCCAGTCTCTCTCTCTCTCTCTCTCTCTCTCTCTCTCTCTCTCTCTTGCCCTCTCTCTCTCTTGCCCTCTCTGTCTCTCTCTTTTACTTTAATAACATGATGATGTTGTGTTTTGTTGTTGCCCTGGTTGTTATTGGTATTATCTTGTGCTCTCGCAAATCTCCCTCTTTTGCTCTCCATCCACCTAACCAATAAAACCTTCCATTCTCTCTTCTCCTTGTCCCTCCATGCTCTCATTCCACCATCCTCCATCCTTCCTGTTGGCCCCTCCCCTTTCTCCTCTTTTTGCCCCTCCCTCTTTCCCCACCCAACCCTTATGCCCCTCCCTCTCTGCAGGACTTCTGGCAGGTATGGGGTATAATGCTGAGCTGCATGGGCGTGCGCACGGGGAGGGCGTTTGTGGGTGCGCCCGAATGAACGCCATTGCACTGATAAAACCTGTCCCTTATACCTCACTTCTGTCTCTCTTACTTTCTCTCTTTGTCTCATTCTTTCTCTTCGGAGTTGTCAGGTGGTCAGAGGTAGGCAGTCTCCTTGCGCCTGAGCAAGCCATTAACCTGAGCTGCCTGTGCTTGTGGTGCACAGGAGCCCAGCCAAACAGTGCATTAAAAGTGTATAAATTTCATTAAAAATCATTGGATTGGTAATAAAACACACCTCGGTTTCCACAGTGGTAAACTGAGGGAAGTTCTGCACTCAGCAGAAAAAGAGATGCAAATAGCGAAATCACTGATGGTGCACCTTTCCCCTGCTGGCAGAGAGAGAGAGAGAGAGAGAGAGAGAGCGAGAGAGAGAGAGAGATTAGATGAAGGATGAAGGTGTATTAAGATTCTTAAGATTTAATATAAAGTTAAGTATAATTGGTTATTTTGCTTCTTTGCATGAGTAAAAAAGGGACATGATCAAAATTAATTTAAAGCACCTGTCCTAATGATATGAATTGTGCTTAAGTTGCAGATGGTGCTAAATACTTGAGGATCGTCATCAACAGCTGCATACTTTAAAAAAGTGATTGATGTACAAAGAAGGAGTCACAAAATATGACTGTCCACATGCTGATCAGCCACAACATTAAAACCCCAGACAGGTGAAGCGAATGACATTGAAAATCACATTATAATGGACCCTGTCAAGGGTGAAATGTATTAGGCAATAACTGAAATCAGTTCTTGAAGTTGATGACTTTGGAGTAGGAAATATGGGCAAGCATGAGCATCTTGTTGTTGAAGTGAAAGTCGTCACTTTCACTTCATCTGAGTAACTTCGTCAAGAAGCAATTTGTGATTATTTGATGGCTCATCAGATGACTGGTCAGAGCTCACTGCGATGCCCATGGAGTTGCCACTGAATTGCACTATTGAGCAATGGATTGTTGGGTGGAGGGAGAACATCTTACAGTTTACAGGATCTTAAAGGATTAACTGCTAACTTGCTGTTGCCAAATTCCACAGAACAACCAGAGGTCTTGTGGAGTCCATGCCTTGATGAGGTAGTGAGGTTTAGGCGGCAATAGGCAGCCCATTCATAATTAGGCGCGTGGTTTTAATGTTGTGGCTGATTGGTGCATATGCAAATGTCTCCTTTAATGTGGGAAAAGACACAACAGGACCTTCTGTACCTAAAGAAATAAACAAAACAAACAAACAAACAAAACCCCACCCAAAACTGTAAGTAAACATTTAGGACAACTGTGTAAATGAAAATATTCAGTGAACTGATTTCTTGTGTCTGATGCCTTACATTATGGGGAGAAAAATGAGAGAAGTACAGTAAATTAATCCTCTAGTGTAACTCAGTTTCTTTCTGACAGACCTGAAAGTATTAGCATGTTGCTAACTGTCCAGAAACTTAAAGTTTTTAGTATAACTGAAGAAATCACATCTAGGGTTTATATTCACACATCACTCACAAACCATAAGCAGAAAGGCCAACAGCTTACAGATCATCTTGTGAGAGAAAATAAACACACGCCCTCGCCACACGTTCTTGTGTGCAAGCATTGTCCCTGATGATTTGACATGCGGTCAATACCGAACGTAAGAAGGGCCAACGCCTACAGAGCAACCAAAATTCAATAGTGCTCTATTTATTAATTCAGTAGATCCCCCCCCAACACACATATGCGGTTACGATACACACCTGAAGCTTAGGTTACACCAGTGCACCTGAGCTAACTGGGAAGCACAATGTAGCAGGAAGCCAGCCAGACAGAGAGTTCACCTTTGTACACAGGTGTGTGTGTGTGTGAGAGTGAGAGAGAGGGTGAAAGAGTGAAAGTGTATGTGCTTATATGAATAATTCAGCATGGTCAGAGGCTCAGCTTAGTGATCTGTCAGCAGCTTTGGGCCATACGTCTGCATTCATGTTCGAAGCCACATACACACAAGTGAACCCACATGCACATTAAGATCTGAGCAGTGTCTTAGACCGCTTCAGGCCGAAGAATTTTTCTTAGCTGACCTCGGACAACTCTGAACTGCGAACACCTCTGTCTTTCTCTCTGAAGTAGAGCCCTTGGTTCATGCATTAGTGCTATATGTTAGATTTTCTCTCCCTTTCTATCTCTTTCTCTTTCTTTTTTTTTCTTCTTTGCAAGTGCATGTCCTGCTGAATGCCCACAACTGACTGCAGCATGGACTCTGCTAATTGAGAACAGAGTCTGGGCCATGTGGCACCACAGTTAGCCCTGGACCAAGGAAAATCACTCAGACAGTCCTTCTTGCCTCACGGGGCTTGATGGACATGGAAAAGCATGAGCACAGTGCACCCCAGCATGCTGGAGAAGTGTGCTGTCATTCTCTTTTTTTGAGCTACACTTCACATTAGGGCTGCAGTGAGTACTCAGCAAAAATGAATAGTTCAAATTCTATAAATGTATAAATGTGTTTGTTAATGCATGCGTTACTCAACAAAATTGGCCTATTGTGTTACAGAACGTGCAGCATCCATTTCAGTATAGTTTCTGACATGTTCTCATCAATTTAGCCTCACAGTTTCCCCCACATTAGAAAAATCCCTAATGCCATTTCAAGGGCATTGCTACTATTATTACTGTTATTATTGCCACTGAATTGGTTCAGTGTAAGTTGTTTTGGTGACTCAATGCAGAGACAAGTCAGCTACAGATTTTATCAGCTGGTAGTTTAATAATATTTTATTATTAGCTACACTATAATCTGATAATATTCTCATGCAACTGTTGAATGGGGGGGTGGCGGCGGCGCAGGAAAACCTTCATAGGTAACCAAAACACTGTCAGCCCTCCAAAAAAGGGAACTGTTAACATTGGCAGACTAAGAATCCCCTAAATCAGTATCTGAGATGCTTTTCAACATAGGTGTCAGCATAAAACACAAATCTACCAAGAGACACCCTGTAAAATAATTTAGAACAGAAAGTAAACTGGAGCTATACTGGAGACCAACGAGTAGACTATAAAATAAAATATAGACTGCACACTATATGGTGCAATTGACTATAACTAAACTGCACAAGTGTTCATATCAAAAAATAAGTAAAAGTGTTTTAAGTCTTAAAAACATGAGACAAATATTGTACCTGGTCATTTATTTATTAAGGAAAATAATCAGATGATGCATATCTGTGACTGGCAAAAGTATGTGAGCATTAACAGTTCATTTGAAGTTGTTCGAGTGATTCGACTGCCGTGTGTGTAGTAACTAACTTGAGTATTTTTCTGTTCAGCTTCATATCCTCACAAAATATCCTTTTCCTCAAAGGAGATTTCCAAGGATCTCCGAAAAAATAATGACACTTATCAGGCTGGGAAAGATTACAAAATCATCTCTAAAGAGCTTGAACAGATTCACAGGTCGACAGATTGGGTACAAATGGAGGAATATTAAGATAATTGATACCCTCCGATGGGCAATTGATACTCTCCGAAGGCAACAAAGATCACTCAAAAGGTTTTATAGTCAGTAAGGTTAAGGTGGAATCCATGATAACTTCTAAGCCTCTGTCACATTGCCTAATATTAATATTAATGAGTCTGCCATCAGGAGAGCACAGGACCGTAATGGCGTGCATGCTAGGGATGCTAGGAAAAAGCCCCAGCTCTCAAAAAAGAGCAGCTCTACAGTTTGCTAAAGGCCACATGTTCAGGCCAGAAGGCAGTTGGAAGATGTTTTGTGGATGGATGAGTCTAAAACATTGATGGAACAATGAAAATTGATGGAACAATGAATTCTGGATTAAATAAGGTCTTTCTCAAGAAAGCCAAACTTTTTTCTCTGTGGGTCATACAGCAAGAAAATGACCTTATAAACTCAAGTTGTTCTACCAAAGAATAATAAAGAAAATAAATTTAATGTAATTGCCAAAAGCTGAAGCTGTCTCTTCACAGGAATAGGCTGAAGATCCTCTAAACTGATGTGTAGGATTGAGCAGAATTTACTGTAAGTGTGTAGTTGCTGCACACAGGGGTCTCATCAGGTACTGTAAGCAGAGGTTTACTTTTGCCACTCACTGATATTTAATATGAGCTCATTTTCAAGTCAAATCAGCAAGTATACCACTTTTGCGTTAAGGTATCGGTTATGCACGTGTTGCTGTAAATCCTGCTGGTTTTGCAAAGGTTTATTAGGTAGCATTTTAATGACGACACAGCATTAAAAAACTGAAAGGGAAAAAGAAGGGCAAGGCACCCCGTCTTCACCTAAAGCTTAAGGGAAAAACAGCAGTTTTTCTCCCTTTATGTCACAGGTTCTACCTGGCATAGCCAGCTACTTCTGACCAAGTTTGCTGTCCACTGCTCCCCTTTTGAGGTGTTATGCATTTCTTGTGAGGCAAAGTTTGTGAGTGCATGTTTGAGACATTATTGAAACAGGAACAGTCATTTTGACACATGGCACTACGTTGCAGGAAGCGATGGAAGTGATGTGCCTTCTATTGTTTCACTGGACCGAAAGAAAAGGTGAAACTATCTGCAGCATATCAGTTTGATTATTATTACAGGCTAAATATTACTCGATTATAGTGATAATCATTTGTTGCAGCTCTTCTTCTTGTCAATCCTTCTGGTCATACGGCACTGTGATGTCACAGCGTCTGCCTTGTGTTCAGGTTTTATGCAGAATGCTGATAGGGCTGCTGCCGTGGTAACTAGCCTGATGTCTTGTGGCTGACTTGCCGTCCTGGTTTTGGACTTTCGGTTTCAGTAGGAATCTTTCATTGGCGGCCGGGGATGGTGTACCTGTCTCAATCAAACCCACAAAAACACACTCTCTACTACTCTCTACTTCCTCACTTATTCACTCAGACAATGAACTCATGGTAATCAGTGAATGTTTGTCTGTTGAACTGTGAAATCTAGCTTACAGTGCCCAGATCTCTCTCTCTCTCTCTCTCTCTCTCTCTCACACACACACATTAACAGTCACACACATGAGTTTAAAGGAACACAAGTTGCGCTCAGACTGCTGCAGCTCAAAGATGAATATGAAAAAAATTTGGTGAAAGTAAGTTGTGTACAAGTGTGTATGTTAGTGGAGTGCGTTTGGTCTTTTGTCTCTGGTGAATGATATTGAATTCTGTGTGCTTCTGTCTATCTGTGCGTGTAAGGGTTTAGTCTTTTATCTGATTAGTTTTGGGAATTAAATAATGGATGTCCTGCTCATTTTGTCATTAGCTGCCTGACCAATACATTGCTTTGCAGATAAAATTATAGATGTGACTTTTCAGGCTTTTAGGATTTGCTGCTTGATGCTGTGTCAAATCAAGCAAACATCCTGGCCCATTCTGATATATATAGGAATTATGGAGGCCAAGACAATTCTGCCATGTTCATCGATTTATTTCTGAGCAATTTTTGTTGTCTGGAAGAGTGCGTTATCCAGAAGAAAAAGACCACTGCCATAATGGAAAACCATTTGGGATGTACTTGGTGAGCAAGTATATTTTAGGTAGGTGGATAATTAAAATTTTTAATTTGATCAGTGCTACGCTGCTTCTGTCAAAACATTCAACGATCTACATCATGTAAAAGACAATGACCAGGCACCTTTTTTTCAACTGGTCAAGTTCTAATGCACATGTGCTCATTTTAGGCACTTTTGGAGGTGAACAGAGGTCAGAAAGACACTCAATCTTCAGCTCTATAACCATAAACAGCTGCAGTTTACTATGTGCTGTGAAATATTTCTATCACAGCCAGCATTGACGTTTTAAGCAAATTGTGATACGGTAGCTCTGAGGGATCAGACCAGAATGGCTTCACTCCCCACTTATATCAATATACTCCCATCACCATGTCTTCCGTCCACTGGTTGTCTGACTTTGGACCACTTTGGGTAATTAAATGGTGTCAAAGTTGCTCGGTATTTAATTTTTTCCTGCTTCCAACGAGAAATTCCATCTACATGTACTCATACAATGTAGTATTTATATTAAGCTAAAGCTTACACAAAAATTCTGGAGAATGCAGAGATCACACTGGCATTTACTTAGAGCAAATGGCTCATTTATGTGAATTGTTCAAAGATGCCATCCAAGCGCCTTGAAACCCAGCGGATGTCAAACAGGCTCAATATCTGAACCTGGGGGAATCCAAACACTAGTGTAAAAAGAATCATATAATATTCATATTGTTTTCTTTTTCCTCTTTTGGACTTTGCTTCACATACAGCTTGGTTCTGATTAACATGGAATCGTTATGTAAGTGACCCAGTTTATAGAGCAGACAGACTGACCAGAGATAACTTCTGGCGCAAGATCTTGTGTTAGGGGCCTCCTGTCACTGATCAGTGTGAACCGTAAAATGATCTGTTCAGTTTGAAAGTTGTATAGTGTGTCAAAGGCTTAGGCTGACTAAGTGTCAGGATTTTGCGGTTCAGCAGTTCTGTGCAGCAACTCACACACTGACATATGTAAGACTGTGTGTGTATGTCTGGCAATTGGGGCAGTGCTATTGCTCCATACTTTTTTTGCTCAGGCAGGTGGAGATGAGAATGGGAGCACAACACTCTCAACTGATAAGCACACACACAAACGCACACAGTATCTGCTATCTGCAGGGGTGATACTCAATAACAAGCCTGTTAAATCACAGCACTGCAGCGCACTGTGAATTAACAGTGTCCGCTCACCTGCTGCAGACACACACGCACTCTGCAGGATCTTAAATGCTCACTGGGCAAAGGAATTTAGCCTGGACTGAGGGCTTCTCTTCATGTTTACTAGTGTTGACGTCCCTGGTTTTGAAGAGCAGGAGTCCCTGTAGCAAGCCCAGCAGTGGAGCCAAAAGAGAGTGATACAGACGCCAGAGGCAGACAGATACCCCACTCCAGTATACTGCATGACAGCTCCAAAGCTGTCCTCCACTCTAACCCTGCATTCACATTAGCAGGCAACATAGTGACAGGTGGCCAGTTATTTCCTATGGGAGTAGGCAATTTGTTGCTTCAACAGGACAACAAGCAATATATCAAGCTGATATTTTCTCAACTTTATGCAAATGAATTGAGACACGACAGGCCACGGTCTAAATGATTGGTTCATTACATTCCTCAATCCCATCACAGACACATGGGTCCAGGGTCCCTTGCTCCACTCTCTACCAGCACTTTGTTTCTGTTCCCATTAGAATAATGCAAATATGGAGGGAAACGTTCTTTAACTAAGCTCTTCTTATACATTCTGGTTGATAATCATCTGCCTTGACTTACATTTTCTACAGGAAAACATGAATTATGTCTTTTTAACATGTGCCTTCTTCAGATAAGCAAAGGATCGTTGTGGGTTAACTCTCTGGTGGCGCTGCAAAGCATCCTTCCTCGGTCTGCATCAGAGTGTGCTGCACATAGCATAGTGTCTGGAAGGAGAGACGAGAGAGCTGGAACAGGGTCCTTTTAACATACTCATAAACACAGAGCACTGCCGCAGGATTAGTCAGGCTGTTTTGAAGAAGATGTGCGTAAAAGAGATTGTACAAAGTGGCATAAACTCTTAAATGAGCTGCGTCATGCAGTTGCTCAAAGCCCAGCTGCAGGGTCGTGGAGCTCATCTCTTATTACTGAGTCCAAATACCAGAATGCTCTCAACCCTGCGTCAGGGCTCTCTCAGTAAAACCTCTCTGTGTCTCTGTTCAGACTGTAATGCTTTAGCTGTGTCTTCATCTCTGTACTGTCTAACGGTTTCTGCTGTACCTCAGCATCTTCCCAGCCTTGCCTCAGTACTGTCTTAATTGTGCTTGAGTTATGTCTCAGTTCTCTTTTTTACTCGTCTTGTTCTGTCTCTTTAGTTCGTCTCAGTACTATCTCTGTATTGCATTCTCTTCATGTCTCAGTATTCTTAGCTGAGCCTCAGTACCATAATTTTACCATCTCAGTTGTTTCTCATTAGTTTTAGTTATATGTGTACATCTTGTTAATATCATTGTAGTGACTCAGTGTGGTTTCTTTAGTGTTTCGGTAATACTGTCCGTAGTGTCTCAGTTGTGTCTCTACTATAGTACGTCTCTATGTTGTCTCGGCTTTGTCTCAGGGCTTGCTACAGTTTTGTGTTTAGCATTGAGGCAGTGGGATCTATGTCACTGGATACATGAGCTGAGTGGCAGCCTTTAGAGACTCAAAGCTGCTGCCATCAGCCCACCAGCAATTCCAGCGGGCTGTTGCCAGCTTTTTTTCCCTTTTATTTTCTCACTTTTTCTCCTTCTCTTTCTCTTTCTCTTTCTCAGTCATTCCATGAGTGTAACTGCCTGATGGGAGGGATGCCTCATGGGCTTCCCTCATCTTCTGTCTCAAACTCTGTGTGTGTGCTTGCTACTCTCTGCTAATTTGCAGCCTGCTGAGTGTTTGTGTGTGTGTGTGTGTGTGTGTGTGTGTGTGTGTGTGTGTGTGTTCCTGGCTCAGAGAGGTGCTGTATGGTCAGATCTCTCTGAAGGTGACAGCAGGGACACAAGGAGCCTGGAGCTTGATTCCCTGTACACATAAAGATAGGGCTCACCTACATCTCTCACACACACACCACACACCAGCCAGCTGCCTTTCTTTTTTTTTCTCTCCCCCATACCAATCCATTTGAGACCCAACTTTAAAAATAGCAACACTCTTCTTGTCCCTTATATATGAACCATGTTAAGACACGCATACGCACACGTGCACCCATGCAATACTGAGTTGTGCACTTTGCAAGCAGCACAGTCACATTCATAACACATTGGTGGGAAAATCTTGTATCTTTATATTTGTAACATAATGATGCTTAAATCAGCCCAGATGCTTACTAGCTATCATGTTTCAGACTGCTTCCTGAGCCTTTTTAGAATTGTGTGTGGGTGTGTGTGTGTGCGCCTGGGCATCTTTCACGACTCTGTTTACACTTGGCAATATTGAATAGTATGCGTCCCATATTTGGGTGTTGTCCATACTCATAGAAAAAAAAAATAGCTTAATTGCTATTGCTACAATCTGAATTCGTTTGGATTTAGCTATCCTGATGTCATCGAGCACACATTGGGATTGAATATGTATGTGTAGCTGTGTAGCCAGCACGATTTGGTTCACAAACCTAAAGTCACGTGTGCTCCAGCCACAGCTTTCAGTATTGCTCCCATCTCACTCGTTGAGTTATTTTTAGCCGTTTGCACTTGTATTCATACGTAGGCAATAGGGAGAGCTGAAAAGACTTTTTTTCTCCCGTGAAGGACAGTTACACATTTCTTCTATCTCTCTTTGTTAGATTTGACTCATGTCCTTTTTTGTATTGTGCTATATTTGTGACATGCTAAGCAAAATGTTCAGATCTGACCTTGTGGTGTGGTTTTGCTGTGCAACATTTTGTAGCAGTAAACCCGACACAGCCTGAAGAGGCTCTGCCTCCTAAAATCGAGCACCACATCAGCCTTTATAAATACATTTAAAAACAGATCCAAAAAAGCAAGCATAAGACACATTCATGGTGAGTAATAGTGGTCAGAATGCAAAGTGTAAGCAGGGCCTGTGTGTTGGCACATCTTTATACGAGAGTGTTGCTGTGTGCGTGTGTGTGTGCGTGTGTGCGTGTGTGTGTGTAATGAAGCTGTCCCTGATAAAGTACGATTTGGTGAGGTTGTGTGTTTTTAACCACTTCTCTCTCCCCCCTCCAAACACTGGTTGGATCTACAACAGACAGAGGTAACAGGCTCAGTCTCAGTGCAGGCTGAACCCTGGCATGCTGTGTGTGCGCGTGCGTGTGTGTGTGTGTGTGTGTGGGTGTGTGTTTGTGAGACAGAGAACACTGAAATTTTTGCTGTGTATTTTATAACTTGTTTCTTCACTGTGTGTTGGGAAAGGTGAATGCAGGGCAGGGCCTCTTGACACATGTTGTTGCACATACCTCTTTGTGTCACATTGTGCCTTTGTGACTTAAGTAACAAGTTTCCTGTTTTTACATACACTCACCGTCCACTTTATTATGTAATAATCACCTACTTTCTTCTTGCACTCACTGACCACTTCATGAACTGAACTAAGCTTTCAGATTGATGTATACAACTCTGCGCAGTATGTCAGTCAAGATATTATGTTGAAAATAAGTACATATTCCCTACCGCAGGACTGTGTCCAAGGGGAGTTCCTTGGGGGGGGGGGCTTTTTTTTTTTTTTTTTTTAAGTCTGTATTTTTATTTAATTGTGTTATTTTTCACCGTTTTGGCACCTTTCAAAAAGAAGGAAAATATTACATTTTAATATACATACCAGTCAATCACGATTCATGGCTCCATATGTAAGCTTGCAAAATAGGCAAGGTTTGCTGGATAGAGGGATGCACCAGCATTTAATATCATTAAAGGGTGGCTTTAAAAGCCTAAAGTGAACTTTTATGGCATATTCCTGGACAGTTTCTGAATTAAAAGTATCTTGGAAAAATATATGGCCAGTGCCAAAGATGTTTTAAAGATGTTCCAGTATGCTTAAAAAAGAAAATAAACAGTAGTTTGCATAAAAATGTAGAGGAAGTGTACTTATTTTCATAAATCAACATTTCACAAAAACATTTCATGAGGAGTGCCCCAATTTTAGTAGACGGCTACAGCCGAATTGACACAACGCATAGAGGTGACATGCCTGGTTTAAGACTGTGGCCCAGGCTGTCCTGTGGAGACATTTCTAGCCACATGCTTGCTGTTGATAGTGGGTGTTGAGCCAACACAGAAATTACATTAACATTGCCGCGCTGGTAGTCACGGCACAGCCATGGCTGTGTTTCAGTTCAAGACAGCATTTGAAGCCTGAATGCGGCACAGAGCTGTGACTAGGCTGTCGCAACGCCTTCAAAAGCAGCAGAATAATGCAGGTTTCTTTTCCAAGGCTATGAAGAATCAACCCATTGGGTGGACCAAGATTTAGCCTGTCCTGAGATTCATTGTCAGTTCAAGTCAGTTTCATTTCTGTAGTGCTTTTTACATCTGTTGTTGTGACAAAGCCATTTTACAGAATTCCAATCCCCATGTTAGTAAGCGAAGGGCGATGGAAGCAAAACTTTTAAAGTTTTAGTGGCAGCAGGAATGTGATGATGATGATGATGATGATCATTGTGTGTGGGTGATTATTGCTTTGTCAGTTAATATTAATATTAAAAATCTAAACAAATATGTTTCCATTGTCCAGATTTGTAGCTAGTTTGTTAATAACTGTGCTGAGCTTGCTAAGCAACGGAAGTGAAAATTGAGCACAGCACACAGGAAACCACAACGGAATAATTGTCTGCATTTAACCCATACATGGACAGTATATCAGTGTGCAGTCATATCTGGTGCTTGAGGAGCAGTGTTGGGGACGGTAGCTTGCCTACTGGTCCAGGACACAAACCCATGACCTTCCAATTACAGAGCCAAGACCCTAACCACTAGGTGCTCACCAGATGTTCTCATTTACATTTTGGTTCATGGTCCATTTAGCCCTTTACAGTCACGGTAAGCCACATCATGATAGTCTTCACTCTTTGAAGGATGCAGACCCTGAATTGACGCACTGCTATGGTTGGTGTTAATCAATGACAGAACTGCCCCACTAGCCCAGCCAAGATGAGTTCTGTGGTCAGAAAATGACGACTACTCTAGAAGATGGTGCACCTTTTAAAAAAAAAAAAAAAAAAAAAGGCTCCAGTCTCCTCCTACCAAGGTAGAACTACAAGGGAGATTTCTAATAAAGTGGCCACTGAGTGTATGCACAGCTAGTAGAGGTGGTATAGTGTAAGATTATTACTGTGTATCAGACCAATGTACATTAATGTATGCTTGAAACTGTGCTGTAATAATGTGTATGTTGTCTTTATGTTCCTTATCTTCCATTAGCCGTGTCTGGATGTATGAGTATGCAGCACTTGCATGGTCGGTGTTTGTATGGTGCCAGTGTGTTAGCATGCTAGTGTGTGTTTGCCACTCTGAGCGCCGTAGAGCTCTTACTCTACAGTAAATTTTGAAGTGTTTAACCTGCTGTCCAGAAACAGAAATGCTGAAACGCTCTCCTCTCTCTCTGCCCCTCTTGGGACCAACAGAAGATTTCTCAGGAGCGGGAGAAGTTTGCAGACGAGGACAGCATTTTCTACACACTTGGAGAGTGCGGCCTCATCTCTTTCTCTGACTACATATTCCTCACCACGGTTCTCTCCAGTGAGTTTATAGAAATCCTGGTTGTTGAAATGCTTCAGTTTACATTCCTGTTACATTTAATGCAGAGCCGAAATGTTTAGACTGTCATATTGCAGAACATACATGAGACATGTTAATATTTAGTTTAATCAAAATAAAGAACATTAAGCTCTGCAATACTGCTATTAACTCAACAGCGAAGCAAGCTAGCAGATGAGTGACTACTGTGTACATACACACACACACACACACACACACACACATACACACACATACTTAGGGTTTTTTTCAACTTTCCCGTGATGTTACTTGAGTGATGATGGTCCTTGTTCTTCCTCTGTGGAAGTAAGGTGACATTATTGTAAATGCTAACAAATTGTTCTTCTGCAAGTTGATATTTACAGCAGCACAGCCTATTTTGATAGCTCCTCAAACTGTTTTTTTTTTTCTTTTTTTTGCAGAAAGGTCAAAATTGTAAAACATGTCCATTACATCCAGCAGGGTTCTGCAGAGTACTACACATAAAAAGTTATGAGTTATAATAATGAATTTGTGCTACCTGTAGTTGCAACTGCATAAAACAAGATTGCTTAGATTGCAAAGATGCTAAATAAGAGCATGCAGCTTCACGCCAGAAAGTCCCCCTAAAGCAGTTTTTCCACAAGTCTGTACATTACTTTTAATGTCAACAGGATGGAACACCCTGGACCTATTTGTTTAGTTAGTTTGGGTAGCGCTGGTCTAGTGGTAGGATACTTGTCTATGGACCTATGGCTCAAGAGGTCCCAGGTTTGAATCCCACCTCTGGCACCACTGGGCCTCTGAGCAAGACCCTTAACCCTGAGTTGCTCCAGGGGGACTGTCCCTGTAATTAGGACATGGAAGTCGCCCTGGATAAGAGCGTCTGCTAAATGCCGCAAATGGAAATGGAAATAGTTACTACCCATTTCCTTTGAGAATCAGCATTCCCAGATGTGTAAAATTAGAGAGAAATAATTTGTAGACCATGAACACCCTTAACTAATTGCCTCACACAACCCTTTTAGAGTATACAGAATAATAGAAGTGTGTGTTCTTCTTTTTAAAAATATAATTGGAACATAAAGCTCTAAGAATTTCCCCCCTTTTATCTATTGCTCAATGTCAAACTGAATGGACGACTACCCTTGGGCTGTGCTCCTGCCAGTGGCCCGTTAAAACTCTTTTATTTTGTCCCTTATACTTGATTCAGGGAAGTTCGATTCTGCTTCTAGGTTTAACATTTCAAAAGAGGAGAGAGGGAGGGAAATTGAAAAAAAGAACAGGCATGCCTGCTAATTTAATGGGCGAGCTTCTTATCTTTTGTTGGAGAATATGACTGACAGGGAGGGAGTGAAGGGGAGAAAGATTGTCATTGATGATGGATGCCTTGTTTTAATCGCTGTGCTGCAGTCTCCAGCAGCTGCAGCCGAGCTGAGCTATGGAGAACCCAACAGTAATGATCTTAATGGCAAACTCGTATCAGTCCATTCTCTCAGCTTCACATTGAAATGAGGTATTTATTACAAACTCTTTATGACAGAAGGAGATGGCTACCTGTGCAGTCACAGCACCCAGAAAGTCAAAGCTGGGGTTACAGTTGCACACATTTCTGGTTCATTTTTGCTTCAAGCAGACATCAGTGGCTGTGTGCATTTGTGTGCAAAGTTCAAAGCAAATATAATGTGAATGAAAGAGCATTTATAGTAGATCATTCCATGTCACTGTGTTTTGTGTATCGTTTAGCGCCTCAGAGAAACTTTGAAATCGCTTTCAAGATGTTTGACCTGAACGGTGATGGAGAAGTCGACCTGGAGGAATTTGAACAGGTAATGACATTCAGGCGTACACATATGCATGAGATTTTTAGGATGCTGCATGCATTACGGTCTGTGCTTTAAGAACACTGTTCATTACAGCAGTGCTGGTGAAGTTATCTTGCTCCAGGATACCTCAGGATGACAACCTGGTCCAGGACATGAATCCGCAATGCTCAGATCATGTGGTCAAATGGCTAGCCACTTTATTCTACCCAAATAACGATTTTTCTGTTGGCATTGCATATTGAAACAGCTCAAATATGAATATTTGAAACAGCTGAATGTTTAAATATGTTGAAAATGTTTGAGCTGAATGAGTATAATGTTTGAAATAATTTGAAAAACATTTGAGTTGTGTTTTTAGAGCTCGTAAACCCTTTCCTTTTACATGTTTAGTATCATTCAGTGCCATTTGGTATAGGAAAGGTAAACAGCCTTTCTTTTCATCAGGCTCTCTTCTAAACCAGCCAATCATGTGTGACATCTGCCGTTAGTAGTGGCCCATTTGAGCATTTGGATATTTGGGACCAGAACGTGACTCCTTTAATTAGTGCATGTTCCGGATGAGTAGGCATGCTCGGGGCTGTGTGCGGATTTCTCTCCGCACGGATTAGCCTGTCTGTAGCTCCACTGAACAAAATAAGTGTCTCCATCTGAATAACTTGGCATAATTCAGTAAGAGAGAGTCATTCGATCTGAAGAATGTTCCCTGTGTAATGACTCTATTATGTTCCCCAACAACAGCCCATGATATTTATAGTTAACATAGTGTTCTTGGAAAAGAGAGTTTGGGGGAACTGGAGTTATGTCTTCAGAACTGCTTCCTTTTTTTGTAGCCGAACAAAGTGTTGGTTTAGTTATTTGCATAGTAATTAAATCAAATTCAGTCAGATTGTTCTTAAAGGAATAGCTGATCAGCGAGTTACTGGGGAGGAAATGAGAGGATTTCTTTCTGCATCAATACACTGTCCCAGCTGCAAGGCTAAAGGACAGCGCATTAATCAGTGCTGGATAAGCCAGTGTGCTGTTCCCCGAAAGCCCATAAGCTCCATCTCCTCAGACAGTCCATGTGGCCCCAGTGAAAGTGCTGCATAATGCTGGGAAATAGATGAAGTACAAAATAGTATTTTACTTAAATAATTATTATTTATTGTATATAAGAAAAATGTCAAATCAGTTACATCACTACATAAAAGAAAAAAATTAAATCAACATGTTTTAATGATTCCACTTCATCTTAATAACACAAATATCAATTTAAATAAATATAGCTTAATATTTAATTGGGAAATGTCAATTATTACTAAACAGAACAGATCGTTTGTGGGTGCACAGAGCAGGAAACAGTATTTGATGTGCTGTTTTGTTTCATAGATCTATATTTTTAGGTCAGTATGATAAAGTCTGCCTTTTGGCCTGTATTGTACAGGTTATCAATTTTATTTCATGATAAAATTTGATCAGCTGGCTGCAAAAGGCTTCTGACTCACACGAATGCAGTGATTGCAAGGGTATTTTCAAACTTTTTAGACCATTCTGTAAATGGGTCAGATCAGCCCTGGATGGGGTGTTCTCTCTCCAAATGAAAGCCTTGGTATGCCTTTCAAGAAATGATGCCTACAATATTTGCATGAAGGCAAAACCAAATCAATAGTGTTTAATAATAATAATAATCCTTTTATTTATAATCCCACGAATGAGAATTTTGTCCTCTGCATTTCACCCATACACACACGTGCAGCAGTGGGCAGCTATTGAAAGCGCCCGGGGAGCAGTGACGGGGACGGTACCTTGCTCAAGGGTATCTCAGGGCAACCCACTGGGGAGGGGATCGAACCCACAATCTTCTGATCTGGGGGCCAACTCCCTAACCACTAGGCCACCACTGCCCCAACATTTATTCCAATATTACAATAACATTCAGCTCAAATATGGATTGTCTGGTCAAAGTCAAAGCCAGATGTCTTCTCCTTTGTCTGTTTTTATAAATAGGTCTGTTGCTGTTTGCATTCATTGCATTTTACTACCATTTTCATAGTTTCCTTTTGCAGGTGATGAATCTGATGCTTTATGTCAGCTCACTTTGATGAGACATTGTTTTTCACTGCTATGGGGCTGTTTTTATTGTGGTCCCCTTTATGCCTTATTCATTACTGCATCAGTGTGTTGGTGCAGTTAGAAGAATTAGCAAGTGTTACAGGGCTTCTCTTACATTTGGATGCAGGCAGGTGATTGATTTATTGCTTGAGAACACAGTGCCCTCCAGAGTTTAATTTATGGACCAACCCCTCAGTCTTTGTGCGTGTGTGTGTGTGTGTGTGTGTCACAGGTGCAGAGCATAATTCGTTCTCAGACAAGCATGGGTATGAGGCATAGGGACCGCTCCACCACGGGCAACACACTGAGGACAGCAGGCTGCAGCTCAGCTCTTACCACCTACTTCTTCGGCGCCGACCTCAAGGGCAAACTAACCATCAGCAGCTTCCTGGAGTTCCAGAGGAAACTGCAGCACGACGTTCTTAAGCTGGAGGTACAGCTGGGCTGTAGATGTGAACTGGAATCCTAACTGGGAACCGATCTCCTAACTACATTCTCCCTGAACATTTATGGATAGTTTTGAAACTGTGAATTCATCTGAGGGGCCCTCATAGATGGTTTTCCCAGA
Source organism: Hepsetus odoe (assembly GCA_017165825.1). Classification (NCBI taxonomy): domain Eukaryota; kingdom Metazoa; phylum Chordata; class Actinopteri; order Characiformes; family Hepsetidae; genus Hepsetus; species Hepsetus odoe. Next base: position 11,390,581 of record CM029367.1, read on the forward strand.
GGACTGGGCCAAAGGAAATTTACCCATGTAAAAATGTAGTGGACGCGTGCACCCTAAACGTGTCTTAAGTAACAAAAACCTTTGACTGATTACTTGTTTCCTCTAACTGTGAATATATTTTAGACAGTTAATGTTTTTTGCTCCTGGTTTGATTTTAAATAGTTTGGGATCACATTGTTTATTCTAATATATACAGGAGACTGTAAAGGGGTACCTAGTGAGCATTGCATGTAGGACTCTAATAAAAAGAGCAGAATGGATGGGTTAGCAGGAAAGAAAGAATCGGGAGCTTTGGGACAGCTGAACTGGGCTTAGAGCAAGACTGACAGTGTGCCTCAGACAGCAACATTCACACACTCAGCATGTGTCACTGCGTCTGGCAGCCTGTGTCACTGTCATCTCTCTCTCTCTCGCTCTCTCTCTTCTGTCGGTCTATCTAGCTATCTATCTAGCTATCTATCTATCTGCCCCTCCCCCCAGGTTTAACGAGGGTAACTCCCTGTGTAGTTTCTCTTGGATATAGTTCCCTGCTGTCCTCTCCTTCCTACTGCTTGGTTTTATTTCGTTTTGTGTAATTGAACACTTTCAGTTCACTGGATTGAGACATTAAGACTCAGTCAGTGAAAGAGAGAGAACGGCAGAGAACCTTAGAGGGCACTCGCTTCATGTTCCTCAGAGTTTAGGAGTTGAAGTTTACTTGTACCTCATGTTCCTGTAAGCATAGGTGCAAATAGGCTGGTTAGCCTCCTAACCTAGCGACTACAGCTCTCAGAACCTGAGCTACCTGATCCAAGTGTGGGTGAAGAAAAATAGAGCAAGAAAGAGAGTACAGCCGACAGCAGGTCTGAAACGATCAAGTGTTTTTTAAAATTATGAGCATTTTCAAACTAAAGTCGTTCCCTGTTCTTCCTGAGAAAAGTGGATAAGCCGACCCTGGTGCAGATCGCAGCATGCATGAAAGCTTTCCGTTCCCAGTTCTGCGTCTCAATTTTTGTCTTTTTGCCTTGTTACTTCTTTCTTCAAGTGTGGTATTGGTAGGAACAGAAAACAGTGCACACTTGCATTTAGATCATTGAGAAAAATGGAACATATCTTCAAGGCTAAGAATCCTTTGCTCACTGAAGATATTTTTTAGGTAGGGCTTAGAAAACTCTGATTAGCAGGATGCAATGATACTCTTCTTCAGTAGTAATAAAAAATCTGAATAATGTAATGTATTGTTGTGGTTAATGTATAACCTCAGATCGAAAGCATACATGAATACAAACCTGTTTGTGTACAGTTTGAGCGGAATGACCCGATGGACGGCAGGATCAGTGAGCGACAGTTTGGGGGAATGCTCCTGGCCTACAGTGGTGTTCAGTCGCGCAAACTCAAACAGATGCAGAAAGGCCTGAAGAAGATGTTCAAAGATGCCCAGGTAAGGCAAAAAACATAGTCTTTTCAATTAACATGAAACTGCTTTTAATGTGTGTGTGCTTGTACAAAATTGTGTGTGTGTGTGTGTGTTAGGGCTGCACAATATAGACACGTTATAGGGATGGTATTGCAACAAAGTCCAACATCAGTGAACCTGCACACATTAAACACTTCTCACAAATATCTAAGACTTCTGAACTTCTGTCAGAAAGTTTACAGCATGTATCAAAAACTAGCCGGAAAGCTTATTTGCTTAATGCAACCCCCTATCGTATCAGTACCAAAAAGATCAGTATTGCAATAATGACTACCACATTATATATCATGAAGCTACAATAGTGTGTGTCTTGGAAAAGAAGAAAGAGATGCTGCTACAAAACAGTGCTGCTATAATGGAGTGTATGTTTAGAGGAGAGAAAGAATGAGGAGTATAACATCATGGTGAGCCACACTGCTGACTCTGAGGGCTCTCCATCCCTCTCATCTTGCCTTTATGAGGGAGCAGCTCCTTTTCTCTTTTCAACATTCACTATTTTTTTCACAGTTTTGTTACTGCTCTCAGACTCACAGATGAATTTCTTAGTTGAAGTTAATAGTAAAGTAGCTCAATTTCTTTCGGGCACTGGGAGGGTTTTTCTTTGCTTTTGTTCCGTTTTAGTCAAAAAGGCAAAACGCAAAAAAGCAACATTTTCAAAAAGCGAGAAGGTGTTAATATGATTTAATCTTTGATCTATTATAATTTATTTTAACCTTTAAGGTCAAAATTCATTATCCACACTTTTCGCAGATTCAGAAATAAGCAACAGACATTAAGGAGGTGTTCTAATGCGCTGTGCTGTTTCTGGCTGCTGTAAGGCGAATGGATCATTGCAGTTTTCCTTGATTTAAGGAAAGCACCATTGAGTCACTTCATGCCTTCATGCCAAAATCTCTTCTTCATATCGCTAGAAAAAATATATAAATATCAATGAACATACTTTAAATACATAGATTGCAGTTCCAAAATGGACTGTCATTTTGAGTCCATGGTTATTTAATCTATATTAGACTTTCCAACATCTTTCCTCCGTGTGTTTGGTTTAGTGCACGGAGGCGTCACGTTTGTGTGCATGCAAATAATAAACGGGAAGCTGCTCAGAAGTCTTCAGAAACCGTATTCCATTTCATTCATTTTGAGCAAATCTTGCTTACATCTTAGTGTTCTATGAACAATTTATATGTTTCCTTATAAAAAAGGGCTGATTTTGTTATTCATCCTGAAGTATTTTTATTGGGAAAGGTGATTCACTGGATTCTCTTGTAAAAAGCATATAAAAAGGTCATGGTGAGATTTAATGTAGAAAAAAAAAAAGGTTACATTTCCTTTGACCAATTTAAGATTTGTTAGGGGTAGTGTGTTCCTGAATAACATGATTTTACTTGTCAAACAAGTAGACATGTAAGTATACTCCTAAGCAAATTGAGGTGACACAAACAAGCCCTGAAAGTCTGATAGTAAAGTCCAGTCAGCAGCATCATTGTAAAATATCATTTAGTACGGAGAATAAAATAAAAACCTTTATTCCCTGTCTGTACCTGAAGAGTTTGTAAGTTAATCGACAATAGCCCATTACAACAGGTGACTGCATAGTAAGTAAAAGTATGTTGCATGATTGAAATCCTCTAACTGATTTATTTTTTCAAAATATCGAGCAGAAGGTTATTGGATGCTCAGATGAATTATATTAGCGTTATGGAGCATCTATTCATTGAGAGAGCCAAACTCCATACAGAATCTTCTGCCTAAAAGCTTTAATTAGTTAATTATCTGTGTTGTGCTTATTTACATCTTACCCTGAATGCACTCCTAACCATATGCTTACCCACACACACACACACACACACACACACACACACTCATACTCTACTGTGGCCTAATTTACAAAAAGGAAGTTAAAGTTTGAAGCATCAAGCTTTTGATAATGTGAATACCAGTGTCGCATACCCAGCATGTTAACACCAGTATTTGTGCAAAAAGCCACCCTGCATCCCCAGCTGTGCTCCAGGCTTTGAGAGCAGTGTGGGTCTAATTGACCAATTCCAGCATGTTTTTTCTCTCTCTTTCTAGATCTCCCTCCCTCTCTCCCTCCATCTCTCCCTCCATCAACTCTGTCCCTCAGCCAACTCCCTCCCTCAACTCCTTCCCTCCCTCCCTCCCTCCCTCCCTCAGCTCCTTCCTTCAACTCCTTCCTTCAACTCCAGCCTTTCTCTGCTCCTCTGGCACATAATTTAAAAGGTCATACTTCAGCTTTTGCTAAACTCCTGTATGAGGGAACTCGTGTGGTTTTCTCCCAAGTTCACACACTCTCCCCAGTTAATTTCACTCATTGATTTGTTTTCCTTTATTCATTCACTTCACCTATTGATGTTTAGCTCTTTTTCACGTTCTGCCTGTACACATCAAACAGATGAAGAAAAAATGTGGACGTAATGTATATATTTCCAGTCAGTGGTGATTGTCATTTAAACATGGTGAAAACAGTATTTTTAGGTATCAAAATCTTCTGTACAATTTCTGTGCTTAAGGTACTTTTCTATATCCACCAGTTAATCTGTTTAATGTGCTTTATACTGGCTTTGGAGCTAAAAAGGATCAGAACTTGTTTGATAGAAAAGTCCTTAAATCAAGTATTCTAAGCATTTATTGTATGAAATGTATTTTCAATCATTGACACAAGCTCAGGCTCTTTTTAAATGATTAGATACCTACAATATACAGCCATGGTCAGAATTTTTGAGATGGACACAAATATTTAATTTCACCAATTTTGCAACTTCAGATTTTATGATGGCAATCGCTTGGCAATCAGGTGAGAGTTTTGAGGAGGACAAGGCTGGAGAGTTAGAAGTAGTTAGAATAGCAGACTGGATGCTTTAAAAGGATGGTAGTGCTTGAATGCTTGAAATCATTGTTCTTCCTCTGTTAATCATGGTTACCTGCAAGGAAACACATGCACTCATCGCTGCTTTGCACAAAAGGGCTTCACAGGAAGGATATTGCTGCTAGTAAAATTGCACCTAAACCAACCATTTATCAGATCATCAAGAACTTCAAGGAGAGGGTTCAGTTGTTGTGAAGAGGCTTCAGGATGCCCTGGTCCAGCAAGCACCAGGACCATCTCCTAAAGTTAATTCACCTGCGAGATCCGTGCACCACCAGTTCACAGCTTGCTGAGGAACAGCAAAGACTGATATTCTGCAAAAGGTACAGGGATTGGACTACTAAGGACTGGGGTAAAGTCATTCTCTCTGATGAATCTCCTTTCCGATTGTTTGGGTCATCAGAAAAAAAGATTGTCCAGAGAAGAAAAGGTCACTCTACCATCACTCCTGTGTCATGCCAGCAGTAAAGCATCCTAAGCTCATTCATGTGTGGAGTTGCTTCTCAGCCAAGGGAGTGGCTCACTCACAATTTTGCCAAACAAATCAGCCATGAAAAAAAGAATGACACCAAAACATCCTCCAAGAGGAACTTCTCCCTACCTTCCAAGAACAGTTTGGTGAGGAACAAGGCCAGTGTGATGAAGCACCGTGCCATAAGGCAAGAGTAATGACTAAGTGTCTCTGGGAACAAAATATCGAAGTTTTGGGTTTTGATTATGCAAAAATGTGTTCCATCAGTCAGGATTTGGCCCAGAAGTTGATTGACAGCATGCCAGGGTGAATTGCAGAGGTGTTGAATAAAAAAGGGCCAACACTGCACATATTGACTCTTTGCCTCATGAAAAAACTCATGAAATACTTGTAATTATACTTCAGTTACCATAGAAACATCTGACAAAAAGATCTAAAAACACTAAAGCAGCAAACTTTGTGAAAAGCAATACTTGTGTCATTCCCAAAACTTTTAGCCACGGCAGTATATGCAGCATTTTGTTAACATATAGCAGGTAAGAGTCACCATTTGGAAAATCCCCTCTATCGCATTGAAAAGTGCTGCACGGTGCTAAGTATTCCTCAATTTCATTTAGGCTGGGGCTCTTATTACACTTTAACATTTTGAATATTTAATCATGAGCCTCATTATATCTGATAAATGAATTTCATTTATTAATTAGACCTTCAAAGGTCTTGGGGAGTCCACGCTTCGGTTGGTCAGAGCTGTTTTGGTGGCATGCAGGGACCAATACCATATTAGGCAGGTGGTTTTAATGTCATGCCTAATCGATGTAAAACTGACAAAAAATAAGTTGTGTTTTGATATTTAACTTGTTTATTATTCTGTTAGCCTCTAATAGCTTTGAAATGAAAGCAGATTAAGGTATTTTTGTTTATCAATTTCTCATTCTTTTTAAAGGGAATCACCTTCGAAGAAGTGGAGAACTTTTTCACGTTTCTGAAAAACGTCAACGATGTGGACACTGCGTTGAGTTTCTATCACATGGCAGGTGCTTCAATAGACAAAGGTACCCTTACAAGACCCTTTCACTGTAAAATATCTTTGCTTTCCAAAACCCAACCCTCCAGCTTCATCTATTTTCCTAGCTCAGATCATATTTCCTCCCACTGTCCTCCTCTCCCCTCTCTCTCTCTTTCTTTATTTCTTTCTTTCATTCCATCGGGCCACCAGCCTGATAAACGAATGACTGTACCTGGCTCTGCTCCCAGTATCACTTTCCAGCCTTCTGTTCTCTTTCACTTCTTTGAATGTCTCCTGTTCTATCTCTCTTGCTTAAAAGTCAGAGGCTCTTCAGTTTAAATGCCACTTTCTCAGTAACACAGTGCTAAAAGCATTATTGGTAAAATGGAACATCACAATAAGGTTCAAATGTATAACAGTAACAGATATTCTAGTCTTGTCCAATTCTACCTGCTAGTCCCAATAAAATGAGAGTGAAGGCCAGCTTCTGAGTTTTGTCAGGCAGCACTCCATGTTTTTGAACTGCTGCTTAACTAACACGATTGGAGAGCTCAACATGCTTGGAGTAGAGCACTAACTTTGTCAACTAATAGATGCTTTTTTTTTGCAAGTAAAGTGAACGGAGGACATAGAAGGCCATTCTGGACACCCACACAGGGTCCAAGTTATGTGCCAGTTATACTTTCTTGCATTGAACTTAGCATTTATAAAGTTGATGTATCTTTTTAAAATGGGGACATTTTGTTCTGAAAAGAAGGAGGAGCACAGTGTGAAAACAGTGAAGGAAGATGCACAAAGGTGACAAGGAGGTTCAGGAGGGTATACGGAGGAAGAGGCTGACGAAGAGGGCATGGGATGAAGAAAACAGTCAGGTGTACGAAAAGGGAGGCACAGGGCAAAGAAAGAGATGGAGAAGGCTACAAACAAGGCATATGGCGAGTTGTATGAGACGCTGGACAAAAATTAGGAAGAAAATGTCCTTTACTGATTGGCTAGACAGAGGGATAGAGCTGGGAAACCTGGGTATAGAATAGAAACATGAATAAAATTTATGAACAGTTGTGAAATTTATGAACATTTTTATTTTTATCTGTTAGCAACATCAGTGCAAATCCTCGTAATAAGCAAAGGTAAAATTTCCACATTATTTGAATAAAAATTATAAAGGAAGAGTGACCGAAGAGGTGTGCAGAAGAGTGTGTTTAACCAGAGTGACCTTCAGATTGCAGTAGCTAAATTTAAAAGTAAAAGTCAGATGACTGCTGTTTTGTGGAAAGTAAGTAGCTCATACCTAAAAAAAAAAAAGAAATCTAGGCCAAGGGCTAAAAATGTGCTTCTTTTATTGCACTATAACAGTTTCTTGCATTTCCAAATAAAAATTTGCTTGCATTTATGCCATAATCTTTGAAAGCGAAGGAACCGTCTCAACAAGGTCTCATCTTTTTGATTGTCACCTTGCATGCACAGGTTTAAATATCCAAGGATGTCCTGTTTCACCACCCCTTCCCTCCTCCACCACATATCATGAGCAAAGTGCCAGCTAGCCTAGAGACCCTCCCTGATACTGTGCTTTGCTCGTAAATACATCACAGTATGGGAGGATAATGCGTTTGGTTTCTGATTCATGTTGACCCAGGCTTTCTTGTGTGCACCTACTGATAAATCAAGCTTTGATCCTGTGAAGTGCTAATATAAAAACCCAGACTGCATTCCACCCAGCTGTAGACACAGACAGAAGAAATCCTCTCTATGAAACTGTTAGTTCTGACATTTGCCGAAGTGCCCAGTTGGAAACTCGCCGTGAACAATAATTCAACTGGAACTTTCTAAAGATGTATGGAAGAAGTCAAATAACAAAAGTAGAAGAGTAAATATCAAATCTGAAAGAGTAATATTCTCTTTCCTTCTTTGCTCCTTTGCGCTCCATGTAATTGGACGTCCCTCGTTTGGCATTTAAAACATGGATAAAAGTAGAAATGCTTAGTAGCTAAATCTACAGTTTATGAACTCTTTATAATTTACTGCAATTTCCTTTATAATAGTTATGCTTAAATATTTCTCAAAAGACTAGATAAAGAGAACCCGTTTAAACTATTCCGAAAAAGGTATCTGGTGTCTTGGCTTACCAAGGGGCTTTTTTTTTATTGTGAACAGCACGCAGTCAACCACAACGAAATCCTTCTCTACATGATTCCCACCACACACAGTTGAGCAGTTGGCAGCAACATCCAGCACCAGGGGTGCAGAGAAGGGACAGTACTGTGTTCCAGGGTACCACAGAGGAACGTGCTGGTCTTGGACTTAAACCAGTCACGGTTCCCCAAACACTGGCACTGCAGCAATAACTGGCAATCAGCACTTGCAATAACTGTTGATCAGTTCTGCACATCATCTTGGAGAATTTTAAGCCCATTGCTCCATTAGCAACAGCATAAACTCTGTTGGTGGGTGCGTTGTGCTGTGCTGCGTTTCACAAAGACGAAGGTGGTCACTTTCACTTTCTTTCACTATCACTATAGAACGCTCTAAATAGATCAGCAGTTTTTGTTTTATTGTAGCACAGTGTTGTTTGTTGTTATGGAAGATGCTGCATTTGCAGTGTATGAAAGGAGGGAGTAAAACATACAGAACTGAACCTGTAATGCTGGAGATGCCAGACTAGTACCAGACAAAACAAACACACAGCTCTAAAGTTTCTGCAGGGGCTTAGGCTAAGTGAAGGTCAGCCATGTGAATAATGAGACACACACACACTCACACACAATTTCTCTCACTCGCTCTAAAACTTTTACACCTGTGAAATCTGAGGCTCAGGTCATTAGGTCTAGTGTCTCGTCTTTCTCTAAATCACACTCCTCATTGTCTTTAATGCTTTTCACTCTCATTACTCACCTGAGTTTTTTTCTCACCAACCTTCTTTGCCTCTCTCTCTCTGTAATGACTGAAAGGGAATAATATTTTGTCTAACCTTTCATGCAGGCCAGGGGATGGAGGACTTTATTGGTCTCTGTGAAGAAATCATAAGCCAGGCTATATCTCTCCTTCACACCCCAAGATCCACTTTATCTCATTTCTCTGGATCAGTTCTGATTATTTTTCTGAGTTGAATCAGAGGCTACAGTTTGTGTCGGCTGCCTGTCTGTATGTGTGTGACTCCTTCTCTGTCTCTGTGTGTCTCTCTCTTTTCTTCACTCAACTCCCCATCACCCTCACCATGGGAAAAGTCTTTTTATTGATTCTGCAATGAATGACGCACTCATCCATTCTATTCTATTTCATCAGCATTTTGTCTCCCAAGCCCTTGCAATGTTCACTATGAATTTGCTTTGACTGCTGGTAAATGAGACCCCCTAAGCTTTTATTTCTCACTCTCTAAATAGTTCTCTCTCTCTTTCTCTTTCTAGCAACAATGAAGCAAGTGGCTCGCACAGTTGCCAAGGTGGAGCTGTCTGACCATGTGTGTGACGTAGTGTTTGCCTTGTTCGACTGTGACGGTAAGAGTCCTCTCTCACTGGGGCCTGCCTGGTGTTCCTGTGCACTGACTGGTGTGGCTCTCTGTAGTTATATATGAAAATGGCATCCTGATAATCTATTGAAAACTGATCACAGATCCTTGCTTTACCTGATTGTAGGGGTATAATGATTCACTGAACACAATTTGTTTTGTTGTGATACAGTGGGTCATTTCTAAGTTTTAGAGCATTTATCAAGGTCAGAATCACAGAAATGTTAACCAGTGGCTATGATTTATGATTTCATAAGAATTAAATCAAACAGCATGAAATATGAGCTGTAACAGAAAAGATAAAGCAGAAATATAATCAACAGTCATGGTACTTTAGTGTGTCTATCTCTTAATGTATCTAGTGGCTCTGATTGACAGGGCGATGTGTGTGGAAGAGTGGAGAAGTTCTTGCAGCCATTAAGCTCTGTAGAGACTCACTGTGGTGTATCTCTCTTAGGCAATGGGGAGCTGAGCAATAAGGAGTTCATTGCCATCATGAAGCAAAGGCTGATGCGAGGCCTGGAGAAACCCAAAGACATGGGTTTCACCCGCCTTGTGAGGGCCATGTGGAAGTGTGCCCAGGACACCGCCTGGGACTTTGCCATGCCTAAACAGCAGTGACCACAGGCAGGCAGCAGCTACAGGTCTCCTCTTGTGATTCGGTTCCTCTCGGAACGGAGGGAACTGTTATTGAATAATAAACGCTTTAAGACGGCTTGATAAGCCTAATCAATTAAGGGAGCATGCTTGAGTGCCATCACTCCTGCATGGGAAAACCACTGCAGTGTGTGTGTCTCAAGCATCAGCCTCTATACACTACTCCCAAAAACATATTTCTCATGGAATTCCTTTTTTTTTTTTGGGAATACTCTGCCACATCTGTAGCATTCAGTCGAAAACCACCTTCAAGTAACAGGAAACTGTTCACTCATAACACTTACAATGGAAGCCAGTGGAGCAGATGTGGAAGCACTTTACCATTTGCTTCCATTTTACTTGTGTTTTTGAGCTTCCAGGTTTGCTGGACCAGCCAAAGGAAATATGTTCCTCATGGTAATCGACCGTTTGCTACACTTGGTGAAAAATTGCATAATGAGGGAATCACGGGATGGTTTGCAGGATTCATTTAAAATGACGTGGCTTCACAGAAGTAGTACATGCACTGGACTCTTCAGCATTAGGACAAGGAATGTTACTGCAACGTCAGAGCTCGTCGTCCATCCTCTTGGACATCAAATGTACAGTTGTGTGCAAAAGAAAAAAATAACAGCCCTGAATAGAATCCACATTTTGCTAAGGACACAATCATATCCATCTATAATGGGACTTTTTTCTGCACACAATTTGTTATATACTGCTGAATATCTTTACTTTTGCACAGTAAACATCTATTTTCCCCTAAATTTGTAAAACAACAGTAACTGCAATAGAATGAGTTGCATGGTGGCTTATGGCTGCAGCCAAAAAAAGCTCCAGCATTGCCGTGTGCTTACTTGATAAATATTCCTCCATGTAGTCAGTAATGGATTGTACTCTTTAAAATGTTGCTTAATGAGTGTTTACAAGTATATAAGACTATATTAAAACATTTTTCATGACATCTGTGGTCTTCAGATGGGCTGTGAAGAACAAGACGGGGTAAAAGGCCTCAAAAGGCATGAGTGCCGAGTGCTCACAGTGAGAAATGGTGACTTCCTCTTCATTTAGAGATTAATCTAAAAATGGGCCGCTGTGTCTGCAGTCAAAAGTGGGAGTGGAGTCTGAAGAAATGTAGAAGAGCTAACGCTGTTACACTGGTGTGGAGCTTGTGGAGTAAGCGGTGGTTGATGATGCTGTGCTTGAGCTTCCTCTAGCGTTGGCTCGATGTTTGTCTTTGCACTTCCTCACTGGCCTCTGTAGGCACGATGCACCTGCAGCAGCTCCATTACTGCAAACAGTGCATCCCAGAAAGATAAACTATGCAGCACAAGCAGGTGTTCACGTTTCAAATAGAAACTTAAAGCCGAGCAAAGAACAGCTGAAACTGCGCTGCGGTATCATAACTTGATTTTAGTTTGTTTTGAACTTTTTCTTATTTAGTTTATAACAGACTACAGTCTGTAATGACCGCTAATCACTCAAACCTTTTTCAGAAAACTGCATCACCAAAACCTCTCTTACTGGATCCAGCTTATCAGTGTGGCAGTTTAGGAAACAGTGATGACTCCTATAGACAGCCCCATGGCTGGCATTTACCTTGAATCAGACTGCTCCTTATTTCTGACAATCGTTGACCAAGAAACTGATTCTAGATCAGCCCTAGTCTTAAGGTGGTTTATAAAGACGACTGCGATTGAATCATTTGACTTAGCTGACATTAAGTCAAACTGTGTTGATCCACAGAAACAAATGGTTTGAGACATTTTGGGAATATATTCATAGAACTTTTTTGGTGACTTGATTTTGAGTGCATAGCTACTCTAGGCCAAAGCAATTCATGGAGCAGAATTGTAACTCCAAAAGATGTGTTGATACATTTACATCATTTAGCAGATGCTCTTATCCAGAGAGACTTCCCTTTCTTAAATACAGGGACAGTCCCCTTGGAGCAACTTGGGGTTTAAGGGTCTTGCTCAGGAACACAATGGTGGTAGTGCTGGAGATGGGATTCAAACCTGCGATCTCTTGCTCTGTAGGCGAGTTTCCCACAACTAGACTACCACCATCCCATGGTTTAGCAATAATTGATTATCTACATCTGCATTAATCTGGGCAGAGTTTCATTTATTGCTAAACTATCCTTACAACTATTAAAGGAGGACAAAAGGACACCACGGTTTAGCAGAATCCTCCTGCTCTGGGGTTTGAGATGAATGCCCTGGAGTCCAGTGTCCCATTACTGGAGACTAGGGTTCCAAGAATAGCAACAATTACAGCTAGGCAGGTAAGATTGAGTCGACTTTTAATTAGAAACAATTTCATGAGTACAACAAACAAAAATGACGTATCAGTGTAAGTTAAATACAGATACAAACTAAAACTGCCTGGATGTGGATACTGAGCCTTAACTGTACCAGAATCCGTGTTAACTGCATGGCTTCTGAACATGAGCTGCTACACCCAATCACCATACAATCATATTAAAGAACCGGTTTACTTCACTCACAGTAAATTCATAATATAGACCGTTCATACTAAATCTCTCCAACTATTAAACTTGTTTTATGTATAAAAAAAAAAGAAATCTTCCAACTTATGTTCAGAGTGACGAGAAACGGAGTATACCTGCTTTGCGGCTAAATCGTTACTTTCACAATAAAGGAGAAAGAGTTCATACCAAAAAGCCTCTGAGAAAGTTTACACAATAACCTAAATGGGCAAAAATAATTTTTTTGCTACAGAAATAATGAAGGGGAAAACAAAAATTGTTACAATGCAGCTGGAGCAAAAACAATGAAATGACACCATCTTGTGGATGAAAATATAACTGCAGCCAAGCTGAACTATTCTGGGAGACTGCGGTCCTTTTCTGTCCTACTGCAGGCTTCCCTGGGTCCATATTACTGGCCAGTCTACAGCAGCAAGACACGGCCAGCGCTGCAGGGGCTGACGGCCGGTTCTCGCGACACACTGAACAGGAAGTAGCTCGGGTTGAAAGGGAGGAGGTGAGGAAGAGGGACAAATGGACCTGGTTTTGAGTAAGGAAACGGGGACGTTCACCGGTTTGGATCTTAGTCACTGTCAAACTTGAACGAGTTCACTGTGGTGGAGATGGTGCCTCCTCTGTAGCTCCCACGCTTCTTCTTGGTCTTCTCGTGTCGGAAGGATTTTCCTTTTGTGAATTTTAGGACGTCATTGGCTTTCTCGCCCCAGTCTCCTCTGGCTCCCAACTAACACAAATAGAGTCAATGGAGAGATTTAAAAAAACACCTTTCAAAGTGACTGATGAGCAAGAAATAATGTAGAAAAGGTATTGTGAGCTACCTTGGCAGTAAAGGAGTTGTCTGCCAGACGGGGGTCCACCTCAACATCTTCCGCTTTTATTCTACGGAAAGGATCAGTGGTATTCTTTAAAAGAATACCAGACAGGCACAGACACATAAATGAAGTGCTCAATAGTCCCAGGAGCAATTAGCTTCCCCTCCAAAAGCATGTGCAGGAAAATCCTCTCATACAAAGTGAAGCAGACATGGTTCAGTCACAGATCTTAAAGGTCAAAATCCTAAGCCACTGATCATGCGTTGAGCTTTCAGAGACAACACTTACATGCACATTCACGATTCAGTATTGATCCATAGCCGAGTCTAAGCTATGACATTGTAAACGACACCGTTCCACCATCTTAGTCTCGTCCATGGTTTAAGATCGAAGCTTAGCTTGGTTAAAAACGTTAAAAACAGGCATGATGAAAACTGGCTGTTGTGAAGTCAGTTTCTTGACATGGCACCAAGCTGACTAGTCTTAGCACTTATAAACATCTTTATTCGACTGTTGTGTGCAGATAAGTGTAGATCACTGCCTTGTTTGCTCATGCAAATAAGCTTAAAAAAACCTTTTCTAGCCTGCTGACTTACCTTTTTAGCCTTGGGGAAAGAGTGAGGTGTGGAGGTGGCGATTTTTTTCTGCTTAGGTGTTTTCTGTGCTGCTTCCTCTTTGTCTTCCTCCTTGCCACCTGTGCCTTTTAGAAACAAAAAGGAGGGGGGGCGCATAAGACAATCATTTGTGCAACTCCTTTGAATCCAGATCACCTAAACCAGCAGCTTTAAAGACTGACCCCCGAAACCCACAGGCCTGTTTTTTCTGCTCCTAACACTCCGGATCCAGCTAATCAGCTCATTAAAACCTCTGTACTGAGTTGAGATGTAAAAGATGTTAAAGCAGGAAAAGCACTAAAATGTGCAGGGCAGTGAGTCTTCTGGACCATTATGACTTAAGGGCAACCCTTTGTGGCAACATTTTACAAAACAAGGACTAAAGCTGCTAATTGGGCTTCTTGAACCAGAGCAATAAAAAAACAAAAGTAGTTTAAAAGGGCATAAAAGGCCAAATGCTTTTCCGGCTACGGCGTCTAAAAACACAAATGACCTTTCTCAGAGACTGTCGCTCTGCTTGTGTTGGCTGCACAAAACCATATTTTCTTAAATCAGTGGCCATTCGAACAAGTGCTTAATAACCTGACAAACAATTTCTCTGCAGTACTGTGCTGCCGTTATCTCTGAATAACCAGAACATTTTTATTACCGTTAACTGGGGTAGCTACAGGAGTCTTGGGAGTTGCTTCTTCCTCTTCTTCAGATGAAGAGCTGTCTGATGAGCTACTCTCCGCCTTGGCTTTTGCCGAGGAGGCTGGCGTGCTCTTTGCTATAGGTGTAGACTTTGCTGGCGCCTTTGTTTTCTCCTCTTCCTCCGAGCTGTCGTCACTAGAGGAGGAAGACTCAGCAGGTGCCTTGGCTGATGAGGCAGGGGTTTTTGGTGTCGCCGCCTTTCCGTTGGTCACGGCAGGCTTGGCCGGTGTTGACTTCGGAGCTTCGTCCTCCGAGTCTGAGCTGTCTGAACTGCTGCTCTCAGCCTTCTTAGCGCTGGCTGGGGTCACAGCAGGCTTTGAGACAGCAGTCTTCCCTTTCTCCTCCTCATCACTGGAGCTTTCTGAATCACTGCTGCTAGTTGCAGCTTTAGCTGTTGCTTTAGCAGGAGTAGCTTTAGCTGTTGCTTTAGCAGGAGTAGCTTTAGCTGTTGCTTTAGCTGTTTTAGCTGCTGGGGCTTCATCCTCAGAGTCTGAACCATCACTGTCTGAGTCTGAACTTGTGGCTGGCTTGCCTGGTGGTTTAGTAGCGGGTTTTGCAGCAGGTTTGGCTTTGGCAGGGGCTGGTTTAGAGGCAGGACTGGCACCAGCTTTCTTAGGAGGATCCTCGTCTTCCGACGAACTGTCCGAGTCTGAACTGCTGTCAGCAGGCTTCGCTGCAGGCTTGGAAGTTAGTTTTGGTGTGGATGTGGTCACCAGTTTGGGTGTGGGTGTGGTTGCAGGTTTGGCAGGAGCATCATCTTCTGAACTGTCAGAATCTGTAGCAAAAGAAAAAAAAAAAAAAATGTATTTACACAACTATCTGCTTAATTAAATGAAACCAACAACGTCACATTGAAACCTATTCCAGTAAACCTATCTTTTAAAAATCCCATACAAAGTTTTTGTTACAGCCTGACAATATCAACATTGACAGAACTGACTGATTCTCTCAGCTCCTGTTCTCTTTCACAAACAAAATGGCATTAGATCCATATGTATATACCAATTCCATCAGAACTGAAGCCATTTTTAATCAGTGCCAAGCAGATGTGCAATCATAACCACATCACCATGGCAAACACTGGAAGGTGTAGTTTTTACTGCGTCGAGAACATTATAGCAGCTTGCACCTTGGTCTGTGCGCTTCACAGGATCACCATTACACAGCATGTCATGACCGAAAATGTTAATTAATACAAAAGTAGTACCATTACCTGCAATTCATGATTTAATTTTTTAACAGCATAAGAGTCTGTGTTAAAGTCATAGTATTACGCATAGCCATGTTTAAGCCATGGTTCGTTCAAATAAAAGTTTTATTACTGCCCTCAAACAAAGTATTTGAGGTGCATTGAGATTCCATCATGCCCAGTTATAACCTGTCTTTCAGAGAACCTCACCAGAGCTTGAGGAATCAGCTTTTTTGGCAGGGGCTGCCTTTACAGGAGGAGCCTTGGCTATAGGAGTCACTTTGGCTTGTTTGGCTTCTTCCTCTTCATCAGACTCCTCTGAGCTGGAGGACGAGGAGTCTTTTGCAGTTTTAGGGGTCGCCTTGGCTGGGGTGGGCTTAGCTGGGGTGGGCTTAGCAGGGGTGGCTTTTGCAGGGGTGGCTTTTGCAGGGGTGGCTTTTGCAGGGGTGGCTTTTGCAGGGGTGGCTTTTGCAGATGGTTTCTTTGCTTCATCATCACTTGAATCCTCTGAGCTGGAGGATGAGGAAGAGTCCGTTGCAGCAGGAGCAGGCTTAGCGGGGGTCACTTTAGCTGGTGTTGTCTTAGCTGGGCCGGCTTTTGCTGGCTTTGCCTTGGCAGCTGGCTTTGCCTTGGCAGCTGGCTTTTTTGGTTCCTCTTCATCGTCCTCTGAGCTAGAAGATGAAGACTCTGCCGGGGCTGCAGAAGGAGCTTTGGCTGGAAGGGGTTTAGCCAGAGGTGCTTTAGCTGGTGTGGATTTAGTGGCTGCCTTATCTGCCTCATCTTCTGAGCTTGAGTCTGTTTTATATAAAAGAGAAGTTCAACAGAAAATTTTGGAACATCAATATTATCCCATGTACTATTCTGTCCAGCTTCCCCGTGTTAAACATTGTGGTGAGTCTTACCGGAGCTGTCTGAACTAGACTCCTCCTTCTTTGCCACAGGTTTGGGAGTCACAGTCTTTGTAGGCGCTGCTTGAATACAAACACAGTTGGATTCCATTTAGCAAAGAAAATTAATCTAAAATGAAACAAAAGAAAAAGCAAGATCACACTGTAGTGTCAAACTCTTACCAGAAGCTTTCTTTTCTTCTTCCTCATCGCTGCTGTCCTCACTGCTGTCAGAGGATTCCTCCTTAGCTTTTCTGGCTGGGGCAGCACTCTGAGCCGCAGGTGGGGGGACAGCACTATATGGGCCTAAACAGGGCAAAAGAAAAAAGCTCATTAGCCACACCGTATGCCATTTTTCTGTATTCCAATGATGATTTTACATTTTTCACCCAGTCTAGTCATGGCCAATTCCCACTCACTTGCTACCAAGCAAAAAGATTGTTCTTCACTTTAGTCACATTAAAAGCCACAACTTTCTCGCCAACCCAACATCTACGAATAGTTTAACAGAGGAGCATGCAAACTGCCAATTCTATATTCTATACTCCGTCCCCATTTTGTTGATTTTCTTATAAATTTAGAGGATGTTTAGTCACTTTATTCAATCAGGGTCACCTAAACTTTACTAAAAACAGAGTGAACTCTCAGTCTTGTATATCTGTGGCATTGCCAGGGACTGAACTTTTGATCAAAGGGCCAAAGCTTAGATAGCCGCTGCACTGTTTTTTTTCCCTTTATACAAGTCAAATTGTGGACAAATACCTGCTTTGGGTTTCTTGCTGGGAGGAGCTTCCTCCTCATCTGAAGACTCTTCACTGCTGCTGGAATCGGCTGCAGCAGCTGCCTTGGCAGCAGGAGCCTTCACCGGAGCAGGAGCCTTCACCGGAGCAGGAGCCTTCACTGCTGGCTGCGATGCACAAATTAAAAATACCCAAAGTTCAGATAAAAGGCCTTCTTCTTCTATCCATGCTTACATCTATTATGTATGGTACTATTTCAAAAAGTCACATTAAAGGCCAATTAAAACTCAATGAATAGCTTAACAGAGAAGCCAACTGCTAATTCTGCAGGAACAGGAGGGAGGAAGAGAAGGAAGGAGAGATAGAGGGAGGGCAGGCCATCTTAGTCATTTGCTCTCAATCTTCCTGTTAGATGTACTTATTTTGTTCATTTTCTAAGAAAACCCTCTTTTAAACAGACAGTCATTCCACATAGTTTAGCGAGGTCAGTCTCTAGAGGATGTGCACTTATTTTCACTTTATTTGTCTCGACTGCTGGCTGTGATGGACACAATAGAAATACATGGGGTTTTTCTCTGTGTAACATCCAAGAGTGGAACCATACCTTAGCTGGAGCCTCGTCGTCAGAGTCACTTGAGCTCTCCTCACTGCTGCTGCTGCTTTCCTGAGCTGGAGCTTTGGAAGTGGCCACAGCTTTTGGGGTAACTGCTTTAGGGGCTGGAGCTGCAGGCTTGACTCCTGACGAGACAAAAGATGTCAAAGATTGAAGCATTAGTGAACCTAAGCTGAGCAGGGCTTATCCAGTGATTACATGGGATAAAAGCCACTGCAAATGCAACTTAATATAACTATAACTGCACCCCATGAAGCTGAGATTAGAGTCTAGAAAGGAGTCCTGGAACTGATTTTTGGCTTAATGGCATCAGAGCAGCAGAAAACAGAGCCTTGACCTGAAGGACTCTGCATAAACAACAAGTTTTATATACACATCTACATACATTTAGGTTTTTTTCTTCTTTCTCTTAAATGTAAGAGAAAGGGGCAGCGGTGGCCTAGCGGTTAGGGCGTTAGCTGCATGATCGGAGGATCTGGGGTTCAAACCCCTTCCCAATAGGTTGCCCTGAGGTACCCTTGAGCAAGGTACCGTCCCCATCACTGCTCCCCGGGCGCTTTCAATAGCTGCCCACTGCTGCACGGGTTTGAGTGTGCATGGGTTAAATGCAGAGGTCCAATTTCGTTGTGGTTCATGTGTGCTGTGCCATGACCTCGCAATGACAAGGGTTGTCCAAAAAAAAAAAAAAAAAAAATGTAACTGGCATATTTTACCTGCAGCTTTAGGTTTGGGAGGCTCCTCCTCAGAATCTGACTCCTCACTGCTGGAGCTGGTGTCCTTCTTCCTGGGTGGCAACTTCGACGCAGACGGTTTCGCTGCGGCTTTCTGAAACATTCGACCAAACGGCACACAGTGACCAACACGGAGACTTTCTCATACTGGGAAAATAATGCCGTGTTTAAGGCAGAAACAGACCTGCACAGGGGTTTTAGTCTCAGCCTCTTCCTCAGAGTCGCTGGAGTCTTCACTGCTGCTTGAATCTGCTGCAGCCGCAGGCTTCTTCACTGGAACTGGAGCTGCAGCCACACATGCACATTAGTCTGTAACTGTCTATAATAAACTCAAAACAATGGAGCAATGCACAGCAACCCTGACTTTTCCTAGACATTACCTGGAGGAGCTGTGAGCGTCAACACAATGATCTACTGGACACCTTTATCCTCCCCATCCCACAGGACTAAAACCTTGTAAAGTCTGAGTCAATGCAGGAACGGAGCATGGTATTTCTGGAGGATTCACAGTGAGCGGGCATGTTGATGACGACCATGTAACTGGTGCCAGTTTGGAAGAAAACAAATATCCGAAGATAGAGAAGGCAAATTCGCATGATGACACCAGTGAGAACACCTAAGTGGAGAGACGAGGAGATTCGGTAACTTCTGTTGTAAAGGGCCAACACCGAAATCTGATGAATTCCCCCACGAGTTCACACGCCGCTAGCAACTGTACTTATGGACAGTTATATCTGAAATATATCATCCTGAGCCAGCCCTCATATCAAGAAGCCTGGAGAACAATTCCTAAAGTCTACATGAAGAAATCACAAGAAAGTTGGTCACAGAGTTAAGGCTGTGCTGAGGTGGGGCCCATACCAAATCTAAATTCTTTCTCTGCATTTAACCCACACACCGTAGAGCAGGGGGCATGCTTACGTCCAGGACCTGGGAGCCGTGTTAGGAAGCTTCCACAAGGTACCTCAGGCTAGCCTGCTGGTCTGGGGTTCGAACCCACAACCTTTCAATCATGGGGCCTAGTGCCAACCCACGGTCCCAATACTGCATGTAGCAGAGGCCCGACAGTCTGCATGGTGCTCTCTTCCAAAAGCAGCAGTGGGAGGAGCTTTGGGTGCTGAGCGTGTCTTGGAGAGACAGAATCTTTTACATGTGGCTGGAAAGTGTCTCAGACCACCTCCTGACCTGATCGGAGCGATCAGACAGAAATGTTTAAAAGAGTCTTCGCTGCATTTACATGTGCATTTGTGTGTCTTTGACCTCATTATAGGAAAAGAAGCAGGAAGTGACCAGGTGTAAACAGGAACTAAGTTTTACTGTAGTTGAAAGACCAGTGAAGTGAAAGTGACTATGCCATTGTCAAGGCACCACAGCACACCGTGAACCACATCGAAATACTTCTCCGCATTTCACCCATCACACAGTGAGCGGCATACAGCCAGTCCCCAGGAGCAGTGCGGGGGACGGTACCCACCTCATATAGAGCTCAGGGTAACTTACTGGTCTGGGACTCAAACCCACAGCCTTCCTATTCTGGGGTCTGTCCCAAATCTCTAGACCACCACTGCTTCAACTGGGAGCAGTAATTACCTTGAGGGGTTTTCTTCGCAGCCTGCTCTTCCTCACTGCTCGACTCTTCGCTGCTCAAGCTTTCCTTCCTGGCTTTCTTTGCAGACGGTCCATTGACCGCAGCGGGGACACTGGGGACCGCCTTGCGCTTTCTGGACTCTCCAGAGCTGAAAGTGATTCACAGTTAGGATCCAACCAGCAACCAAGTTCATGTGAGAGGCGTAATGACCATGTACTCACTTCTGCCAGAATTTAAAGATGTCCAGGAGTCCCTCTTCATTCTGGTCCTGGGGGTTCTGCACAGAGAGGCATCACCTCAGCATGGGCTCACACACACACACACACACACACTCTCTCTCTCTCCATCACACACACACACACTCTCTCTCCATCACACACACACACACACACACACACACACACTCTCTCTCTCTCTCTCTCTCCATCACACACACACACACACACACTCTCTCTCTCTCTCCATCACACACACAGAGCGGTGGGGGTTTCCAGCTTTAACAGGTGTGATCTCTAACATGAATCATTAATCAGCCAAACAGATTAAAATAATCATCAGACAGGCTAGAGCAGCTCGTGAACGGTGCCCTTGTTCACACGTTCACTTAAACTAACAAAGTTTTACACACACACACACACACACACACACACACACACACACACACACACATTATACACACTAAAAAAACCACACACACACTATTATACACTCACACAAGTAAACAGACACTGAACTCTCACACACTGAACACTCATTATTATACACACGCGCTACACTCTCACACACTCTGGCTCTGTGAGCGCGCGCGTGTGAACAGCGCGGCGCTCCTCGGAACACGTGTCTGCGGGGCAGCGCGTGACTCCGCTCTGTGTGGCGCAGAGCCGCGCGCGCGGGACTCACCACTCGGGCCTGTTTACTGAACTCCTTCGCCGCTTTAGTGAAGTTGTTCTCCAGCAGGAAGCTGTAAACGTGCCGGTACAGATCACTGGGCACCGCGCCGCTCTCCGCCATCTTCACTCTCTCTCTCACTCACACACACACAACAGGGCGCACAAGAAACCCGTCACACACACAGTCTACCCCCACTGGGGTGACGTCAGAGGGTTTGTATTCCAACGGGCTGGAACGGAGGACGACAAAATAAAGGACCAGAAAGAGGAGGGGGAAATAAACCATGCGGAAAAAATGAAAAGAGGCACAACAGCAGCATTAGTATTATCATCGTTATAAATCAATAATTGAGAACTCGAATACTGAGCTGGTCCACACTCACTCCGACACTGTAGGGGGCGCTGCAGCCCGAGTTCAGTCTCCGCTTCGATCTGCATAGTAAACACCGGAGGACTGTCGGTGACACATGACTTGCAAGTCAGCGGCCACCGTGGCCGTGTTTCAATCTCACACAGCTCCCTACTCCCTACGAAGTGAACTGCTTAGGCCAAGGAAGTGTTCATTTGACATTTAAAACGCACGCCAAATCTTACACAGTGAGCTGCATCCCTCGTGTCTTAAAGTAAACGGTCTCCTGTTGTACATGTTGAACCATTTGAGTGTAAAATTCTGCTTTCTGTGTAGTCCACTACATAGGGAGCAGGGAGCAATTTGAGACTCTGCCACAGACTGTAAATCCGTAATGGCTGCGCCCTGACTTGTCCACCTGAGTCGCGGTCGCAGTCTCCTCATTGCAGGGAGTGTTGTTGAGTGTTGCGCTGTGTGAGGTGTTGGAGCGACGTTGTCCATGCCGCGGTACGAGCTGTGTCTGGTGCTGAAGGCCATGCGGAGGCCGGAGACGGCGGCGGCGCTGCGGCGCGCGGCGGAGGCTCTGCTGGAGCGGGGCGCCGTGCTGAGGAGCCTGGAGAGCCTGGGAGAGAGCAGGCTGCCCTACAGCGTCTCCAAACACAACCAGCGCCACACGCGCGCCTCCTACTTCAGCGTGGACTTCCACTCCTCTCCCGCGGCCATCAAGGGTTTGCTCAGTCACCTGGAGAGGGACGTGGACGTGATCCGGCCCACCGTGCTGAAGAAAGAGCCCGACAGGAGACCGAGCTGCGGACTCTCAGACACACAGAGTCCCAGCAGACCTGCTGCATGAGCGTGAGTACACACACACACACACACACACACACACACACAGTCTTGATTATCATCATCAGACAGACACACACACACACACACACACACACACACACACAGTCTTGATCATCATCATCATCATCATCATCAGACAGACAGACAGACAGACACACACACACACACACACACACACAGTCTTGATTATCATCATCATCATCATCAGACAGACACACTCACACACACAGTCAGTCTTGATCAACACACACACACACACACACAGTCAGTCTTGATCAACACACACACACACACACACAGTCAGTCTTGATCAACACACACACACACACACAGTCAGTCTTGATCCCCAAAACAGGATGCTGCGTTTGAGTTCTGCATTTTGAATGAGTAAAAAAAACCTAAACCGGATCAGCTGTCATGATGCCGGCTTAGACATCCACACCTCTCGGTTATTTGTTGTAAATTATGATGATTTATTGGAGTCAATAATGAAAGCTGGCATCCATCGTTTTGCAAGAATGGCTGTGAATGTTTTTATCAAATCAGCAAACATGTGGTAAGATTTTGAAAATTATACTGATTAAAATCATCAGTTGAATAAAAGGACCTTTGTACTGACACAAATCACTTACTTCCTTTTTGATCTCCGTTGTTCAGTAACCTCTTCTAAGTTCCTCATGGCCGTGACTTTTTCGTTTGTCTTCAGGGCACATCTGTAAAAGCTTCTTCTTTTAAGGAAAGCCATTTCTCTAGGTTTAAAATAAATATATATACAATATACTGTGTGTAGATTACTGCGCCAGAGCTCTCTGTACTGACCTCTCTGTACTCAATGCTGATGCTCCTGACCGATTGTGAATCAGCTTTAGACCAGTGCTACTGAGTGTTTATAAGAATGAAGGTGCCCATTGAATCCAATGAAATACAAAAAAATTAAAATAAATAAAAAGTCAAAATATACTTATGCCTTAAAAAGACTGATTTGCTGAGATGTACGGGCCCATATTTTAGTTTTTTTTTTTTTTTTTTTTTCTCCTCTTCTTCCCATTCACTGTCTGTCACATTATTGATTAATCAATGTTTTTTTTAATATAGAAGTAATTTCATAATGATTTATGTATTAATTTGTAATTGATCAATCAATAATATGCAGCAGTGCTACAATTTTGCCCATATTGTTCAGCCATATTGTCAAAAGCTGGACTTGCTCAGCAAATAGATGGTGAAAGTTTAGTTTAGTGAAAGTGGTGTTTAAACACAGGGCTGTTTAAAATTCATCTCGGGGCCAAGTGTCACAACAGTTCACGCATGGTGTCGAATATAAAGTACTGGAATGTTTGTTTTTAGCTGGAAATTCTTCTTCATTCTTTTGAGACCTAAACTTTCATTTAGCATTATTAACATTTTGATACGATCGTTTAACTGTGATATCATAAATTATCATTAAACTTTCATCGTTGGTTTCTTGATATAAATTTATTTCTGCACACTTTCTGCAACAATGAATGGAGGCAGCTTAACGCAAAGTCACATGTTGTTTTGGGATTTCATTCATGAAAATCTTTAAAATATGAGACACAAAACAAAAGAATCCACTCTTGGAACAGAAATTTGAATTCATTTGTTTTTGATGTGCACATGAAACATAATCACAAATGTGTAAACATATTCCATTAATATGTTGGAATATATTCCATTCCATTAACATTCATGAATGACTCGTGAGCTTTGGAAATATAGGTCTCCGTGCTGTAAGTGACTGTGATATAGTAGTCCACAACTACTGGTGTGACCCGAAGCCTTTGTCCTTCAGTTGCTGATTATAAACTCTCAATAACTCTTAACTTCTCCTCAGTGGAATCACTTGACCAGTCAGGCGCTTTGTGATGAAGACTGGATGCAGCAGGTTTAATTCATGACCTCATGTCCGTTTTGAATCATCTGAGGAAGTGAAATGTGCCTCTGGGAAGTGAAAATTTACACTTCATTTTTTTCTTTCTTTTTCCCTCTTAGGACTGTACAGATGAAGATGGGCTTGCTTGGTGGTCTGAGTTGAACTTGGAAGAAGAAAAAAAAAAAGTGCTTTTTAAACAAGTGTTTGAGTTCTTTGGGTTTCTGTTTTTTTTCTGCATCGAACAATAGAATGTTCTTTTTGCAAAAGCAGTAGAAATAAGCTTTACACACCCCATAAATATAATAAATTTAAATAAAAGTAGCGAGATGAATGTGTTCATTTTGTAAAACTGAATTCTGAGAGTGTTGCTGTTATTTACATCAGGATGTAGAGCTGATCTCTACACGTACATTACTATCAACACGGATTAAAACTGGTCAGTGGAAGCGCTCGGTGTGAGTCAATCTCCTGTTCTCAGTCATATGGAAAAGTTTGGGAACCTCTCTTAATTCTTTGGCCGTTGTAGATTTCGAACTCTGTTTTGGGTCTTGTCGGAATATCCAGCCCCTGTGTAACTTCAACTTTGTGACTGATGCTTGAACATTATCCTGAAGAATTTGTTGATAATGGGTTAAATTAATTCGACCCTCAGCTTTAACAAGGGCTTCAGTCCCTGAACTAGTTACAAAGCCCCACAGCATGATGGAACCTCCACCAAATTTGAAAGTAGGTAGCAGGTTGTGTTCTTCCGCCATGCAAAGCGCTTTTTGTTATGACCAAATGACAAAATGATTTTTGTCTCATCGGTCCAAAGCATGTTGTTCCAAAATTAATCTGGCTTGTCTAAATGAGTATTTGCATACAACAAGCAACTCTGACGTGAGTGCAAAAAGGGCTTCTTTCTCATCACCCTGCCATACAGATGTTCTTGGTGCAAATTGCGCTGAATTGTAGAATGATGTACAGATACACCGTCTGCAGCAAGATGTTCTTGCAGGTCTTTGGAGGTGATCTATGGGTTGTCTGTAACCATTCTCACAATCCTGCGCATATGCCGCTCCTGTATTTTTCTTGGCCTGCTAGACCTGGTTTAACAGCAACAGTGCCTGTGGCCTTCCATTTCCTGAGTACCTTCCTTACGGTTGAAACTGACCGTTTAAACCTCAGAGAGCTTTTGTAGCGTTCCCCAGGGGTGGGCAACTTTGGTCCTGGAGGGCCGGTGTCCTGCAGAGTTTGGTGAATTCCCTGCTTAAAAAAACCTGGAACAGCTCACCTGATCATTGTCAAGTTTAGTGAGTGTGTTTGAGAAGGCAACTACCAAACTGTGGAGGACACCAGCCCTCCAGGACCGACGTTGCCCAACCCCTGCTCTGGTTACTAAACTTGACAATGATCAGGTGAGCTGTACCAGGTGTTTAAGCAGGGAATTCACTAAGCTCTCCAGGACCGGAGTTGCCCACCCCTGCCTAAACCATGATACTGAACAATCTATGTTTTCAGATCTTCTGAGAGTTGCTTTGCTGATCCCATGCGGTCACTTTTCAGAGAAGAGTCAAAGGGAAGCGCAGCTTGCAATTGACCACCTTAAATAACTTTTCTCATGATTGGACACACCTGTCTATGAAGTTCAAGGCTTAATGGTCTAATCCAACCAATTTGGTGTTGCAAGTAATAAGTATTGAACAGTTACATGCATTCAAATCAACAAAATTACACCTATACCTCTATTTTTGCACAGACAGTTTTTCACATTTGATTCAATTTCATGCAACTAAACACTGCTTCACTGAAAATCAATTAAGAAAACACCCCAGTACTCAGATGTTCCTAGGAAATGACCTACCACAGATTAAATTATTATACAGGCTGAGAGGGGTCCTAAACTTTTTTACATGACCGTATAAGTGAAACTATGAATATTGCTACCTCAGTGGAAGGTAAGTTTTGGTACTTTCCGATTTGCATGTTCCAGCCTGGACTTGACTGTACCTCAGTCACAGCACGGGTTTATTCCGCAACACCATTGCTTGTATATAATAGAAATAATATCACCAAATTATTTTCCTTTACATTCATCCACTTCAACAAAACCAGACTGTTGGAGAGAAACTCCCTGGACTGATCACCAGCCCATTCCACTGAAGAGTACGCAACCTGCTGCGTTGTGAAAAAGAATTTATTAGAAGAATTCTTAGCTCTTCTATGTTTGCATTAATAAAGCAACAGGAGAGCCATCCATCCATCCATCCATCCATCCATCCATCCATTATCTGCCGCTTGTCCCAAACGGGGTCGCGGGGGGGTGCTGGTGTCCAAGCCAGCGCACACAGGGCGAGGACAGGGGACGCACCCTGGACAGGTCGCCAGCCCATTGCAGGGAGGAGCGGGACAGGGACAGCACCTTGCTCAAGGGTACCTCAGGGCAACCCATTGGGAAGGGGTTCGAACCCCCGACCCTCCGATCATGTGGCCAACACCCTAACCACTAGGCCACCACTGCCCCTACAGGAGAGCCAATGTGTCCAAATGCAGAGCTTTTGTAACAGCAGCTGCTCTTCTCAGAAGTGGCCGACCTACCAAAATTCTTAAGGCGCACAGCGGTTTTTGAGTTGGAGAATAACTAAAGAACCAAGAAGGGCATCTGAGGTCCTGCAGGTCTGTCTCACCTCAGAGAAGCCAGCTTTTTTATTTTACCACCAGAAAACGATCACAGAATGGCATTAGACAGAAAGCGTCCCCGGGCACAGTGGATGTAATCAGGAAGTCGCTCTGGATAAGATGCCATAAAACTTCATGGTGGTGGTCTAGTGGTAGGGTGCTCGCCTACAGACCTATGGCTCAAGATGTTCCAGGTTCAAATCCCACCTCTGGCACCACCACCCCCCTGGCTCCCTGAGCAAGACCCTTAACCCTGCGTGTCTCCAGGGGGACTGTCCCTGTAATCAGGACATGGAAGTCGCTCTGGACAAGAGCGTCTGCTAAATGCTGCAAATGAATGCTTGAGTTTTGGAGAAATTAGTAGTAATGTAGGTTGTGCATATTTCTCTGGTGTGTTAAACAATGTTTAATGTATGTTTACTTGGAAGAAACGGAGAGAGAGTATAAGTTATTTAAAAAAAATACTCCGTGTATATTTTCTTGTGTGTAGAATCAGGCGGCGCCCCTGCGCCTAAAGGAAAAGTCACATGATTGGAGGAAGTCACGTGACGCGATGACGCTTTAAGACTCCTCGTCAGGCGGTAGTGCGCACTGCAGCGGCCAAACAGGCAAACGGTAAACAGGGCCGGGAGCGCAGAAACACGAAGAATAAACAGAAAGGAGAGGAAGACGCCATGCTGCTCACGCTCCTCTTCGTCTCCACCGGTAAGATATCCTGATACTGTATGTGTGTTGGTCTCGGTTTGGGCGCGGAATCATGTCGGTCAGGTTAGGAACGGGGTTTCTCTCGTAAACAGACTTTAATCCTTCACACACTCGACGATAACTTTAACTCGCAGCCTGGTTTATAGGACCAAGAGACTTTATTAAAGGTCCAGGCGTTTAAAGGCACAGTCCTTTTGTTTTTTCCGGTTAGCTTGCTAATTGAGGGGAACTGCGCACTTAACCCTTTCCGTTGCCGTGGAGACTAAATCTTGGTTCATATTAATTTTGTGAGACTGTGTCTCTGTTAGCTCCGCCTTTTGGCGTTTCGGCTCAATCCGTGAACCGGCCTGCTAGCGATCTTAGCCGCTGTCATCGCTAAACTAAGCGAAGCTGGTGTAGAGGGTGAGCAGAATAGTTGAGGACCTCCCTCACCCACGCAGCCGAGTGAGGGCTGCTGCTGATGCGGGTGGGTTCCGTGTGGTGTGCGCCCTCCCTGCGGCCAATGACTCATCAGTCTACTGCTCCCAGCGTCCGCATGAGCCCTGTTTCATCAACCCAGCCCTGAACCTGTGCTGTTTAACCCAGACTCCGATCCCCCACCTCCCGCCCGCCAGGTCCTCTACAAGAGCAGTTTTGTGCACAGTTTAAGGGCTGTATTGAAGCCGTTGATTGTTTGTTTTAGGGACTGATGTCTTGTTGCAGGTAAATGTCCCAGTCTGTGCTGAAATGCTTGTTTTTCAAGAAGCACGTCCTCTCATGCTAATCTAGTCGCAGTTTTCAGTTCCCTCTTCTGAGTAAACCCCGTTTTCAGTTCAGCTTTGAGTTATGGGCTTGTCTTTGTTAATGTTTGTGTGGGTGTGGGGTTTTTTTTTCTGGATTGGTGTAAATGTAGAATAGTATGCTGTCAAAATGTGACGAATGCATTTAGCATATTCTGTGTTTCCTGTGATGTGTGGTTTAAATCTGACATCTCATGTGGAAACCAGTTTCATGCTCAGACATGCTCAACATGCTCCCTGCTTTACATCAAGTGCATGTTTGAGACACGTTAGTCCGGTGAGTTGTTGTAGACTGAAAGGTATGTCAGGCGAAAGGGACTTTAAATGATGTTTCTTTTTCAATCTGTTGATTCATTGATTCCCTCAGAGGCACTGCTGACATCCTTGGTTTTAGTGTGTTGGGTTGTTTTGTAACACGGGCTGTTTCACGGAGATACCGAAGGTCAGGTTGTCAAAGCTCACTTAAGTGTAGGACAGGGCTAGGCCAAAGCCTAACAAACGCCTAACAAACACCTAACAGTGTGACCCATAAAGTCTCCAGTTGTCTCTTGCCCGTCTTCATGGCTCAAGAGGTCCCAGGTTCAATGCTTCAAGACCAGTCCTCCATAATTTTGTAAATAATTTATCTAGTCATGCTGTATGCAATATGACCCACTTTGAGAGAACAACATTTGAACATGTACAAATGTTCTCAGCATTTAGGTACAGGGAGGAGATAAGAACATGGGTGAATGTTATGATCAGGCCTTTTGCAAGCTGAAACTTTGTTTGGTCAGGTGCTCAAAGCTTTCCACTCAGCTCTAACCCTGCTGTGCACAATGGGTGTTTGCAGAAGTGAAAGTTTGATATTAAGGTCTGTTGGAAGAAGCTATTAATATTCGATAGGCAGGATATTGTCTTTTTTTTTTTTTTTTTTTTTTTGTGGTTGTTGTCTACCATGAGAGGCTGCTGTACATGTTTCAACATTTAGTCATGTTGCTGGTTTGGTACATCATGTGACACTGACTCACTGACTGACTAGTATCACTAAGTGACTGTTGACCATTAAGCAATGCACAGCTCTTTTATTAGGCAAATGAACTTTCGCTTGGATTAGTCGTGTTTACTTCTTGTTAATCCTTTCCTGCTTCCTTGTTTCACGGCGTCCATCTTGGTGATAGTTCAATCATGGAGACTGCTAAGGTCAGGGAATGTTACTGTTATCATGATCATGGCTAATCTTAGAGTAACCGGTGGCTCAATTTACGCACTAGATGAAGTTGAGCTATATTTTGTGTGGTTGTAGCTTTAAGGGAAATATTGTTTAGTTTGTTCTTTTGAAACTGGTTCGACAAGTTAAATGCTTTAACTGTACCTTTTACAAAAATGCTGAGAGGGATTTTGTGGCAAGTTTTGATCCTTCAAAACCTTAGAGCTGGACTTTGGCTTTACTGCTGTACATTTTCCACTTCCAGCTGAAATGCTGGCAGCAGTTTGAAATAGCGAGGCCTGTCTTTGCTTTGTATGATACTAAAGGCCAGGCTTTAGCAATCAAATTGATAAGGGGAGCTAACAAGGTTTTGCAAGTATTGCTTGATTTATTTGTCAATTTCGTTTACAATATAACTGTGTGTGGGGTTGGGGGGGGGGTGTGAAGTTGAGGATTGTCCAATATCTTTAGAGGTATCATACTATATTATGACCTGTGATGCAAATAGAATAATGATTTTTTTTTTTTTTTTTTTAAATTGACAATCACTTCTCTTTCAGCTGTGGCCACCCCTCTGTTGGGTACTGAGCAGTGTGCACGTGGCCCCCCCTACTGGTGCCAAAATGTCAAGTCAGCCTCCCTTTGTGGTGCAGTTTCGCACTGCCAACAAAATGTGTGGAATCAGCCTCAGATGGTTAGTTAATCTGGTGTTTTTACACTTTGGTTTATGAATGTGCTAATTTTTCTTCTAATACTAAAGATATCTTGTTTTTCTTAGAAATCTGTGCCATGTGATCTTTGCAAAGAGGTTTTGATTGTGGTGGAACAGCTCCTTAAGGACAACTCCACAGAGGTGAGTAATGAGGACTTCAGGTATGTTGACTATTAGCTGTGTTTTCTCTTCTACTCATTAATGTGTTTGCTCTCTAGGCTGAGATTCTGGGCTACATGGAGAAAACATGCCAGCTCATTCCAGATGAAGGCGTTGCTGCTCAGTGCAAGGAGCTTGTGGATGACTATTACCCCATTCTTATGGATATCGTTAAAGGAGAGCTGGTAAGAAGAATTAAATGAGGTTCACTTTAGGTTCTAAACCATATTCAGTGCATGAAACGATTTGGTGGCAGAACAATAGATCCAGTGATTTTAAAAATTGAGATCCTTTACAGATTTTTCTATGAAGTGTGCCCCCTGTACTAGAGATTTTCCAAGAGCACATTGTGTTGTAACAAGTTTGTCAATAGATTGCTTTCAGTGTTGGTTGGCAGGGGAACAAACTACTCTTTGTGTGACCAGTTCTTGGCCAACGTGAAACTGTCTTTTATATCAAAATACTGAAGAAGGAATTCTCTTAAGCTAGTTCATTCATGGGAAATATTAGTATATGTTCTTGCTCCATGATGCTACACTCTGATGCTGTCCCTCTGCAGGAGAACCCAAGTGTGGTGTGTGGTGCCCTTGGCCTGTGCGTGACCCAGGAGGTGGCGCTTGCCAAAGCTTTTGCTGAAGCTCAGCTTCTCTCCAATGAGGTTCCACAGGTGGATCTGACTCAGCGTGTCAACCCCTTCCTGCTTAATGTCCCTCAGCTCCTCTATCCCCAGAAGGCTGCCAAGGAAGTGGAAGAAACCCCCAAAGAGGTACAGAAACTTTTAGCTTGGTTTAAAAGGTCACAACTTCATAAGGACTACATGACTAATAGCTTTTTTTTTTTTTTAAACAGACAAATAGTGATGTGTGTGATGACTGTGTGAAGTTCATCACCGATGCTCAGACGGAGGCCAAGAAAAACGCCACCTTCATCAACTCCCTGATTGAACAGATCGAGGCCCAGTGTGATCTGCTGGGGCCTGGCATTTCTGATATGGTAGGAGTTTGCACTGTGAGAGCAGATGCTTAGGACAAACCTAAAGGGATTAGAAGGAAAGCATTGAACTCCTTTGTTTGGTTTAGAATTGTTACTTTAATGAGGTGACTAGAAGCCCATCAAGGCTTCATTCCCCTAAAATGAAGCAGGATGGTTGTGGGGGGTTGTGTGTTTTTAAACAATTTATTGCATGTGGATCCTTGGGAATGGTAATGCATTTTTGAAATCTGTGTAATTCAGGTTTGTTTTTTCTTTACCCCCTTGCAGTGCAAACAGTATGTTAGTCAGTATGCTCCCCTCATCATTCAGCAGCTCATGTCTATGGTGAGTATCTCCATAGCTAATTCTTTATATATTTGCACATCTGGTTGAAGCCCTCCACATTTTCTTTGCATACTAGGGCTAATTGTGGCCCAGATTATATGCTGTGAAATAATGTTCCATAAGAGCTTTGCTTGTCCTCTCAGCCAAAGAGGCATGGTTTTCCTTCCTCCAATAAGCCCATGTCCAGTCTTACAGCTGCTCTGCCTGTCTGCTGGTCTCATCTGCATTTCTAATCATGTGTTTTCTCTTATTTTATTCCCTCTCCCCAACACATTTTGCCTTCCCTTCTCTTTTCCTCTCATTTTACTTGGGTCTACAGGACCAGGTAGGTGTACGTGTTGATCTGCTAGTCTCACCTTTAGCTTCGTTTTGTTTGTGAAGCCACTTGCCCGCACTGTCTAATTTGGATGAGCATTGCTAACTTGTGCTGTTGTGTAGAGTAGTTACTCACACTAAACCATTTTGAAATGACCTTTTTCTGTATGCTTGTCACATTGTTTAAACCATCATTAGTGAAGATATGCCACCTGAGTTTTTATTTTACTTATTTTTTTGTGATGCATTAAAGAGAGGTTGCTAGTTGTTCAAAGTAGTCATGTAGTTTTTCTCATTGTGAATCCTTGATCTAGATTTATTTTTCTCTTCACCTAATCTTGGTATCCCATTGGACTGCATCTTTTCAAAAGAGGATAAACAAATACTCATGTCTAAGTGTTCAGATTTCCCTTAGACATGAATTACCACAACCTGATGACTAACTTTAACTTTACTGATCATATCAGCTGATTAAATTCTATACATGTTCAGTTGGTTGATTTTTGAGCTGGGAAAACATCTAACTGCAAACATTGAGGATGGGTTGGGCTCCCCTTATTTTGGATCACACTCCTCATTGCAGCCTCCTCCGCACTCATTAAAATGGCAACATTTCGCATGCCTGACGTTTGGCAGTTGCATGCCTGGGTGTAGTAAGACTGGCCATGTGCTGGGAGCTTCACTGGGCACAATATATAGCTGGCTTATGGCACCTTATGAAGATGGCCAATGCATGACTTGTACTATTTTCACACATTTATCCACACGCACTCTCCTAATGCATACATTTTGGGTGTTCTGGGTCTTGGGCTTTTTCATCCACTGGTGTAAGATGGGTTGCCTGTTATCTCTACATTCTAACCTTTTTTTTTTTTTTTTTTTTTTGATTTTTATTTTATTTTTTTCTTCTTAATCCTAGCAACCTAAAGACATCTGCTGCCGTGCTGGCTTCTGCGACTCCACTCCCAAGTCTGTGCCCATGCAGACTCTGGTGGCTGCGAAATCTGTTCCTGCTTTGAAAACTTTCCCTGCCACCAAAGTAGTGGAGGCCATTCCCCTAAAACCTGTCAAGGTAAAGCTCTCTACTCTATTATCCCCTTGAGTTTGGACCAGAATCAGTTGCTGTCTATACTATAGTGGAAATTTAGAGTTTTCTTTAAAGTACCAGTTTTGCCAAAAGGTAGTGTTTAATCTGTGTAACTATGCTTGGCTATACAGAAGATGGTTCGTGTACATGAACCCCCTCAGTGTGCCATCTGCGAGTTTGTCATGAAGGAGCTGGAGGGGATGATCCAGGACAAGACCACAGAGGTATCACTCACTCCAGTGTGCTTTGCGCCCCATTATTGGAAAGAACAGCAAATCTAATCAGCTCAAAATACCAGGTTGAAGTGTCAGAACGTCATGTAGTCCCAAATGAAATGTATATCTGGTTGGCCATCTGAAATTATAATCTGGATTAAGGCCCTACCCTAATAATGAAAATTTCAGGTGACTGGAGCTGCTGATCCTTACCAAGAAGGCTGTGCTACTTGTGTTTTCACTTATCTTTCATAATTTCTTTGACACTATGCAGCCTGAGAACCCTTATGTACACCAATTCACACTAATGACATGCAAGTCTTTATGATTCTGATTTATTTGTATTTTTTGTGATGCTGTAGCTCCTTGTCATGCTGACCCTTTCCTTTGGATTTCCAGGAAGAAGTGGTGCAGGCTGTGGAAAAAGTGTGCAACATTCTGCCTTCCACGCTTACTGCCCAGTGTAAGGATCTGATTGAGACCTATGGCCAGGCAATCATTGAACTGCTTGTGCAGGAGGCCGACCCAAAAACCATCTGCACCGTACTGGGCCTCTGTATGGGATCCGGCCGCACTTTCATCCGTAAGTGCGTTTTTGAGTGTGCATTCTATTTCCTCCCCTGTATTTTATGGCAGTTTTAAATTCTACGATCCAGTCCTCTTATTTGCCCTCTGCCTCCCTCCTCCCCCAGCTGTGATGGAGAAGGCTGAATTTGAGGCTGGTGGCTTCTGTGACGTGTGCAAGATGGCTGTGCGCTATTTGGATGGCATCCTGGAACAGAATGCCACTGAGGCTGAGATTGAGGAGGCCGTGAAGAAAATCTGCAACTTCCTTCCTGAAGATTACAGGACCCAGGTAGAGTCAGGGTTTTGGTTATGCAAGCTGGTTTAAGAGGCACAGATTTAACCTGTCGAAAATGAGCAGCCAAAGGAGAAGCTCTTACTATGGTCATGCTATAGAGCAAGACTCTACAGATAGAAGGGCTTCTCTGTGGTAGACTGTTGTACAAACTATCTTTGCTTGGTTCGAAGTGGCCTAAAAAGTGACCAAAGGATTGTTTTCTTGATGCAGTGTGACCAGCTTGTTGAGCAGTACGAGCCATTGTTGGTCCAATTGCTGCTCCAGACCCTTGACCCTGATTTCGTCTGTATGGTAAGCTCTCTCTAAACTCACTGTATAATTCAGCGAAAATAGCCTTTGAACAGTTTGTGAAAAGAAGAATCCTATGTTTAGGTCAATGCAGCTTAGGTGTGTAATAGCACAACTGTGAGTGTTTCTGTGGCGTCTGCTCCTGCAGAAGCTGGGTGCGTGTCCTGAGGCAGTGCAACAGCTTCTGGGAATGGAGCAGTGCAGTTGGGGGCCTGCCTTCTGGTGCAAGAACATGGAGACTGCGTCCCGCTGTAATGTGAGTATATCGCACATGTTCTGATTGGTAACTGGAGCGTTCATGTCAATGTTTTTGCTGATGTCTGCAAAAACTACATTTTGCTTTTGAAACGTTGCATCAGGTTCCACATGGCTGACTTATGATGCATTGAATTTGCATTTTTGACCAACAGCAATGCTGGTTTAGCCGTCTTGATCTGCAAAAGAACGGGTCTTCATGAAGCAGCAAAGACCATTTAAATGAACAGTATATTTGAACTGTTAGTTTTCTTTCAAAGACACCCATTAAAATGATCCTCCATTCAAAAGGCACTACCTGAAACAAGTGCAGCAGAGTTATCTATTGGGAACCAGATGAATAGAGGAGTAAATAAGTAACTGTGTTTTTCAGGCGGTGGCCCACTGCAGACGTCATGTTTGGAGTTAGAAGAACCGAGCAGCCAAATTGATGAGGATCTAAAGGAGAATTTCTGTCGCGCTGCTTTCACTGTTTAAAACCTAAATCAATCCTTCTTTTTTTTTTTTTTTTTTTTTTCTTCTGTTAAACGATGATGCAGAACTAAATTGCTACCAAAACAAATTTGTCAACTTGTTTTCAAGGTAGAAGGAAGGTGTAAAATTAAAGAACAGGCTGGGGCTTTGGTGAAAGAGGGGAGGGGGCTGACTGACAACCTTTTATCTTCAACTGAACTGGAAATAGACTTCATTTGTTAGAACTTGGATGTTTTTAGTGTTTTTTTTTGTTTTCATTTAAGATATGAATGGGAGTTATGGGCTGGAGATGATGCAGGGTGGGTGGAGTTTGTGCCTTGGTAGAAGAGAGGGGTCTGCGACCTCAAAGTGGGATAAAGTCCGTTTGAACAGGGTTAAAAGTGAGCTTGAGATTACTTCAGGTTTCGAAAACAAGTCCTACACTAATTCTCAGTATCATGGTCACATCTTTGTGTCTGCTAAATAGAGGGCAAGGGAAGTTCATGCCTTTCATGTTAACCACTCTTTATTTTGTCTTTCTGGCACTGCTGATTGGCCCTCACTGCTTCTTGATTGATGTTCCTGTCTTAGGCAAACTCATGAGCTTCACTTGGTTAATATTAAGTAATTGATTTTGGAAGATTGAACCAGACTTGAACCTGAATCCATTTTTAGTGAAATACAATAAAATAACTAAATTTAATTTGTAATGTGATCCTGTGCTTATTTTTTTTTACAAAAGATTGACCTGCTCTTAACTGTCTGAATCAGTGGTGTGAGTTGTTCCTATAAGGGGGGTCACTTAACTCCTTGTTAGCCTAACCCTTACGGTCACATGACTTCATTCTGGTGTCTTTCTTTTTAAAAACCACAAGCTAAACTTTAGAGGGTTTCGGATTTAGCAAAGTGTTGCCCTGAGCTACCCATGGCAAGGTACCATCCCTGTCACTGCTGCCCCCTGCTGCACGGTGTGTGTTTGTGCATGGGCTCAATGCAGAGGTTCAATGCTTCAAGCTCTGAACCACTAGCCCAATTATTTTGCTATGACTCCACAGTGACCAAGAATTTTCATAGCAGATTTTGAAGAAACACACCAATACAGGACCTTTTTTATTAACATTTATATTCCATAAATATGTCTGACATTTAACATTTGGGAAATTAGCACCAATACATCACTATTCAAACACGTCTCCATTGTGGTTACTTGGCTTACAGCACAGGAAATTTAAAGCATTGGCCAACAAAAGGCAGATGGGAACAAAAATCTGCCACCGCAGATCATGCACTCCCAACAGCAACCTCTATATGAAGGGTAAAGATTAAAAAAAAAAAAAAAAAAAAAAAACACCAGGTGGAAGAATTCTAAGGGCCAGTGAGGCATATTCTGAAAGCTTGCTGTCACAATACACAATACACTTCCACTGGGTTTAAGGTCTGATGCTTTAATAAAAGCACTTGGTGTAAAGTATATAAATAAGACAGGACCTGTAGATAAACACATTCATATGACGCTACATCCTCATGTATGTATGAAAATTATAATGGAAACACATGCCTAGTGTAAATGAAACAGTTCTGCCCAGTATGATGGCCTTCGATTGATGGACTAAAGATTTTGAAATCTTTCCATAGTTCGACGGCAGCTATTGCGAGGTATGTTTCTGCATTTCAAGGATCTTTAAAAATCCCCCAGCAAAGATTTTTCTGAGAAAAATGCTAGTGTTCTCCAAAACCCTGAGTCTTAAGGCCTGGCCAGCTTTCATTTCCTTCCTCTGCTACACATCATCTGAATGCTTTCTTCCCTTTTAGCAGACTTCATTTTCAAGGGAAAGTTTAGTATTGATGGTAGGTTCTCTTTTAAAATTGTAGCTTTTTGGTTACGAATCTTCACCGACCGTTAGAGCAAACTGTAAACCTGTTTTGCATCAGACAGATCTGGAAGCGTGACTGCCCCAAACCATGGTGAATATGACCTCTCACCCCTGAGACTGTATCCTGAAGAGGTATAGGCACATGTGTGTGTGGTCAGCAGGGTCACAGATCTCACTTCCAGCGGTTGATTCGTCTGAGCTGGACGTAGGCCATCGCCAAGCAAACACACATGATGCCGGCCAGAGCCACTAGGTTTTGCCAGAAGCCCCAAGCACCGTAGTCAATCTCCTGATGGTCCAGATACATTTCACCCGTCATGCTGACACACACAAAATCCACAAATACTTTGTCAGTGGAAAAACGGAAATAAAAAAAATTTCCATCTGTAACATCTAGTCAGGTTAAGTCTTTTTATTTATGTAGCACTTTTTACATCTGTTGTCACAAAGAATCCGTATTACAGGCAAAACGCCGGATATTCAAGAAAGAGAAACGTCCTCCAGAAGCTCTTAGCTAAATCTTTTTAAGGCTTAACTCTGATAGGAGGAAGTGAACAAGCTAAAATGAGTCATGTGACACTTACGAGGTGTAGTTACTGGTGAACACTTGGCCCTTTAGCTCGTTGATGGCCAAAGCCTGCAAAAGAGCAGGTTCTGTTTTACTGACAACATCACGCGTTAACCTCTGTGTGACTGTGGCCTGAAAACTTACGTTAAATCCATAGCGGAATATGCTGAGCCACTTGAGCCAAGACATCCATTTAAGCATGGAGTTCAGGTTCACCAGGAACCCTCCAAAGACCTGATGAAAGCACATAGACACACACACACACACACACAGAACAGCAGAATTTAATAAAACATTTTTTTAAATAAATTTATAGCAAATTATTTATTTCACATTTTAGGTTCACTGGGGCCTAAATGATCAGATCACTGGAGGAAGTGTGTTATCACAAATCACAGTTCAGCTATGGTTTGGTTGCAGCCGAGAATTCTGTTGCTTTTATGAAACAGTTTTGTGAAATGAGTAACGCAAAGAAACGCTAAACGTTGCTTCAGAAATGTTTCTAATATTATCAATTTCTTCCCAAAATTTTAATCTGAACAAATGAACAAAAATTGTCAATTGGGTTTATTTATTTTCATTTTTTAGTTTATTTTCATATTTTGGCTAAAAGAAAATTTTTTGAGGAGACAAATTTACCATGAACCTAAGACTGATAGAAATACTATCTCAATAATTTTAGGCTTCTTTAAATTCTTTAATTGCGATTACATCCAAAAGATTTAATAAAATGATCTGGTAGTCATGTAGTTTCAAAAGCTAATCAGCTTTATTGAGGCCCTTCACTATAAAGCTAAAGCAAACATGAAAAAAAATGTCTCATGCAGGTTTATGGATCCAGCATTTTTTCTTCACCCTGCTTTCTGGATCTGCAGCTGCACGGAAAACATAATATTAGGTAGCAACTAGCTAACAGCGTAGGAAAAACCTGAAAACGTGATGTAAATTTACGGAATACTGATGACAGTTCCTCTTCTTTTTCTTTCGGCTGCTTTAGGGCTCGCCACAGCGGATCAACTGTCTCCATTTCTTCCGGTCTTCTGCATCTTCCTCCTTCAAACCAACCACCGTCATGTCCTCTCTCACCACATCCATAAACCTTCTCTTTGGTTTTCCTCTTCTGCTCTTTCCTGGCAGCTCCATCTTCAACATCCTCCTTCCAATATAATCATCGTCTCTCCTCTGGTCATGTCCAAACCATCGCAACCTTTCTTCTCTAACTTTGTCTCTAAGACGTCTAACCTGAGCTGTCCCTCTAATATACTCATTTCTAATCCTGTCCATCCTCGTCACACCCAACGAAAATCTCAAC
Organism: Hepsetus odoe; assembly: GCA_017165825.1. Classification (NCBI taxonomy): domain Eukaryota; kingdom Metazoa; phylum Chordata; class Actinopteri; order Characiformes; family Hepsetidae; genus Hepsetus; species Hepsetus odoe. Next base: position 11,429,646 of record CM029367.1, read on the forward strand.
ATCTTTAACTCTGACACCCCCAGTTCCGCTTCCTGCCTTTTTGTCAGTGCCACCGTCTCCAACCCATACAACATAGCTGGTCTCACTACTGTCCTGTGAACCTTCCCTTTCACTCTCGCTGATATCCATCTCTCACAAATCACTCCAGCCACTCTTCTCCACCCATTCCAACCTGCCTGCACTCTCTTCTTCACCTCTCTTCCACACTCGCGCTGAACACTGAACTGTTGATCCCTAGTATTTAAATTCCACCTTTATCACCTCCACTCCCTGCATCCTAACTAATCCACTTTCCTCCCTTTCATTCACACTCATGTATTCTGTCTTTGCCCTACTCACTTTCATTCCTCTCCTCTAGAGCATATCTCCATCTCTCCAGGTTCTCCTCAAGCTGCTCCCTGCTCTCACTACAGATCACAATATCATCAGCAAACATCATCGTCCACAGACTCCTGTCTAACCTTGTCCGTCTACCTGTCCATTACTACTGCAAACAAGAATGGGCTCAGTGCAGATTGTTGATATAATCCAACCTTTACCTTAAATGCATCCGTCACTCCCACTGCAGATCTCACCACTGTTACACTGCCCTCATACATATCCTGAACTACTCTCACATATTTCTCTGCCACTCCTGACTTCCTCATACAAAACCACAACTCCTCTCTAGGCACTCTGTCATGTGCTTTCTCCAAGTCCACAAAGGCACAATGCAGCTCCTTCTGACCTTCTCTGTACTTCTCTATCAACACCCACAGAGCAAACATTGCATCTGTAGTGCTCTTTCTCTGCATAAAACCATACTGCTGTTCAGTAATCCTCACTTCTTTTCTTAACCTATTTAATAAATCATTTGTTTTTCATAAGTTTCCCAGGTGTTAGGTTTTCAGAGGTTTCCAGACTCACCATCATAAAGACATAAGGCAAGGCGATGAGGATGTTAGCCATGGCGAATGAACCCACACTGGCACTGACCAGAAACGCCAGGCTGACTGCTGACAGACTGATCAGACTCATAATCAGACAGAACAGAAAAAAAGCCTCCACCTCAGGCTTTAGAGCTGGGAGAGAGAAGATAAGCACTGTGTTTACCATTAAGACTTAAAAAAAGACATGCATGGTGAAAAGATAAAGAACTGAAATGAAACAATTTTTGTAACAACCATGAAATTAATATATAAGTTATGTAGTTAAGTGAAGAACCCGCAGATGGGGTAAGCATTACTAGCGCTTGAGCTAATATTAGATCTGTCCTCCTAGCAGAATACTGCGCTAATAATAGACCCAATGTCAGTGACCATCTGTCCATTGACTGGAGCGACTTGCTCTGCACTCCACAGTCAGAGAGTTCCTCCACTCACCCATCATAAAGTATGGGATGGCGGAGAAGATGAAGACTGGGAGGATGCGGTTTGGAATAAGATCAGCAAACACTTTGGACAGGAAGTAAGCAGATGTGCGATAGTAGCCGCTTGAGTTCTCATGACTGAAAACGAAAAGAAAGACAGAAAAGTCTTTAGACCGAGGCCTGTGTTTAATGTAGCCTGGGTTACTGTGCACACACACAAGCTCATCCTTACATGAAGAGCACTCGCTCACTGATGAAAAGCTCGACTGCAGAAAGGTTGCCAAAGACCATGTTGATGACAAGGAAGAAAAACGCTCCAGTCCTGATGAAAGAGCAAACATTGGTCACTCTGCGAATATTGATTACAGAAGATACAGCAGTGATCACCTAACCAATCCGTTCCACAGCAGGAAAAACTAAACTTTAGAAGTAAAGTGAAGCGAAAGCGACCATTTCTCATTGTGAAGACTCCACGACACAACAAATGATGCTTATCTGTATTTCACCCATCACACCGACCTAAGTCAAGCAGTGGGCAGCCATATCCAGCACCCAGGGAGCTGTGCTGGTGACAGTATCTTATTCAAGGGTACCTCAGGGTAACTACTGGTCCAGGACTGAAAACCACAATTCTCCCATCATGGTGCCTAATACCTCACCACTAGGCCACCAATAAGTTAATAAGCATCAGTGTCAAAGTTGAAAGGAGCAAGAATAACTTGTTTAAAAAATGTTTTAAAAAGCCTGTGTAATCTGGTTGGAAGAACAAATATTTAGTTCCTGACTTTTCCACGTCCCTTTCAGCATTGCTCAGATTAGTTAAATTCCAAAAGCACACCTGTTTCAACATAAAGAACCATCATACTTTTAATTGCATTTTATGTTATCTGTGTGATTAAAAGCTACAAAAAACTTTTCCAAAAGAAATTTCATTTAATTTCATTCATCAACATTTTTACTCCTTTGAATCTGATGTTTAACAGGTTGTTTTTGTCACTAATCCTTTAAGGATGCTATCATACAAAGACCGATGTATTTTGGCTGATTTGTGTTTTTTATTTTTTAAAGTCTGGGCTGACATCGTTCTTTTAGTTTTTACTATGAAAGAGTGAGGACTGCTGTAGGCTGAATAGGCATATATGCGTAAACGTGCTGTTTATTTATTTGTTTGTTGGGATTGAAATGCCCTGCTGGCAGAATGAAGTGAGTGTTTTTGTTGCGAAGTGAAATTTGATTAAGGTGAACAATGCAATGAAAAAGGACATAAAAAGTAAAGAAACTTCAGTTTTCAATGGCATGTGCCCCTTCAGTAGGAACACTGTGTTGCATCAGGATGAGGTATGAATATGGTTGCTACACACTAACGTATAAAGTCACTGCTTTGGTATTATAAGCATTAATTCTATTCATATTATTCTATTAATTCATTTAGTGTTTTTTTTTTTTGACCAAATAAACACCCAGTTAACTACTCTTTAAAACAGAATGATCTCAGACACCTTAAACGTCAGACAGTGCTGTAAATAAATTCATATTTTTCATTGGACAGTCAGACTCTTTGACACAATAAACTATTCAAATCTTCAAAAGCTAGAAAACACACAAATATAATGTTGAGTTCATGTGTCTTAGCATCTGATCGGGTGTTAAACTTGAATCAGAGATTGAAATGTGAAAGGATGCTACAAAGAAAAGGTGCTTCAGGTCACCTGTTCTGCAGAGCCTCTGGCAGTGAGTGGGGAATCTGATAGTAGATCAGACCCACCAGAATACCAAAGAAGATGTTGAGGAACAGCTGAGCGTAAGAGGTCTGAGGATTCCGCAAGATGTTCTTCACTGTGCGGGAGCTCACTAGCATGAGCTACAAAGACAACATGAAAAACATTTTACAAACGCACCACACAAATCACCAAACGGGTTTTCCAGTTTCCTTTTTTGTGTTTTAAAGACTGTTTTCGTTCATTTTTTTCTGTTTTCATCTAATACTCGAACAAAATACAATGAATTTTGGACATCTCTAAATTATCATCAGATGTCACTGTGCACCAGCAGGCCATGAAAATTTTGAAATGGTAAATAAAAATATGCTAGGTCATTTTTAAATGACCATATTGAATATTTCTGATATAATTTAATCCACCAATTCATCTAATAATTTTTGTACCATACTTTTTCTGAGATTGCCTGAACAAACACCTGGAAGACTTTTATTTTAAATATCCAAATGATAAAAGTAAAAAAGTAATTTTTTAATTGTGTTGAACCCTCCAGGGCATAGAGCGGGAAAATAAGTACTGAACACATCACTGTTTTTCTCAGTAAACATATTTCTAATGGGGTTGTTTACAGGAAAATTACACCAGATGTGGGTAACAACCCAAGTAATCCACACATACAAAGAAATCAACACAAATGAGTCCATAAATTATGTTTAGCAAAGTGGAATTACACCGGGAACAAGTACTGAACGCATGAAGAAAAGAAGGTGCAAAAAGGCATGTAAAGATGCCAAGAAACAAACTGCTGTGTACCTGGTACCAGAAGTGTGTAGCGTAACAGGCCTGGGTAGTGGCTGGTTTGCCCTCAGGGTTCAGCCCTTCTGTTAGCTGCTGGAGCTGCTCAATAACTCTGCAGCACTGAGGAGACTGTCTGTACTTCACAGCCAGAGCATTGTCGCTAACCAACATCAGCTCGCTGCTTTTTGCACTCGCTGTATAAACACAGGAACAGCAAGGTTAAGAGCAGTACTTCCTAGAAAACTCACATTAACGTTTGCTCCTGTTAGGAGTTTGCCCAAAATCACGGGTGAGAATTTGGTGATTTCCCCATATATAACCCAGTTAAATTAGCAGATTTAATGTTTAAAGAGGGAAACCACCAAATCCTGCCATATTCTGCCCCCCAGGACTCTACCTCTGTAACAGTTTGAGAATTACCACCATATAGCTGGTGCTTATCAGCAGTTCCCTTCAGCCTTTTATGCATTCAAAATATTTTTCATTTCTTCACATGGTGCATTCTATACCTGAATTAACAGTTTCCTCTTGGGGAAGGAAGATTTCACTGGTTATGTCGAGGAAGAAATCTGCCGGGTTATTGAAAGGCTCACATTTGTATCCTTTGGGAAGAAAACAAAACTTAGACTGCTTCACGAGTATCGGAAAAAAAAACACCACCATTATGACAATAAGACAGATTCAGACACAGATTCAGTGATGAATCTGTTGAAAGTTCATGTCTGTACAACGTAAACACCAAAGAGATGACATAAATAAGAGTGATTTTCATAAACTGATGAAAACATTAATACTGGCATAACAGTTCATAACAGAACAGCACAATATTAGCATATGCAGCTGCGTGCCTGCAGAGCAGTCAGTGTTCATGCTGTTCCCAACCACAAAAAGCCCCTAAAAGAGTAGAAGAAAAGTGAAAAGAGATCAAGTTGAGCTGATTGGGGATTTCCAGATCTCAGTCAGGTCAAGCCTCTGTAGCATGAGCTGGAAATACAAGTCTGATATATGGGGGCCCCATCTCAAAACTTAAACTACTGATGTTTTGTATCAGATAACAGAGCGCGTCCCTAGAGAACCTACAGAGATCATACCTCGCTGTTCTGGCTGCATTAGATGGACCTACACAATATAAGGCTTTGTTATGGGTTTGTTTTATTATGGCTAACTATTTATTTTGACATAAATTTGACATTTGCATTTCAAAATAAATGAACTTGACATAAAAAATATGAATCAGTCATATTAATATTAATGTCTTATATATTAGCATTAAGCGATGGTGGTGGTCTAGTGGTAGGATACTTGTCTACAGACCAAGAGGTCACAGGTTCAAATCCCATCTCCACCAGTACCATCATAGGGGTCCTGAGCAAGACCCTTAAACCCAAGTTGGTCCAGGGGGACACCTGGAGTTAAGAGATGTAATTCGCGCTGGAAAAGAGCGTTAGCTAAATGCCGTAAATGTAAGCATTAGCTAAATTCTTTGCTTTTAAAAAATGATCATGATGTAGTCTGAGCAAGACCAGAACTTTGAATGCTTCGTCTGTTACCTAGTTCTTCAAAATAGCCTAAGGCTTTGTCGGCAGATCCAGCATAGATGATCTCTCCCTTGTTCATGAGAGTGAGGTGGTCAAACTGTCTGAAGATGGAGTAGCGAGGCTGGTGAATTGAGAATATGATAGTCTTCCCATTCCTGGAAAGCCTGCAGGAAAACAGTTCACACAATGACATAAGCCAGACTATTCAGGCTAAGAAGCAGTTGGTCATGGTGGTAAAGGCTGAGGGGGAAGTGAACAATAACAACGCATTTTTTCTGCTGTGTAGATGGTTTTACTTTCTGGAAAATGGAATGTGACCAAACATGGCTCTCTTCAGTGAGGAAAAAACCATTTTTCAGACTTGTTAGTCTTTTTGAACTAAGATGGTTTAATAGTAAAGTAGATCTAGATAAAACACTTCTAGATGACAGTGTTAGATTAAGAGGGTGAGGAAGTGCATTAAAAGGGCTCATATTCTACTTTTTTTTTTCCTGTGTGCCTAGAATTTAACTCATCATTTATTTTCAAATGACTCTTTAAAAAGCACTGTTTTTGCTACTGTGTCTTTAAGACAGTATGAACACATATGACCTCTGTTCTGAGTGGCTGCACTGTGTGGTGACGGATTCAAAAAGCCCTCAGGGATTTTAGAAAATATTCCCCTGCAATATCTATGCAGTAACAACCCTCTTAGGCTGAAAGACAGATTTTGTTTAGAAGTTGTTTTGGTTGTGGTATCACAATCATGATTCATTCAAACCAAACTCTTTTGTAGTTTAGTTTCTATATATAAATGGGGAGTATATATTAAAACTCTATAGGCAGGTATATAAAGGCCCTGAGCAGGTATGTAAACATGTTGTTGTAGTTGAGCTGTGTGCTTACTTATGTAGCAGAGCAATAATTGCATTGGCTGTGTTGGAGTCCAGGCCTGTAGTGGGCTCATCCAGGAAGAGAAGAGAGGGGGAAGTAATGAGCTCCATGCCAATACTGCATCTTTTCCTCTCCCCACCAGATACACCCCGTAAAAACTCAGTCCCAATCTGAGACAGAAGAGCAGCAAAGGTATGTCAGTGTAATTAAATATTATTCCAAACCTTATTGATCTGTTTCTGTTCATTCATTTCATTTGAAATGTTCTAAAAATTCATCAGACACATTCACTCATCCATCCACCCATCCATCCATTCATATTCTGAGCAGCTTATTCTAACCAGGTTTGGAGAGGCCAATGGACCTTATTCCAGCATTCATGGCGACACAGGCAGATTAACACCCTGGACAAGTCAGCAGTCCAACTCTAACGGCCAATGTAATATATCCAGTCCATCTGACATGCATTTTCAAGGAAGAAACTAAATCAGCCGGAGGAAGACCACAGACAGGGGGAGAATATAAACTGCACACAGAAAACTTTGGGATAATTTAACAAGATACCTAATATGAGCTGTTGTAACTGTACTTGTGCATTTAACATACTCTCATAACTACTTGGATTATGCAATCTATTTGAAAGACATGGAAACGGACTCTATGCAAAGTCTGATACTTGGCGAAGTGGCAGCAGTGGCCTAGTTGTTAGGAACTAGGAACTAGATTGGAAGGTCGTGGTTCAAATCCTAGACCAGTAGGTTGCCATGAGGTGCCCTTGAGCAAGGTACTGTTCCCATTTTTAAATAGCTGCCCCCTGCTGCACAGTGTGTATATGGGTGAAATGCAGAGGATTCCATGTACTGTGTTTGACAATTAGTCACTTTCACTTTGCTTTGACTAATAAATGCCAGTACCTTGGTTTCAGCACAGTCTTTCAAGCCCAGTTCTTGAATGACAGATTCAACCTTCGTGGCTTTGTCTGAAGGAGTGTTCTCTGCGGGTGAGAGTCGGAGATTGGCAGAAAAAGCAAGATTCTCCCGAACAGTGAGAGTACCCATCAGAACATCATTCTGTAAGAATATGCACACACAGTGCCTTTACATCAAGAGTTCTCCTGCATTACTGACACAACTGGTTAATTTTGGTGGTTTTATCTTAGTGTTCAGGCATGTGCAGCTATTGCTATCATTTGGCTACTTCAATGTAATTAGGTCATTAAATACCTACTACATTATATTTACATTCAACTTCCATCCTTAACTGACAGATTCCAGTTGAACTTCTGACTCACCTGCACCACATACGCAGAAGAGAGCCTGAGGCTGGAGGTCACAACCGAATTGTCCACCAGAACCTGCCCTGACTTCAAACCCTGGGGATCCTTTCTCCCTGCAATGACATCTAGAAGTCTAGAGAATGAAGCCACAACATATATATAGACAGAATCAGTTAATAAATCAATAAAGTTTATAAAATGAACAGAGCCATAGCTAATACAAAAGACTTCACACAGTTCAAAGTACGTCTGGTGGATGTAAGATTATCAACACAAACAAGAAATTTACCATCCACACCCTACTCAGAGAAAAGAACAGAGAAATGTGTTACTCACGATGTTTTTCCACTACCAGTAGGGCCCATGATGGCATTCATCCCACAGTTCATAATACCACTGCAACACAAAGCACACGCTGTTAAACTAATGGGTTTAAATTAGCTTCCACTTTAATGGAGATCTGCATTTTAACCATCAAGAAATTGCTTTTTAATACGTTACATCCTTTTGGTTCTAACAAACGTACTAATGATTGTGAAGGTAAGTTCATCATCCACAGAAAACAAAACGAGATATGTCATTTTTCTCCAAAATCTTTTTCACGAACTCATCTATTTGCATGACTGCATGCATACTTGAATGAAAAAAAAAATGTATGCAATGTTTCATAGCTGTAACACTTTTTATGTTTTCTTTTTTTCCTTATGTTAAACTCAGCGTGTTACAAAAGAAATTAACAAAACGTACTCTGATCAGATGCACCTACACACACACACACACACACACATACACAAGAGCATCAGCTAAATGCTGTAAATACACACACACATATATATGCAGTCACCTTCATACAGGCAGACACAAAATGACAGTAACAGTCCACAAACAGAACCACAAACATTGAGAAGGTGATGGCTAGAAAGGCCTTTCTCCCAGTCACATGTGGCACCATCTTTGCTATAAATGCAATGTCATTCAGACAGCACAGCAAGGAGGAGGAAAATGCTAACTGCCAGTTCTGTTCTCAGCAGCGGCAGGGATGGAACGTGTAATCTCTCAATGACAGGGTCAAGTCTGGGAGAGCTGCGCCACTTAGGCAGCTGTGTTGCCCTGTTTGAAACTGTCATGTAGCCTTTTTACTGTGTGAAGGTCATAATGATCACACCATTATAAAAGATCCAAAATCTCTCAAATGTTTAAAACATTTTCCTTCTTCTGTAACGTTTCACTTTTGAAATTTTGCAGTCAGACTGTGGGTCAGGTGTGAAGCTGTCCTCTGACATGAAACTGACATACTCTGACCATGTTCTTTTCTAATAAGCAGCTGAAAAGGTCAAAAAAGTGAAAAAATGGTCATTAAAGATTAACATTATTCAAACAGTGTTATTTAGTTCATTACTGAGTGTCAGCCAGATAGACAAACCAATGATATTTCACTCTTCTTTTACTCTTCCCTGAGGCTGGATCTATCCATAGTAAAGGTTACCAAAAGTAACCTTTCCTTTATCATAACAATCCGATGGTAAGGGTGCTGGTGGTCTAGTGGTAGGGTACTTGCCTATGGACCTATGGCTCAAGAGGTACCAGGTTCGAAACCTACCTCTGGCACCACCACCACCACCGGCTCCCTGAGGCTCCCCTTAACCCTGAGTTGCTCCAGGGGGACTGTCACTGTAATTAGGATATAGAAGTCGCTCTGGATAAGAGCATCTGCTAAATGCCATAAAATGTTAATGTAAATGTAAATGATGGTAGTGCTTACTGACGAAGAATGTGATTGCCTGTGTTGATTATGGCATCCCCATGAAAGGGGATGTGGATTTGTGTAATATTTTAACACCCTTAACATGTAGCCTTCAAATGACAGAAGACTCAGTGTGGTAGAGCTCGCAAATGAATAATGTATGCTGGCCAAATGGGCAAATTTTAAGGGTACTTGACAAATTTGACAAACCTGACATTTTTGAGAATCTCCTTCTCCACCCATACCCTGCTGAACACTCCTGCACGTTCTTTAACACAGTAACGGATGTTGTAGAAGCTCACTGTGGGACCCGGGGCCTGGAAGACTAAGGCTGAAGACTCCGAGTCAACAGACGGCAGTTCACCATCTACTCCCACATCCATGCTAGCGTCCTCCTGGGAGACTCTGATCTGCTGAATAAGATGGAGTGACAGGAGTTTGGGTAAAAGTCTCTTCAAGCCTTTTCTGCTGGAATAAAGCCCATCTGTTACACAATTTGCCAGCCACCCTGGATCAGTTTCTGAACACAAGACCCCTGTCCTGATGTATCCTAACACCCTTTTAAATGAATTATGTTCCTTTTCTTCTTACAGCAAATGTCTCAACCTCTTCTAAGCAGTGTGTGAACAAACCCCCCATTAGTGTGAACTGAGCAGCTGTCCTAACCTTTGGACATGTAGTGTATTAACAGTGCACAGAGAAATCGTACCACACAGGGACCCTGCTGTGCTCTTTAAACCAAAATATTCAGGCAAGAGCATGTCTGTGGTTAAACATTGACCACTGAAGAAGACTAGAGGACATTGTAGAGTACACAAATAGAGGACATTGTGTGCATGTGTATGGGTGGTGGTCCAGTGGTAGGATACTTGTCTAAGAGGTCCCAGGTTTGAATCCTACCTCCAGCACTACCACCATTGGGTTCCAATGGTGGTAGTTCCTGAGCAAGACCCTGAGTTGCTCCAGGGGGACTGTCCCTGTCGCTCTGGATAAGAGCATCTGCTAATGCTGCAAATGCGAATGTTTAGGAAAGGGGCGCACTGTCCTGGAGGGACAATGTCCAGCACAGAGTAGAGATTTATCATCTTAAGCACACTTGTTAACGGCCAGGTTTGAAGACCAAAGTTTGGGCTGTAAGTTTGGGGCACTTTATGAAGGCTGGATGTTGAACTACTGCAGGCAGGCATGTTCAAGGTGCGGCCTGTGAACAAAAATGTGCAAAAAACTATTCAATACAACAATGAACTGAACCTACTCCAAATTCATGAAGTTCTTTTATTCCATATAATCCACATACACACACCCGTGAGTGTGTGTGTGTGTGTGTGTGAGTGTGTGTGAGTGTGTGTGTGAGTGTGTGTGTGTGTGTTTGTGTGTGTGTGAGTGTGTGTGTTTGTGTGTGTGTGTGTGAGTGTGTGTGTGAGTGTGTGTATGTGTGTGTGTGTGAGTGTGTGTATGTGTGTGTTTGTGTGTGTGTGTGTGTGTGAGTGTTTGTGTGTGTGTGTGAGTGTGTGTGTGAGTGTGTGTATGTGTGTGTGTGAGTGTGTGTATGTGTGTGTGTGTTTGTGTGTGTGTGTGTGTGTTTGTGTGTGTGAGTGTGTGTGTGTGTGAGTGTGTGTATGTGTGTGTGAGTGTGTGTGAGTGTGTTTGTGTGTGTGTGTGTGTTTGTGTGTGTGAGTGTGTGTATGTGTGTGTGTGAGTGTGTGTGTGTGTTTGTGTGTGTGTGTGTATGTGTGTGTGTGTGAGTGTGTGTGTGTGAGTGTGTGTGTGTGAGTGTGTGTGTGTGTGTGTGTGTGTGTGAGTGTGTGAGTGTGTGTGTGTGTGAGTGTGTGAGTGTGTGTGTGTATTAGCCAGTCAAAGTGTAAAATGAAGTTAAAGGGAAATGCAGCATGAAGCAGGAGAAGCATCACTAAGCGGCTAAGCTATATGCTAAGCTACACCATAACACCGGGTATTCCTGTGTTATAAGCATGTAATACGGCTTCCTGGAGTTCTGTTTCTAAAGTGCACCTTCTTTCCTCGATAATGTTGATTTTGGACCAGATTAAAGCGTTAACCGAAGCCTCGTATCCAGATATTAGCTCGAAATATCGCGTAAAGCTAACTCGACACCTGAAGAAGAGCAGCTCAAAAGCAGTTCATTGTTTGTTTTGCCAGCTTTCTGTCCTGCAGGCTGACCTTCATGGTGTAAGGATTCAAGAAATGAAATGCCACTGAATCTAGCAGATAAACTGGTACCGTAAGCCGGATCAGGCTGCTCCGTGTTTTGCAGATTTGGACCGTTTTCTGTTTCTGCACCTCCTCACTTCTCCCAAAGAGGAGGGTGTGTGTGTGTGTGTGTGTGTGTGTGTGTGTGGAGCTCCTCTGGAAGATCTGACAGCAGTGCTGGAGATGCTGGCAGTGAAAACTACCATCTGTCTTCCCTTCTCTCGGACAAACTGACACCCATCCCTCCGTTACTGCACGGAAACCTGTTTCAGCCACTCCGAGAAAAGAAACAGATTTTTAAGGAGAAACTCTCCCATCACTACTCAACTTCTCAATATAGCGAGAGATTATCTCACAACTCCGATTTTACATTGTATAATGCGTTTTAAAATCTCATAATGACGAGATATTCTCTCTAATAACGCTTTAAGACGTCATAATGAGCGATTATCTACTAATTATCAGTGAACATTCCATGATGACGAAACGTTTTCTTATAGTGACGCTTTAACTTTCCCATCATCAGAATTAAAATCTCCCAATGAGGACACGTGGTTGTTCGAAGGACTGATTACAGAGAGAACTACAGGCTGATGGGACTGAATAAAGCAGACACTAGCAAATGTTAAAAAATGTTCAGTAAAATGTTCACTATACACTTCATTTGGCCTAACTGTATTAACAGACAGTCAGTCAGTCAGTCAGTCTGTCTGTCTAATAACTGAACTTTTAGCAGATATTGAACTGAAGACTAATTTTCTCAGCAGAAAATGATGCAGTCTTTATTGTCCCAAAGACTGGGACAACAAGCAACACCCAGCCAGTCTGTGGATTATTCCCCACTTCCATAATATCCCTGTTTCCATTATTTTTAGATGTTAAGTAGTAATTATGAGAAAATATCTTATATCTTTATTATGAGAATTGGTCATCTTGAGAAAATCTTTTTATTATGAAATGTGAGTTGGTATTGTGAGAGAGTTTCTTGTTATTATGAATGATTTTGTTTTCTTTATGTGGGAAAAAGGGGCTTCTATGACCCTCACTGTCCCCAGTTAAGGCTGAATAAACATGTCTTGGCCTGACATGTGTCAATTACTGGAACAAAATCACTGAAGGCCAAGTACCCAGTCCGAGACCAACAGACTGAACTCTTCTGGACACACCAGTCCCTTCCTGTGAGCTGTTTCAGTCACTGTGCTTTTATAATTGAAGGCAATACAAACCGCTGTCAGCACAAGTTTATACCAACAAGCTTACTGACTTAATGGTTTTACCACTTTACTGAAGCTGATCAACATGTATTTGCCACATGCTTTTATGATGGGATAGTGGACTGTCCCATCCTGTAAAACAGCCCAGACCCTGAACCAAAGTTGGATCTGCTGAGTCGCAAAAAAGGTTCCAAGCTGTGTCTCAGAGAAATGATATTAATGTGAAATTTGTTGGTGAGTAAGTTTTAAATGAGGAGTTTTTGCTTGAGAGTATCAAATCAGTCTGGGTTAACAGAGGTAAGGGTAACCCAGTTTATTTATTTGCATTTACCTGCTGCCATCTACTGAACAACAATAGAAATGCAGAAGTACCTTTAATGTTTTTTTTTTTGTGAACTTCCAAATCAAAACACGAAATCAACTCATACTTTCCATCAAAGGACAGCTTAAACCAAAGACCTTGCCAAGTACCTTATTACCTGAATACATTTTGTTAATTTGGTCAAAATTCATCTTTCAGCCATAAAAAACAAAACTACCTGTGAAGCTCCCTCTCGTCCCACTATAACAGCCCTGGCCCATCATGACCTGGAGTCCACAAGACCTCTGAAGATGTGCTGTGGGATCTGGCACCAAAATGTCAGAAGCACGTTCTTATTCAAATCCTTTAAGCTGTGAGCTGGGACCTACATGTATCAGACTCATTGGTCTAACACATCCAGCAGACGTTGGATTTTGGAACTCTTTGCCCTCTTTGCGCTGTGGTCAAATGTACTCTCGACATGGTCTGATGCTCACTTGCCCATTGGAGCACTTTCGGTCACCATGGGAACTCGAACTACGAACACCCCACATAACCTGTCATTTTAAAAATGCTCCTACGCAGCTGTCCAGCCATTATTTTACTGGGCCTTGTCAAAGGGGCTTAAACCTTTACAGCTGCCCATTTGACCTGCATCCAACACGTCAAATTCAAAACTTTTGAAATGTTTTTTTACTGCCTAATACTTCCCATCCCTGTATAGGTTGTCATTGATATCTATTATTATTCACTGTGAACTGCTCCCGTTTAGGGGTCACCACAGCGGATCAGCTGTCTCCATTTCTTCTGGTCCTCTGCATCCTCCTGCCTCAAACCAACCACCTGCATGTCCTGCTTTCTGGATCTGCAGCTGCATGGAAAACATAATATTAGGTAGCAACTAGCTAACAGCGTAGGAAAAACCTGAAAACGTGATGTAAATTTACGGAATACTGATGACAGTTCCTCTTCTTTTTCTTTCGGCTGCTTTAGGGCTCGCCACAGCGGATCAACTGTCTCCATTTCTTCCGGTCTTCTGCATCTTCCTCCTTCAAACCAACCACCGTCATGTCCTCTCTCACCACATCCATAAACCTCCTCTTTGGTTTTCCTCTTCTGCTCTTTCCTGGCAGCTCCATCTTCAACATCCTCCTTCCAATATAATCCTCGTCTCTCCTCTGGTCATGTCCAAACCATCGCAACCTTTCTTCTCTAACTTTGTCTCTAAGACGTCTAACCTGAGCTGTCCCTCTAATATACTCATTTCTAATCCTGTCCATCCTCGTCACACCCAACGAAAATCTCAACATCTTTAACTCTGACACCTCCAGTTCCGCTTCCTGCCTTTTTGTCAGTGCCACCGTCTCCAACCCATACAACATAGCTGGTCTCACTACTGTCCTGTGAACCTTCCCTTTCACTCTCGCTGATATCCATCTCTCACAAATCACTCTAGCCACTCTTCTCCACCCATTCCAACCTGCCTGCACTCTCTTCTTCACCTCTCTTCCAAGCTCGCCGTTACTCTGAACTGTTGATCCCAAATATTTAAACTCCTTTGTCACCTCTACTCCCTGCATCCTAACCACTCCACTTTCCTCCCTTTCATTCACACTCATGTATTCTTTGCCCTACTCACTTTCATTCCTCTCCTCTCAAGAGCAGATCTCCATCTCTCCAGGTTCTCCTCAAGCTGCTCCCTACTCTCACTACAGATCAAAATATCATCAGCAAACATCATCGTCCACAGAGACTCCTGTCTAACCTCGTCCGTCAACCTGTCCATTACCATTGCAAACAAGAATGGGCTCAGTGCTTGATGTAATCCAACCTTTACCTTAAATGCATCCGTCACTCCCACTGCAGACCTTAGCACTGTTACACTGCCATCATACATATCCTGAACTACTCTCACATACTTCTCTGTAACACCAGACTTCCTCATACAAAACCACAACTCCTCTCTAGGCACCCTGTCATATTCTTTCTCCACAAAGGCACAATGCAACTCCTTCTGACCTTCTCTGTACTTCTCCATCAACACCCTCAGAGCAAACAACGCCTCTGTGGTGCTCTCTCACAGCATAAAACCATACTGCTGTTCACTAATCCTCACCTCTTTTCTTAACCTAGCCTCCACTACTCTTTCCCATAATTTCATTCTGTGGCTGATCAACTTTATCCCTCTATAGTTACTACAGCTCTGTGCATCACCCTTATTCTTGAAGATCGGTACCAGTACACTCTGTCTCCACTCCTCAGGCATCCGCTCACCTTCCAAGATTGTGTTAAACAATCTGGTCAGAAAATCAACTGCCATCTCCCCTAAACATCTTCATGCTTCCACTGGTATGTCATCCGGTCCAACAGCCTTTTAATTCTTCATCCTCTTCATCGCTGCCCTTACTTCCATCTTTCTTATTTGCTGCACTTCCTGGTTTACTCTCCTCACATCATCCAATTTTCTCTCCGTCTCATTTTCTTCATTCATCAGCCCCTCAAAGTACTCCTTCCATCTGCTCAACATGCTCTGTTCACCTGTAAGTACATTTCCATTTCTATCTTTAATCACCCTGACCTGTTGCACATCTTTCCCAGATCTGTCTCTCTGTCTAGCCAATCGGTAAAGGTCCTTTTCTCCTTCTTTACTGTCCAACCTCTCATATAATTCACCAAACACCTTATCTTTGGCCTTCACCACTGCTTTCTTCGCCCTGCGGTTCATCTCCTTATACACTTGTCTACTTTCTTCATCTCTCTGACTGTCCCATGTCTTCTTTGCCTCCCTCTTCTTCTGTATACACCCCCTGGACCTCTTGGTTCCACCACCAGGTTTCCTTATCCTCCTTCTTCTTTCCAGATGTCAGACCAAGTACATTTCTAGCCATCTGCCTTATCACTTCTGCAGTAGTTTCCCAGCAATCCGGTAGCTGTTCAACACCTCCCAGAGCCCGTTTTAACTCCTGCCTGAATTCCACCTTGCAGTCCTCCTCCTTCAGCTTCCATCTCTTGATCCTTGACTCTGCCCTCACTTTCCTCTTCTTGACCTCCCTCTGGACCACCATTTTTGCTATTTATGCTATTTAGCTACACTCTTCCCTGTCATAACCTTGCAGACTCCAGTCTCCTTCAGACTGACCCTCCTGCAAAGGATATAATCCACCTGTGAGCATCTTCCTCCACTCTTAAACATTACCCTGTGCTCCTCCCTCTTCTTAAAATAAGTTTTTTTTTTTTGCAAAATCTAAAACCATCTGACCTTCATCATTCCTCTCCATGATACCATATCTACCCATCACCTCCTCATCACCATTAAAATCTGCACCAATCATCAATCTTTCTCTTTTGGGTACACTCTCTATCACTTCATCTAACTCACTCCAGAATTTTTCTTTCTCTTCTATCTCACAACCAACTTGTGGGGCATAAGCACTAACAACATTCATTATCACACCTTCAACTTCCAGCTTCAAACTCATCACCCTTCCTGACACCCTCTTCACCTTCAAAACACTCTCCACATACTCTTCCTTCAGGATAACACCTACCCTGTTCCTCCTTCTATCCACACCATGGTAAAACAATTTAAACCCTCCACCAATACTCCTGGCCTTGCTACCCTTCCATCTAGTCTCTTGCACACACAAAATGTCAACCTTTCTTCTCTCCATCATATCAGCTAATTCTCTACCTTTTTCAGTCATGCTGCCAACAGTCCCTACCCTCACTTCCACTCTCCTCTCCTTTCTCTCCTCCTCCCTCTGGAAATGCCTTCCTCCTTTTCTTCTTCTCCTTTGGCCAACAGTAGTCCAATTTCCACCAGCACCCTGTAGGCTAACAGTACTGGTGGCGGTCGTTGTTAACCCGGGCCTCGACCAATCCGGTATGGAAGTCTGTTTCATTGTCCACATATTGATTTGGCCAAGTTTTACACCGGATGCCCTTCCTGACGTTACCCTCCCCATTTACCCGGGCTTGGGACCGGCACGAAGAAATACACTGGCTTGTGCATCCCTAGTGGCTGGGTTGTAATTGTTAAATTATATATGCATAATTAGTGCAGTCGGCAGTGCAGAACCATTTGCCTCTCTGCAGAGGATGCATTGTTATCTTCACTTTTAAAAAAGATTTTTGCATTGGACTGTATTTGCCTGGTTCAGATTTAGCTAAAGGCCAAACTGTCTATCAGCTCCCTTTTCATTTGTGAAAAAATGTGTTTCCAAAGATTGTGTCAATATTTCTGAGAAGAAAAAACAAATAGCATTTTAGCAGTAACTAAAATATTCAGTTTATCAATACGACGTAAGCTATAAACTCAGTGTGAAACAGTTCAAATCACAACAGGATCCATATGTGTGACAAGCAAAGCCAATAGGCCTTAGTGACTGGAGCCAAATGAATCATAATCAGATCCAAGTCAAGACACTAAAAGAGGGAAGACATCCGATGGAAGAAAGAAGGGAAATGAAAACAAAGACCAGGTCAACTGTTACTCACTGTATTTTTTCATTATTTTACAAATGATACATATAACATATAAAACGCTGTGGCACTTCTTAATAAAAATCTGCAAAATTCACAGCCCATTCTACTTTAGAAAATCATTATTGGTTCCCTAGTTTAGAAAGCATTTTGAAAACTTTTTAAAATCTTAGTAGAATCAAATCAATAATCTGTAAACAATGAAAGACTAATGCTATGATTTGTAATGCTGGATACAGCATCACAGATGAAATAAAACTGATTAGGCCCCCAGCCTGTAACACAGTATTACATACATATTAATCTCCCATCGCATGATTTTATGCGAAACCCATGTAGTGTAACTGAGCAGTTCCTGCTTTCAACCCACAGCAGCACTGCATGGTACAGTGACTATCACTTTAGAAACAAACATTTCACCATGTTCTGCAATTCCTGACTGGAGAACGTTCAATGACCAGAAAAAATGTATTTTCAGAAATAAGAGGTAAAGAAATTTCAGTAATGAACAGTAAAAAAACTTTACCCCAGATGCCCACTTTGCCTTCTTCTGCGAATAAAAGGCAAAGTGCCTAAAGATACAAGGTTTGGAGATGAAGGAGTTCCAACCACTCAGCATTCAACATCACTGTTTAATAACAACAGCATGATCATCTGCACCTGTTTTGACAAAAAACTATCCTCTAAATCTGGTTAGGTGCAGATGCTGGATTGAAAATGAGAGACAAAAAAAAAAAAACCTTTTCCTTAATAATACATAAGAAAAAGTCTGGCTTTATGGAAATGAAATATGGTTAAATGAGGGGTAGGTGGCTCAAGACTTTTGCACAGTATTGCATTTGTCGTAATATGTGAGCTGTGGCGAAATCTGAATGATTTCAAACAATTTTGCAAGTACTTTATGGATCTAATCTGGCATGTGGGGCTGGACACAGTTGTACTGAGCATTCCAGTAAATCCCAGGAATGATAAATCTGATACACTTGCAAGAAGGCTTTGAACAGAGGAACAGGATGCATGTTTATGCTACTTAAAATGCAGAAGGTCAGTATTTACTAGATATGTGAAATAAATGAATGGGAACATAATATGTAAGCAAACATCACATTCATGACCTCTTAATATTATACACACCTGTATTAAAATTAGGGTTAAAAGTAAACATTTAGCTTAATAAGAACCACATATCTCTTGATATCTCTTTCTATTTGTATATATATATAAAAAAAAATCATAAATGCTGAACAGTCCATTATTAGGAACAAATAATTTTCTAGACACAATTTTGGGCCACCAGCTCTGAATTAAAGAACATGTGAAACACTAGACACAAAGCCTTTCAAATCTGTGATTAGCTTGAAAAAGCTAGTGTGTCTGGGATTGGATTCAAATACAAGAACAAAAAGATTCAGCCAACTTAAAATATGGTAAAACGGTTAATGACCTTATTTTGATCCAGCTGATGATCATAAAATCAAGGATTAGAAACAAAACGTTTCTCATTCTGGTTTGGTCTGATCAGAAAATGAGGATTTTTCCTGGTTCAGCATTGTGTCCTTTCTCTAGTTAAAATAAACTAAAAAAATGAGCTAATAATAAAATACATTATTATAAATAATAAACGGTACCCTGTACAGTAAAATTAAGTTTAAGCTATTTTGTACCCATTTTCATTTTGGAGGTTTGTGTTTATAAACTGTAGCTTTTTGCTTGTTTGTTTTCTTATATCTAACTTAGATCCAGTGAACCAGGAGTACAGAGAAGGCGGAGCCTACAGCCAGACCCATTGTCAGGAAGAAGGACATAGCAACTCCAGCAGGCTCAGCCAGCTCACGTGGCACCACCTTGGGGCCGTAGATCATGGGCAATGTGCCCAGGTAACCGTTAGAGAGCCCTAGCAAACAGACAAAGAGCACAGGGAATATGTCGTGGGCAAAGAAGACATGATACAGGTGATGCCGTGGCTGGTAGTTACAGAACATGAACAACGGCACCAGGACAGTCCTAGAGAGAGCTAGTACAGGCAGCAGCCGGCTGGTGGGGCCAGGCACTTGTAGCCAGGCAGTTACCTGCCGACCGCAAAAGTCAGCTACGTTGTACAAAAAGAAACTTGTGAGTGGCACAAAATAGACAGTGGTCCATGGGTTATCTGAGTCTTTGTTTACTGACTGAATACCTGAGGAGATAGCTGGGAAGATCATAATTGAGATGAAAAAAACATAGAAGACACAAAAGCCCAGCACCCAGGTCTTCCTCAAGATGGGCTTGAGTGGGGGAACGGAGACAGGATTCAGACTGTTGTGGCCATTGGCTTCAGGATGTGGGAGGATACCGTCTGATATAGCAGGACCAGTGTGGGCAGCTTCCATGTAGTACCTGTAGAAAGCGGTCACAACAGAGTGAGATTTTCAGAATTTTGTGAACAAGACCGAGCAAGTTTTTTCAGAAATTTATTTTAAGTGTAGACAGCTCTTAAAACTGGCTTGGTGAAAGTTACCCACTCAAATTAGTTACTAACACTCAAGTTAGTTGTTAGTGGCTTGCCTAAAAAAGTATCCATCAAAGATGGCAAAACATCCGTTTGGTAACTGGAACGCTGATTATGTGGTGGGATATGTTATGTATATATTATGCAAGTGAACAGTCAGTTCTTGAAGATTTGTTGGAAACAGGAAAAATAACAAACAAAAGGATCTGAGGGACTTAGGTAAAAGCCAAAGGGATGACAGGGTCAGTACATCAGGCAGGTCTTGTGGGGTTCTCAGTAAACAGTGGTTAGTACCTACAGAAAGTAGCCAATGAAGTCACCCAAAACTCAATGTTCTTTGGGGTGACTGCATAAAATAGCACACACTGGGGGAAGAAAACACTCTGGTTATGAACTGCCTGAAAGTAGCTATAATGGGTACATGAGAATAAGAATCAGTGGAGAAAAAGGTTGCCAGGTCTTACAAATTACACTTTCTTTTCTATCATGTGGAAAGCTGGGTGTACAAGCTTAGCCCACCTGGGGAAGAGAGGATACCAAGAAGCACTATGAGAAAAAAGCAAGAATTAAGGCTAAGAGAAATGTTCTGCTGGGTACTTTCATGTGGATGTTATTTTACTACCACCTTCCTTAACCTACCTTGTTGTAAAGCAAGCACACCAATCTATGACAACAATATTCCTTAATCCTCTTTCAACAAGATACTGCTCCCCGTCATACCCAAAGTATTGACAAAAAGTTCTGACTTGGCCTCCAGATTCCCCAGTTTTTGAGTCTCTTCGAGCATTTGCAGAAGTCGAGTTATGACCATAGAGTTCAAAGCGCAATGGATTTTAAATGCCAGCTAATGTTACAGTAAATGAATAGATGTAAAAGCTTGCAGTAGTTTATCTACAGTCTACAGTAAAATAATTCTAAAAACAACATTCAACTTTAAATTTAAATATTATTCCAGTTTAAATTCTTGTTTCATTTTTGATCATGTACAAGTGCTGGATTGCTTTGCCTGGAACAGGCTCGTGCAGCCGGATAACGCTTAGCTTGAGCGTAGCAAAGCTTCAGACATAGCTTAATGGAAACATTAGTGCCCATCAGAGTGTGTTTCAACAATGGTAATTAGTCAGTCCAGGAGTATCTCAGTTAGAGACTCTTAGAGTGGATGGCACAGCATGGCACCTCAATTCTTTATTCTGACTTATAAACTTATTTACATCTTACTGACCACTTTGCAGTTCCACACTAACCTCAAGATTTAATTGTCGAGAGATTTTCCACTGCTAAGTTTGACAACAAACCACTTTAAAACTCCTGCCCTTGAAGAGCTGATCTGAAACTAGGTGATGAAACTGTGGCTTTGGCTGAACACTGCTGGAGTGAAACTCAGTGGAGGACTTCAGCCCTGTTTCCTCTTTTTATTAGTTTCTCTTTTTATCGGTCACACAAACCAAACCATTGCAGCATTAATACTCAATGAATGAACCTGTGAAAGGACAATATAAGAAAGGTGCTAGTCAGCACTGGACATGAGTTAAATGTCCAGATAAATGTTTTTTTTTTTTTTAAATAAGTTTTCATACAACAAATCTTTATCCAATACCAACAATTGAAAAGTGTGTCAGACAAATATACACAGTAAGAAAAATTAAAGCCCTGTAAGCTGAAGGGTTCCTCCCCCAACATGAAGCCTTCGTGCATTTCTACATTTACATTTACGGCATTTAGCAGACACTCTTATCCAGAGCGACTTACATGCCCCCTGCAGCAACTCAGGGTTAAGGGTCTTGCTCAGGGACCCAGTGGTGGTAGTGCCAGAGGTGGGATTCGAACCGGGGACCTCTTGATCCAGAGGTCCGTAGGCAAGTACCCTACCACTAGACCACCGCCACCCTATTTCTAAGCATGAAGTACGTTGCATGAAGATAGAGAAGCTTAATGAAGCATCTACTTGATTTTTTTTTTTTCATAATCAACATAAAGAAACTATATCTTTAGAACTGATTTAGTTCTGTCAACTTCAACTAAACCAGCTGGTCCAATCTCTCCAAGCAGGGACAAATTGTCACAGTTGTCACTGTTGATGAGTGAGTCTTAAAAGAAAAACTAGCACACTTTGCTCTCTCTTCATAGTAAAGTAACAAAGAGACATTTGTGACAGTCAGTGCTGCAAAACAAATTGATTTAGGTTGGTTTAGCTGGCAGTTGTTATATGTGTGTATTCTGCCTGTATTATCTCTCTGTTGGAGCTGAATGCCAGAAAAATCTTTTTTTTTTTTTTAAACACTGAACGCCTGTGATCCCACCTATCAAAAATACATTCCACAATCAATAAATAAGCCACAATTAGGCATACTTGTTCATTATAGTATAGGGGGTTCAACCAACCTTGAGTAGGCCAGCTTGGGCAGCAGAAGATACAATATGATGCACAGCAGGATGAAGACATCAGCAGTGAGGAAGTAGGCCAGTGCACTGGAGGTCACATCGCTGGCTGCAGCCAGGTCCACCATAGCTGCCACCGCACTCAGTGTTCCACCCATGGCCTGACCTACACACATACACACGAAAGCTCAAACACCAGGTTTTCCCTGCTGTCCACCTTGGAACAGTTTGAGGAAAATATCATGAGGAGACTTTTTTGACCAATGCTATGTTTGCAGTTTTCAATTTTCCTTCTTTTCTACCCATCTCCAGCCTTAAAAAGCCTTAAATGATATTGGCCTTTTAATTTAAAAAAAGTAATCAAAATTGAAATAAGATGGGTTGAATTCCAGAAGCAGGTAAAGCTGCAGCATTACCTGATATGAGGGCTTGAGATATCCTCATAGGGAAGTGGCCGCTGATTCCAAACACACTCCCACTGAATAAGTTGGAGGCTCCACTGACCAGAGCAACACTGGCTAGTGTGCCTGCAAAAAACTGCCCTCTACAGCTGGAAACATCTACCTTCACCAGCACTGTGGTGACCACAAACACCACCAGGATGAGAAACAGAGAGGACAGGATTCGTACTTCAGCGGACAACCTGTCAACACACAGTCAGTGGAGTCAGTGATGCTTCAGACCCTGCAGTGGTGATTGTTTTATTACATTTCAATTGAAAACAAATAAAATGTTCAAACTTTTTACAGTCATATTCTGCTAGTAGATGGTAAATACCTATATTTAGGAACCTTCATAAAAAAGCAATCCCACCTCAATAGCGTCAACATCAGCAGGAAAATTTGACTGTTTTTCCCCCCAGTTTTATTTTAATCTTTTTAATGTGGCAAAGTCTACCAACCCATCTATAGCTGTGGGAATATATTTTTGGTAGGGGTTGCAAGAGAAATGTGAACGTTGTTCATGTTTCTATATAATGCATACTAAATTTGAATGCATTTTTAATCCCAAAAAAATTCAGAGCTTTAAAATCATTAGGAGCTTAAAATCTAGCCATGCCCCTGATTGGCATGGATTTAATATGAACTGATATCTGCTAATCTATTTATTGGTTCTGGCTCTACCCAAGACCCACCAGAGTTACTGGTTAGTCTAATGGCCTAAATATACATGATTTATCCAGTCTGTGTCTGACCAATAGTCTGAGTCATTGACATTAGGATGTGATATCTGTACCACATTTAGTCTTATTTCCTTCAAATAGACAGTTAATATCTGAATATTCTTCAACTCCTTTATGTGAGTTGTTGACAGAAAAACAAGCTAGAAGTTGCAGAGAATGTTCTGTTTCTGTAAACAAGCTTTTCTGTGTAAGATCCAGTCGCGCTCGTTCCAAAATTCAATTAACCTCCAAAGTGAACAACAGAGTGAGAGCAAGATGTTTTTCATACCTACTGCCACAGTATCTGCTTAAAATCAAAGACAGCATTTTGCTCCCTGGACTCATGTTCCTTTTTACTGCTAGGAGTAATCCCTGCATCAAAGGTTCCCAGTATTTGGCTGGACACAGGAATCTTGAGAAGAATCTTAGGTTTGTTAACTGACCCCAAGTCCCACCCCTTTCGTTCTGCATGCTTACATTTAGGTTTATTAAACAGATACTTTAAGAAGTTAAACATGGTTTTAGAAAATAATGTAAAAATATTAAACAATAACATTGCCAAGCAAACACTTGCCATTAGTTATTTAGATTAAACCAGTTGTGTAAAAAAAACAAACAAATAAATAAATAAATAAATAAAAATGAAAAAAAAAAAGTAAATGGAAATACATCTGTTTAACCTAAACCATGACTTTTGCTCCATGGGTGATAATAGTTGGAGGTGAATTTTTGTCTTTCAGTAATTCAGATTCTCATTTTTAAACTGTGTTCTGTTTCCTTGGGTTGTCTTTTGTATTTTACTGCATTTATTTTGAAGATCAGCAACAATTTTTAGAAACTGCTATAAATAATGAAAAATAGAGGAAAGCAGAAACACTGTTTTAATGGACAGGCCTATTTTCCTTTGGCCTTTGTTTAAAAATCAGCCCTTCAAACCATTAACATTTTGTTGCTTTACAGCCTACAATTTAACAGTGCAACCGTTTGCCAAGTTTCCCCATCTCTCCAAATGCATTAATGCACGCAATTATGCCATCATATGTTAAACATATGTAAAACAAAATATGTTAAAACACAGTCTGAGGATGCGCAACCAGGAATCAGAGCAACTTTTTTTTTTACTATTTGCACAGAGTGAATGCAAACTGAATACTGGTTGAATGAAGGATAGGAAGACATGAGTTACATACCTGTTCACAAGGAGGTAGTTGAGAACTAGACATAGCACAGAAGGAACAGTGGAGGCAATAGCAAGGTAGCTCTCAAAATAGTCCTGCCAAGACAGAGAGAAGAAGACGTCTTCTTCACTTTATTGCAACAAAACCCATTAGCCAGTTTTTAGAACCGTCCCTTCCTTCCTCAAGGGATTTTGATAGAAGAACCATTAGTTCTAAAAAGACCAGGGTTGAACAATAATGTTTTTATTGACATCCTAGTTTGAAATTGTGCAATTTTCAAAATGGTAACAGCCACAATTGTATTTTATTAATGCATTTTAGAGTATATATTGAAGTTCTAATTGGGGCACTTAAAGTGAAAGTGACAACCCTTGTCATTGCGAGGTCACAGCACTGCACACCATGAACCACAACGAAATTGGACCTCTGCTTTTAACCCATGCACACAAACACCATGCAGCAATGGGCAGCTATTGAAAGCGCCCGGGGAGCAGTGACGGGGACGGTACCTTGCTCAGGGGTACCTCAGGGCAACCTCAGGGCAACCTACTTGTGAGGGAATTGAACCGACAATCTTCCGATGTGGGGCCAACTCCTTAACCACTAGGCCACCACTGCCCAAAATTAGAAATATAATGATGATAATCCAAAAAGCTTGTGATCAATCCCAGTACAATTAGTTCTCAAGCCTTGTTTCTTAAAAAAAAGACAGACTTTTGGGCAAGAAAGGAGCCTGAGGTCACAGAACAGTGTAAATGGGACATCTGTTAAACATGAAGAAAACAAGTTTACCACTTATGGTGGCCTATAATGGCCCGTTTAAGTCACTTAAAAAAAAAAAAAAAAAACACGCATCCAGCAGTCAAGAAATCCCACTAGCAAGAAGCAAAATCTTGAACCGAGTTTTGACAATGGCCCGGATTGGCAAAAAGAGAGTGATAAACTTTATGATGACTCTAAAAGCACCACTGCTCATGTACTCCTTATGACTAGCATGTGGATGCGTGTTGCATGCACACACACACACATATATATATATTATATATATTACACACACATACATACTATGCAACATTCACTAGCACATGGGCCCCACTGTTCCGCTCTTTGCTGCCAATACAAAGGGCTTAATTTCTGGCAAAAGAGGTGGAAGTGAAACTGAATGGTGAAAAAGGGGAAACGTGACTCAAGGTAATAAAACTCCGCCCCTCAAAAAATAGCCTGCAACATTGTGAGGAACACAATTTCAAAGCAACATTTATTCTCCGACAGAAAAGTAAATGGGCAAATATTAAAGTACCATATAGTAAAAAAAATTGTTTGGTGGAATAAGATTTCTGCAATTATTCAGACGTTTTTGTTATTTAAATAGCTTCTACTAATTCTGTGGTAAGAAATGATTCACTTTCTTTAGCACTGTAGTTCTTTAGCAATTTCTTTCTGGTCTGTTGACAAAGCACCTTCAGTTCCCAAATGCTGGGTCCACCCAGGTGGACCAAGTTGTCAAAATCTGAACAAAGTGATTTAAAATATAATAATCTCCTTAAAGCCAGGCTAGGCCATGGGGGGGCACCTTAACAACATTGACCTGGAGCTGATTCACTTGAAATAGATACAGGCACTGGAAGCATGTTAAATAACAAAAACAAGCACCTGAATCCTTTCCCCTTACTTAACTTTCGTCCATTCCAGTAGACGTTATTAAAGCTTGTGAAACCATTGTGATTTTTCCTGCTCCATAATTTAACAAGTCGCTGGTTTCAGCCTCCCTCATACACCTTACTCGAGCAGTAACGTTGCATTGCAGTCTTACAAGTTGAAAGAAAAGTCGCAGTTCTCTGCAGTTTTACAAGACCATGTGAGAGTAAGTAACACTAATTTTCTCTCTTCAAAATGCTACATACAATGGGCCACGTGAGCATCAGAACAGTGCATCTGCATGGCTTAACTGCTTTCCTGGAGAAAAGATGGCGCTAGGATGTACTATTGGTAGAGGTAAATAATAGTAGTAAAAGCCATGTCCTTCTTCGAGCAATATTTTGCTTGGAAACCTCAGTACCTCGTATTTACCTGAATGTAACCATTACACGTACAACATACCTAAACATTTCTGCAGACTAAGTACTGCCTTCATGGTCGCAAAAAACATGCCCTGCCACACTGCAACAATTGTTAGAATTGGATAGAATGGTTTAAAAAATATGACAAATTGGTGTTGACAGCCTCCGAGTTCCCCAGATGTCAGTTCGATCAAGCATCTGTAGAATTTGTTGAACAAAAGACTTTCTAGAAGCTCCATCCTCAGCATACTTCTCCCCATATAATCCTTGTCTCTCCTCAGTACATGTCCAAACCAATGCAACTTTTTCTCTAAGTTTCTCCAACTTTGTCCCCAAAAGTCAAACCTGAGCTGTCCCTCTAATACACTCATTCTTAATCCTGTCTATCTTTGTCACACCCAATGAAAAACTTAGCATTGTTAACTCTGCCACACCCCCGTTGTGCTGAACTGTTGACCCCGAATATTTGAAGTCCTCTACCTTTCCACTTTTTATATATTACCATTTCCAACATCTCTTTATCTCTTGGAATTAAACAAGCTGTTTTTATTATTATATAACTATGCCTATAATACTTATATATGTAAATGAGCATATGAATTTCTGCCATGCATATATATATATATATATTTGATTTTCAAATAAAGAAGCCCTGTAACACTTTGTAATGAACCAGGGATAAACAAAAAGACACACAAAAGACACAAACTCACTCTGAGGTCATTGAGGTCCTCATGTCCTTCTGGACTGGAGCTGTTGCTCAGTTTATAGAGCCAGTAGTGCTTGGCTGTGATGAAGAAGTTCCAAGGTAGTAAGGAACCAATGCCCATCAGGAAGAATATTGCATATACCAGGTAGTAGGCATCTTGTGGGCAGTGACGGGCACTCAGTGAGCCACTGTGTTGCTTACGATGCGTTTCAGTGAGCAAGGGAGAACGGTCTTCACCCTCAGTCTTCACCTCCTGCTCTTCATCTGACATGGAGGAAGAGTGGAGTGTAGAGATGTAGGAGGAGTTCAGACTGGCTTGCAGATGGTCCGTACCTTCCATTCTCCCAGGAAGAAAATGAGAAAAGAATAGAGCAGAAACAGAGGAAAGTGGGGACTGGGGTGGATAGAGACAATGGATAGAGGAGGAGGATGGGGTAGGACTAGATTGAAGATACAGAAACAGAAAGAAAATAAACTGAAAATGCTTAATGAAGCAGTTAATTGAGAAAGAAATAAAGGTATTGCTGCTTGGAAGAAAGTCTAACCTGAACAGTTTTTTTTTTTTTACCCTTTACTTCAAATATAGCAAATTAGCCAAGATAGGTTTGGAATATTATATTTTCATTGGTTTCTTCCACTGCTGTTCTGAAACTAATGGCACTAACAAAAAAAAGGAGATTAAATTTATTCGCTTATTTGGAGTTAGTTGACAGTGTTCTAACCCAATTAATTTAATCTTTTTT
Organism: Hepsetus odoe; assembly: GCA_017165825.1. Taxonomy (NCBI): domain Eukaryota; kingdom Metazoa; phylum Chordata; class Actinopteri; order Characiformes; family Hepsetidae; genus Hepsetus; species Hepsetus odoe. The sequence goes on from CM029367.1 coordinate 11,457,865, forward strand.
TAACAGTTCTAACAAGTATCATTCTTCTAAGCACAGGCTTTACACTGCCATTAAATATCCCTACTTCTCTACTTCAACTCAAAGAAATAAAAATAGAATAACAAAAAAAAAAAAAAAAAAAACTAACCATGAGATAACATTTGTGAGATATCATATCACCTGCAGTCTGTTTGGTCAGATTATTTAGAAGACTGTGACCAATGGGAATTGAACCCTACATTTAATTCTGACATGCCATTGCCCAACAAGCTTTTTGGTCAGCAGGTGAACAAATTGCCAGACTCAGCAAGCAATGAGCAGAATACATGTTCAACAAACAAGATGGCTTATGAAATATTTTACATACAGGCAGGAATAAAACCACATTCAGGATAATCAGTATTAAAAGGTCCAGCTGAAAATGATATTCCAGCACTTCTGCGGCTCAGTCCATAACACTGCTACATCCTTTGGGGGAAGGAGCTAATGATATTAAAGCACATTTGACAAAATAATTTATAATCTGTGTATAAACACAATGTAACCCCCAGGTCATTGTGAAGAACATCAGAACACGGAGGCTATGAACTTCAACAGCAAAATAACCATGATGTAATTTGTGTTAGCATGCTCTCTCTTGTGATCAAGCAATCAGACTGTGCTAACAGAGCTGCCTAAAACTTTGGCACACTACTCTACAGGTGATAAAATATGTATAGTTAATTAAGTTTATTACAATTAGGACTGGAGTAAGAAGAACTAAAGGGAATGTGTGTGTATATAGGGGTTATATGTGCAGTATAGCGAAGTATATAGCTGGTAGCATGTACAATTTAAACCGTGTAAGTGTATTAAGTGCATGATAAACACTAAACCCCGGAAACCAGTGTCTTCCTGAGAAACATTCTTACTAACAGAGACACACAAGAAGAAGGCACAATCAATCACTCACCTCTGGTTTCTCTCTCCTCCTCTGCTTTAGAGGGTGTGCATCAGCATTTACTGCAGATCACACTCTTTTTCGGACCAACTGCATTAGGGATGGGGACAGCATAACGACCCCTCTCTCACAGCCAAACCACAGGAGTCCCTTGGCATCACACAACAGGGCCTGAGACAAATAGAGAAGCAGGAGACACTTTTATAATTGGGCATATTTACCCCACCCTCCAGAGCCCATATGTTACCCGAAACATACATTCCCTCGTGACAATCATACAGGAATGTCACAACTGCTGCCTCAAATACAACTCTCACAGCAAGTGAAAGACGCTCACACAAACCCTGTGACCCAATTCGACTTTTCCAAAGGCATCACATGACGGGTCTATAAACAGCGAAACAAACTGACACTTCACTGAGAAAGAACGGAGTGTGAAGACAGCAGAGATGTTTTTTAGCGATCAAACCGTAGAGTGGTTTGTAACCCATCTAAAACTCGGTGAGAAAGCGAATGAAGTGTCCTTATAAAGTTTGAACAGCCACGGCAGGGCAGCCAACACAGCAACAAACAAACAGTGGCTAGGATAGATGACATCTGATGCAAAAACACAAGAAAGTTACAGAAAGGATCAGGAGAACAAGGAGCACTTAGAGGGGAAGATCATGCCTATCCTGAAGAACTATATCAGAGTGGAGAAAAAGTGGAAAAATGGTCTGAGTTTAGCAGGAGGTTTTTTTGGGGGGTTTTTTTCCCCTCAGAAGAGCCCTGGCTTATTCTTAATGATTATGGTATTAGCCATCAGTTGCAGTTGGGCAGACCCTTACCTTGTAAGGTCTCTTGGTACAGTCATCATTAAGTGGGGATAAGGTCTAAGCATCCTTTTAACACTGCTAACGTCAAAACCAAGAAACCTTGGAACTTAGGACGGAGTTCAAGAGAGCAGGATGATTCAGTTTACGAAATGGGTGGGGGTGGGGATTTTGATGTGGTCAAGTCTTTGGACAGTGTGAGAAACTGAATAAACAGTGGCTCTCAAAAGTGGGACAGAGAACACATCAAGTGTATTGACCCTCACTGTGGAGAAAAGCAGAATCCTGATGTCACTGATGCCCCTGCAGACTGAACTGCTGTGAAACTTGCAGAACTAACAGAAATTTCTGCAAACCTCTTCGGATTTGAGAAAGTCAAGACTAGACAATTAACCACCATGTGATAATAAAAGGAAGTGGGACAAATATTTCAAGTCCAAAAAAAAAGAGAGAAGAAACTTAGGACTGCACTTGCAGGTCAGACCCTTAGTTTGGTAAAAAAAAAAATTGAGTAAAGGGGTTTCACTGCAAATCAAACCACAACCAATAAATTTTAAAGTTACTCATAACTAAAACAGTGAATTCTGCTTCAACTCAACAAATGATCCGTGCTCGACCATCTCAGTACTGCGATGTGGCATTTCAGAAAAATGCTTTTTAAATGCTGGCAGCCCCGTAACGATCCCCTAAGCAGCTGAAAAAACTGGAAACACAAGTCTGTGGTGTAATCTTAAACAAGTGCTTATTCAGCTCGTGTCTTGCACCCAACTTAAGACAAATACTAAACACGTGTCTCTGTAAAGTGTCCACCAGGATTCCATAGACTGTATCTAAAACCTTGCTGGTTTTTTCCCCTAATCTGTCAAAAGGTGTGCGTTCCAGGTCACAAGACGTATCACTTTCTGGATTGGTTCCTGCTACAGGCCCATGGGGCAGCAGTGGCCTAGTGGTCGGCCACAGAATCGGAAGATTGTGGGTTCAAACCCCTTACCAGTAGGTAACCCTGAGGTATCCTTGAGCAAGGTACTGTCACCATCACTGCTCCCTGCTGCATGTTTGTGGATGGGTTAAATGCAGAGATCCAATTGTACTCACGATGATGATAATAGTCACTTTCACTTCCATGATCTCAAGGGAGATCATGGTGCTCCCATTGTGTCATCTGAAGGTTCGAGGTTCTCTCAGCATAAGTAATAAACAGCAGAGGGTGGAACGGTCAAGTCTTTTGTACCCAGAAAGTTCTAATAGCATGTAAAGCTGCTCAGGAAGGAAAATATTGTCACTTTCCATCATGTGAAAGTTGTGTTTACAACACAGAGAGAAGAGATGAATGCCTTGTGTCATAAGGCTTTAGAGTATTCTTCATTTTTGTAAATGTTTATAATATAATCTTCATATTAATAAAGCAAATAACAGATGTAGAGGTGAGATGAGGCTAGAAAACACACCATGTCTGTTCACTCCAGCGGTGACTCGCAGCTGGACGGTGTTTACACCACACAGCAGCGCAGTTAGTGCCATCCCGACGCCAATAACAACGAATAAGATACAAAAAAAAAACAGAGCCAGAAGAAGAAACAAGCTCATTGAAAGTCTGGATAGCGGACACTCCCAGCCAGGCTGAGGGAGAAAGTTTGTCAGTTGAAGAGTTCAACAGTGGTCTGAACGGAGACGTTTAAACAGGATTAAACCCACTCACCGGCGGAACGGACCTGTATCCGCTTCATTTTCAAGCCAAATGGAAGATAAAGTCATGAATCGTGTGGTTTTAAAGGGTATTTTACATGTTTGAAGTGTCTAACCTCCGCCCGGGTTAATGAGAGCCCGAGGTTGGGCTCTGTTTGGGTTTTTTTTCCTCTCTCTGTAAAAAGGTTTGGGACACACTTTCAAATTAAAAGTCCTCCGGCTACTGAATCGGATCGAAAGAAGTCATCATTCTAGAGTAAAGAAGGTGAACTTGTCTTGTTTTCTTAAACTAATGTCAACTATACTAAAATCAAAATGTAAGTTTTAAATGCTAAATAAAATAACTAAAGGCCTACGGACCTTATTCGATTTATACTTCAGTGAGGAGAATAAGCTGATAAAATAAATAGAGTAAAAGCCTTATATAAGCTTTAAAAATAATTAACAATAAGTATTATGACAACAAATATAAATTTAAATATAAATTAAACTATAAATAAATATTTAAATGTAATGAATAATTTAAAATATATACAAATATAAAATATGCTATATATATATATATATAATGCTATATATATATATATATATATATATATATATAAAAATAATAAGCGAAGTGAAAACATCACAACAAAATGCAACCTCTGCATTTAACCCATACACACCAGCAGCAGGAGGCGGCTACTTAAAGCACCAGAGGAGCAGTGATAGGAACGGTACCTTGCACAAAGGTACCTCAGAGGAAACCTACAGGTCTGGGATTCAAACCCATGACCTTCCAATCCTCTGCCCCATGTATACATACATACATAGATGGTATTTTTCACCGTATTGCAGTCATTGCTTCACATGATGGTTGGGGAAAATTGTATAGTGTAATAGCAGATAAGATGAAGGACCTGTGGTCCATCTTGCATGATGGGCGTAACAGTGTGTGACTAAAGGAGCAGCTGAAGTCCCACAGTCTCTTGCAGGGGTTCAGAGGAATTGATGATGATGATGGATGTCAGTTTGGCCAAAATCTTCCTCTGTCCTACTTCTTCAGTGGAGTCCAGAAAGGCAAGGACTGAGCCAGCACTCCTAACCAGCTTTTTAAGGCACTTCCTGTCCCTCCCTGAACTCCTTCACCCCAACAGAGCACCGAGAAGAAGACAGGAGACTCCAGCACAGTGTCTCTGCATGTCTTTAACAGTGACCTGCACACCCTGAAGGACCCCAGTCTCCTCAGCAGCTGGAGACGAGTTTGGTCCTTCTTGTTCAAGACCAGTTAGCTGCAAGGGTGAAAATCGAGGTTGAAAAGGAAAAAAACAAACAAAAAAAAACAACCAAGGTTCTTCGTGTTTTTTTTTTTTTTTTAATAATCAACTCACGATCTAGATATTAAGCCTTAAGCATTTTTAAATATGATAACGTGTACAATTCAGAAAAAAACTAAGGGTTAGAAAAAAGACGGCTTATATTTTTGAATATAATTTATTGATTTTGCTTACAAATATCACTCATATGCACCTAAATTCAACAAACCGTTTCTTTTTACTTATTAAATTAGTTCCATTTTATTGCGTGACCTTTATTTTGAAGTGCACGAACGCTGTTCTTTCTGGTCTCGTGTATCGTGCGGCGCTGTTGCAGCGAGGTAGAGGTAATTTAAGAATTAAAGTCCGTTTAGAAACTAATAAAATCATTTGAACTGGGGGGATTATGTGGCTGTATAGCCTGGAGATGATCTTTAACCATACTGAAACACGGATCTCGCGCTGAAGTCCTCCAGAACAGCTCGTTTTTGGTGTAACCAGCGGCGGAGAGGCTTGTTAGCTGCTGCAGGCTAATTCAGCTGGAGTCCTCACACAAACTGGCGCTTTGGGTTATACTACATACAAAAAGTGCCCTCCGAGTTTATGTTGAGTCTGTTTTCAGGTTATGGCTGACGGAGGCTCTCCAGAGGATTATCCCACAGAAATCGAGGAGTCTCTCACAGGGTTCGAGTCCTCGGTGAGCTCTGTCCAGAATGTGATCCAGACTCTGATGTCTGTGTCGAAGGGCGAGCATCTGCAGGTGTGCACGTCTGAGCATCAGCATCAGTGAGCAGTTTCACCAACTGCATAGTGTATATTTATTTCCAAACAGCTTTAGGCACAGTCTCACTCTTCACGTTTGTATTTATTCCAGCTTGATCCTCTGGAGCAGGCCAAACTGGATCTGATGTCTGCATACAGCCTCAACTCGCTGTTTTGGAGTGAGTAGTTCTGCAGTTTACTGTCACACTAAAGTTAGTTCACATTCTACTTTAATAAAGAGAAATTCAACTATTTCCTCTCCAGTGTACCTAGTCATACATGGTGTGAACCCGAAGGAACATGGGATCAAACAGGAACTGGTGAGATTTGTTCATTTTCAATTTTTAAATTGTTTTTAGAGCCATTTTTTGGTGCCGTTTTTTAAAATTGTGTGCTTCAAAAGCCTTGGTTTTCTTATGCTGTACATAATTCCTTCCCAGCACCTGATTTCTGCCTCTTCTCTCTCTCTCTCCATGTACTTATAAACTCATTTGAAAATGAACACACAAACCTGACCGACATCCACATAGTTTTAGGTTAAATACGCAGCTGATTATGAAAACCACTAGAGCATGGTTACTAGAGGTTGGAAAGTTTTGCATTGTTAACCTGAACTGGTCCCAGGAGAGGGTCAGTGAGCAGGGGGTGGCCAGCACTGATGGGGTCAAGTTAGTGGTATACAGTGGCATCAGCATTTACAAATAGATAGTAATCAAAGCTTCACAGGTGAAAGAGAAACAGTTTTCTTCACTAATTTCTTCCTTTTGAAGGTACTTTGAGTGTGTAACTTGCACACTAACACTATACAAACGGCAAAGCTCATGATGGGTCCTCTTTAAAGTACTAATTGAACCCTTTAGCATTTAACACATGGGTGATCTGACATTATTTTAACGAACAATATTTAGATTTATGCTCTTACATGGGAATGGCTGTTCAGATGGCGCAGTAGTGGCCTAGTAGTTAGGGACTCGGCGCAAAGTTCGGAAGGTCATGTGTTCGAATCCCCGGCCCTTGAGCAAGTCATCATCCCCATCACTGCTCTCCAGGTGCTGGATGTGGCTCCCCACTGCTTCACGTTGTGTATGGGTTTAAAAATGGGATGTGTTTCCCAATGACAGTCACTTTCACTTCATATGAAACTAAGAAATCTGCAGCTAAGTTTTTGGATTATTTCTGTAAATTTCACAGGAGAGAATCCGGACCTACATGAACAGGGTAAAGGAGATCACAGATAAGAAGAAGGCAGCTCGTCTGGACAAGGGTGCTGCGTCTCGGTTTGTCCGGAATGCTCTATGGGATGCAGAAGACATAAAAGCCAAAGACCGCACGGAGCATCCCCACAAAGCCAAGCAAAGGAAATTAAACTGAGGAGGACAGTAGTTAGAAATGGTTGTATGCACATGATGTGTGTCTTCATTATCAAAGAGGTGTTTCTCATTTCTGTGCCAGAATTGTCTTTATTTTTAAATGTGGTTTTCTGTAATGCGTTGTCAAGCTGTGGTTTTATGATTTAAGCAAGTTTATAAATTTGTAATGGGGGGGGGGGCGTCTGAAAGTGTCACCACGTTGAGTAGTGTTTATTCTTTACGTTATTTATAATGCATTTCATTCTGCGATAGTTTTTATTCCTGACTATAAATACACCTGAAATGAATTCAGGTTTTTGTAGCTTGTCATACTAAACTTCTTTCTCTTTGGGATCCCTTTGTTTAAAATTTTAATAAATATATAGGCCAGCGGTGGTCTAGTGGTTAGGGAGTTGCCCCTGCATCGGAAGATTGTGGGTTTGATTCCCTCACAAGTAGGTTGCCCTGAGGTACCCTTGAGCAAGGTACCGTCCCCGTCACTGCTCCCTGGGCGCTTTCAATAGCTGCCCACTGCTGCACAGTGTTTGTGTGCATGGGTTAAAAGCAGAGGTCCAATTTCGTTGTGGTTCACTGTGTGCTGTGACCTCGCAATGACATGGGTTGTCACTTTCACTTTTTCAAATAAGATAAATTTGTCTCAGAAGTCAAATTTATCCCTAAAGAGACAAAGGACATTGCTATTGGACCTTCTGAACTTTTGACTTTGATGGAAAAATCCCGCTTTGTGTAAAATGGCGCCTAAAATAGAATTAAAGAAATTCTAAAACCAAGTAGGCCTGTTCCCTGTAATTTGGTGTTTTCAGAAGCAGGTGTGCTGCAGTTTTGAACCTGACCTTGGGACTTTTGTTTTACTCAACTGACAGTCAAAGAAATGTATAACTAATCAAAAAAGGTTCCTCTGGAAAGTATGCCTCCTGTGGATTTTGTTGTTGAGCTGACGTTTGTTGAGCAGAACGCCAACCTCCCTCAGACGTCTTTCTCCCCCACAAGTTGAGTCTGTTTAAAGATGTCTTTCATTCTGCCTGACAATCCTCTTAGCACATATTGAAAAAACATGCTTCTCTTGCCCGCTGAAGCCCTTGAAGCCTTTTTGTGACCATGTGTGCTTATGAGTCTGAAATGAGCTCAGAAACTAGAAATTCGACAGAGCGCCAACTTCAACAAACACAGTCATATCTCCAGTCATACGTTTTGAAAGTTGATTTGCTTTTTTTCTTTGTGTATTTTCTTTTTTGCACTTTGTTTGGAATAGCGTCGTGGAAGTAGATTCTGATACGAGTGGCGTTTGAGTAGATCATCACCAGGCCAGCAGAGGGCAGCTTGGTGTGTGTATTTTCAGTCTTTTCTCTCTGGTTTGGTTTTGGGCTTTTCCTATGTTTGTCAGATGAGAGTCCCCATCTGTGAATGAAGTTTAATGTGTTTGGAAAGTCTTTGAAAGGCAGTTGAGAAGTGGAAGGAGCCTGGAAAACGGGAGGGTCTGTGGGACTAATTAAAAGCGTAGTGGAGGAGATTTTCATAATGGCTATTGTTGGCATTGCTTCGGGGTTTAATTAAACAGCCTCCTGTCTAATGATGTGATGTGGGATAGTGCATTTGTCTTAAAGCCCTTCAGAGAGGGAGAGACGGAACAAAAGAAATTCAAAAGTTGGAAGAGAAGGTCAGTTAGAGTGTTACATTGAGGGAAGAAATCTGTCAGCTTGTGCTACTGCAGAGGAGGATGAACTGGCTATGAAAACAAGATAAAGGCGTTCTAGCAATGGACGTTTTCAGTTCAGCGGCTGGAAAAACAGCTTTTTTAAAAAATCATACGGCCATTTCAGGAAAAATCTAAAAAAAACTTTTCCAATAACCCAGAATATAGTTGATCTGCCAAAACACTGCAAGATGTGCTTTGCACAATTGATGAATAACGGAAGCCTAAAGGGCCTTTTATTACCTTCTCTTTTCCAGAAATCCATTTTTAAAAAAATGGTTTTTATGGTATTTTTTATGATCATCTTCCGCATAAACTAATATTCCGGTCCTGGGAGGGTAAAGGCAAGCATGTCTTTTCTATAAGACCCATGCCCAACTAAACACTGGACAGCTCAACACAGTTGGAGAACATTAACTCCCAGTTCAAGTTGGATCGAGAATAACATACCTGGAAGCAAAGCCTACTAAGCTTCAGTTCTTCTGATCAGCTATAGCATTAAAACCCCCTGCCAAAGATTGTGTGGGTCCCTCTGCAACAAACCAGCTCTGAGTCATCAAGGCGTGATCTCCACAAAGACTTATGTTGTGTTTTGGTTTCTTGCAATAAGATCTTCACAAGTTCTGTTGAGAAGGTGAGGAAAGCAGCCTCCAGGGATCAGTTTCATTTTTTCGGTACATCCCACAGATGGTCAAACTATTCCTGAACAATGTTTTTTAATGCACACGTAGAGCAGGGATCTGCTGATTGAGGCCACTGCCATTAGCGAATACTACTGAGTAATCAACACTTCGGTGTTTCTCAAATCATTGTTTGTCCTTTTTTCATTCTTCCAACACATCAGCCTTCAAGAACTCATAACTTGCTGCTTATTTAGTTATTCACTTAATCTGCCCATGGTTTTAATCTAATGGCTGTTTATCGCACATGATGTTTTATTGTAAATTGAAAATGAAAGGAACACATTTGCAGCTTTTTTGACCTGTGGAGGGGCTGGAACATTTCAAATCTTTACGTCATACGTATGTGCAAACACGTTTCATAAATATACCAAAAGTATAACTGACCAGAGTGCATTGCATGATTCAAAATCCTCAACTCATCCCTGATTTTTGTTCATATGAAGCAAGCGTATGCAGCTCAGTGTCAGAAACCGCTTTACCAAGACGACTCAAGATTACTGGATATGGTTTGAGACACGTTTGAGGACTGCACAATGTGGAGTGTTGGTTGAATGCTTAATATTATGATAGTATTGTAAATGTTACTTGTTTGCTACACTAACCTCAAAGCTCCAGTACAAAACTACAGAAGTAAATGTTTTTGCAAATTCACTACATCTGGAATCAGAGAAGATTGTGTGTGCTTGATTTAGGACCATTCCTACACTCTGCCCTTGGGCTGACCGGGTCTGAAGTTCATTTGGTTCAGCATTTGCTCACAGTATCACAAGCCACATGTTCTGATTATGGAGCAACCCATTTGTATACCTTGCTTATTTATGGAGCAAACCACACCATAATCTCAGACATAAGGTGTCTTTTTGTCTGCCTGCTTTTGATTAAAACATGCTTTGCTACAGCCTTGCAGCTACACCAGCCATGCACGTTCCACATCCCAGTCATGTTGCACTTTCTCACTATTCTCTCATTGGTATCGAGGGCTGCCAAATGTAGGACATATCATGGGACAAATGGGATTCTGGCGGGGGGTCAGTGTGGAAAGACCAGCACTAATAATAGAGTCAGTGGTTCTTGATGTGTACTGGGGAAATGGGTCTTGGATAGCGAGTGAAAGAAAGAACGGGCATCAGGGGATGTCTGGGAAAGAACTCGTGTGCTCTGCTTGCAGTCTCATAAAACTACAGTGTACAAGGCAAAGAGGAACAATATGCGCTCTCGGGGCAATTAGAGTTCAAGAGGTTCCATCACACAGCTGAGACGTGCACAAGTGTTAGGAAAGATGTGATCTATGACACTGGTAGTTATTGTTTATGGGTAGTTAAAGTAATTTACACCTTTTTGGCTTCTATATAGTATTAATGTCCGGAATTCTTTGGCTGATTAAGTTCTTAAAGATATATTCAACTTTCTTGGTCTGTTAAATACCCATTTGTTTTCTTACATGCACTCAAAGAAACTGTATCATGGCTTTAAATGCAATGATATCCCTTAAATTGGCCAAAATATGTAATACAACACAGCATTAGCAGCTAAAAGCCAGAATAGTTTGGTGATCATCTTTCTCTAACGGAGCTGCTAAACCTGATCCTTTTCTACATAGTTGTAGTGTTTAATTTGTTCTTTATGTCTCAGAAAAAAAAAAAATATTTTCAGAAGTGAAATCTAATACTAAAATGGGACAAAGTAGCTCTTTGAGGATATTTCTAGCTGTTTCTGCGCAAAGCTATAAGAATCTCACACCATATTAAAGCAACTGAAAGTGTATTTAAAAAATTCTACTTTGAATACAATAAAAACACTTTGCTGACCATAATGAACTTTGGCTTCACCGCCTCACTTTCAGCCATGTCTCTGCTGGAGTTCATTTCAAATTCAGTACACACCTTTTCTCCACATTCAACTCTCTCTTTCATCACTTTCTTCTTGTTGCGAAAATTGTGTGTGATTTGATTTTGGATCATTTACATCATTTTTTGTTCTTTTTGCACATTCTCTTGTGCCTGATTGCACCGATGGCTACACAAATGGGATCACGTTGCTTTTGAGCCCTGACTGACATGTGTGGGGAAATAACTGGAAATTCATTTTTTTAAATTCGGAACCCTAAGGAATCGGCCCACTCCCCCTTTCCTGTTCCATCTAATCACCGCTCATGACCTCGCTGCTGTTGGCTTCAGCTCTAAATAAATGTGGTGGGGGCTGTACCCCAGCGGGGGTAAGGAGAGGGGGTCCCACCATGAGTAATGGAGCAGCGGTCAGGCCTGGAGCTGTTTACACTAACGCTCCACACATTCTTCCCCCTCATTTGTGCCACCTTCTATTCACCTTGCTCCGTGCTGAGGGCTAGATTCATCAAGATAAGAGACTTTTATATACCCTCGGCAAGCTACGTGGGACAAATTGCACTTTTGAAAGTCAGACTCAGCCATAGAGGTCTAAGAGGACTCCCCCTTGCATTTTCTTCCCCTTCTTTTTTTTCTCTCCCTTCTTCTCTTGAGTCCTTACTTTAGAAGGAAATTACAGCATGCTTAAAGCACGCTGTTGCTATGTCGTTCGTTCATTCAGTCAATTGACCACGATTTCTTATGAAAAAATCACTGTGGTGGCCTTGTTGGCTCACAGAGCTTCTGTCTGGCTTTACTTTGCTTTTTATACCTCAAGTGTATAACTTAAAGTGATAGTCGGCACAAATATCAAATCATTCTCCCAATATCCTATCCAAACAGTCAAAAGCTTTTTTTTTTTGTTGCAGTTTTAAGCTTGAAGGCTCACAAGACTATATATGTGTCTAACAAATCAATGGGGCTCATGCATCACCAATTAGTGCCATACACCTCACTACATCATCACTCACCAAACACAAAGTGAGAGGTATAGAAGTTAAAACTGAGTATGATGATATGCATTTATATACAGTTTGCAATACTGTGAAACGCCTTAAAAGCAGTGAACTACAAGCAGCCTTGCGCACAATACAGAATAAACACTGATGATCTTAAATCATTATTATGAGCAAAGGAAAGAACACTAGATGAGAAGAGGTGACACTTGCAGCACATTCCAGCATTTTTCAGTGTAGCCTTTTATGCAGGCAGCAAGGAGTGCATTGGTGCAGCAACTCTGAGTCTTTTCCCCCTTGCCACATGCAACCTATCACTCTGTTAAACTGACAAAATGCTCGAAAGCACTTTAAATCTGTTCAAGTGCAACCAAAGAGTGAATGCAGAAACCGTCCCAGAGTAATAAACAGCTGCAAAGTCACTTGGCAGGCTGTAAAGTTTATTACAACTTTGTGATGTGTATCTGTTTTTCTTACTTTGGTTACACTTGGGCAGATTCAAACTGCTTCCATAGGTTTTATAAGATTAAGAAGGAACGTCGTATCAATTAACCACTGACTGATATAATGAAATGTATAATAAAACACCTCATTATCAGCCATAACATTAAAATCACTGACAGATTTATAATGATATACAATTGCACCTTTTGGGACAGCAATAGCATAGTGGCCAAGGCCCCAGGATTGGAATTTGAGGTATCCTTGAGCACGGTACTCTCCCCATCACTGCTCCACAGGTGCTGGGTCTGGCTGCACTGTGTGTTTATGGTTTAAATGCAGAGGATGCATTTCGTTGTGTGTGCTGTGCTGTGTTTCACAATGACAAATAGTCACTTTCACTTCCCTTTCACTACTCCTGTCAAGAAATTGGATATATTAAGCAGGGCAAGACTGTGATGGCTGGAAAGCAGAGCATCTTAATAACAGCAGATTAAGTAGGGTGTTCCCAATGTTGCTGTGGTTATTGTCTACCAAAAGTGGTTTAAGGGGACCCAAGGCTCATTAACATATTTGAGGGTCCCACAGAAATGCTACAATAGCACAAACTGTTAAAAGCGTAAGTGCTGCCTATGAGAGAAAGATATCACAACATAGAAGGCCATCACACCTCTGAAAGCGTCAGTATGATACGAGAAGAAGCCATGAATCATCAGAACCGGCCACCTCCACTAGTGCTCCATAGTCCAGTTCTGATGACTCATGGTTTCTTCCCATATCATACGGAGTTAGAATACTCACAAACAGCTATACAAACAGAAATATAAGTTATATTATTTAAGAAAAACTCTACTGGGGCAGTGGTGGCTTAATGGTTAGGGAGTTGGCCCCAGGATCAGAAGGTTGTGGATTCGAATCCCAGACCAGTAGGTTGCCCTGAGGTACTGTCCCCGTCACTGCTCCCTGCTGTACGTGTATATGGTGTGCATGGGTAAAATGCCGAGGTGTTGTTTCACTATGTGCTGTGCTGTGTACTCACAATGACAAGAATGGTCACTTTCACTATGGTGGATTAGAACATTAAGGCAAATATCTTTGAATACTACACAACTATATGCAGAATAGATGCAGTGTGATGATTTAGACAGGATGTTTACATGATGCTTTTCTGTACGATATTAGTTTCCATCACTTGGTAGGTATGCAAGTATGCTAGTCCCATTGTTGCATCACTAAAGAAGAAACATCCAACATCAAATGAATTATGGCAGCCCTAAAGTGCAAAACAAAAAAGCTAATACAAAAGCACAACAGCAAATTCAGAAGACCTTTGGTCCTGGAATTTGTGGATGATACTTCGACATGAACCACTTAATGTGGTTGTGTTTTTGTTTTTGCACATTTCTCAATTCTGGCATGTTTGCTGATGTGTTCCAGAATTTATTTTGCGCTTTAGGAAACATTATAAACTGGATTTTCCTCCAAACTATCCCTGCAGATCTCAAATCCAACAATAAAGCCACATTGTGGATATGAGAACTTCCACCAAAAACTTTGAAATGTCTGGTAGCTGCAAGGTCCTTTGTTTTTTTTTCCCAGTGCCTGTACTCACACGGTGGTGTGTAATGGATTTGTTGCTGTTCATAATTTCTAAGACAGTGGTTTATTCAGCAGCCTTAAGATGACAGGAGTGCAGCTGTTGGGACATATATTTTCCCCCGGAATGTTCACGCCTCTAAGGAGAAGACCACAAATGGTGGATTTGTCCCAAATGACGAATTAGGGTTTAAGAAGTGTCCATGCACACACGCACAGGCTAGAGAGTGAGAGATGAGTGTGCGTTTTAGCTTTTCAGAAGGGATGTGCGCGGCATCAAATCCGCTCTGTGATTTCCTCAGTGGCGTGAGACACTTTGGCATGAAGCGAACAGCTGACCAGCTTTCTTAGTGTCAGCATTATCCCTGAACAGTTGCTTGGTATTATAGTGCTTGGCTGAATGGCAGGTTGGCATGCACCGCACATGTTTGGCATCATTATGCACCTAGTGGTATGCACCTAGTGCACCTCATTAGACATGAGCAGCACTCTCAGGCTTGTTAGTGTGGACTTGTTTTGTGTTAACTGCAAAACTCTGTTAAGTCCTGCATATTCCTGGCCTTCAGGTAAGAATCAGGCAAACAAAAAACAGCCCTCTGTTCACTTTCAGGGTTGGAGCTTTTAGCACTCTTACAGTTTCTGTGCATCGCCAGAGATGTTATAATGTATATGCATATACTCAGTAGCTGAAACTACATGAAAAAAGCTGTTTAAGGCATGCCTTCTTAATACACTGTACAAAAATGATCTTCCACCATCTGAAATCTGTGCAAGACATTAATCTCTATGTAGAGTGTAACAGCCACTCACACTCTCTCACTCATTTTCTAACCCACTTGTCCTGAATAGGGTCGCGGGCGGTGTTGGAGCCTATCCCGGCTCTCACAGGGCAAAAGGCAGGGAAATACCCCGGAAAGATCGCCAGGGCATTGCAGAGCAGATACAGGGATAAACCTAGGGGGCAATTTAGCATCTACAATCAACCTGACATGCATGTCTTTGGACAGTGGGAGGAAACCAGAGCACCCACAGGAAACCCATACAGACACAGGGAAAACATACAAACTCCACACAGAAAGCACCTACACCACCCCATCTGGGAATCAAACCCAGGATTTTCTCACTGTGAGGCAACAGCACTGCCCAATGTGCCACCAGGCTGCCCACAACAGGAAGCCTGTGTAGAATAAATAAGGTTGGTAATATGCAAAGCGCCAGTATCTGACTACAAAGTATTTTTTGTCTTTCACAATGATTCCCCTCCCTGCGATGGGCTGGCGACCTGTCCAGAGTGTGTCCCCCGTCCTTCGCCCTGTGTGAGCTGGGATGGACTCCAGCACTCCCCCACGACCCCGCTTGGGACAAGCGGCAGAAAATGACTGACTGACTGACTGACAATGTTTCCCCTGAAGATTAAGCATTCATAAGGTCATAAATTGCTGAATCTTGAGCAAGGGAATACAATATGAATGTGACCAATAATCAGTGAGAACCTTGTGCAAATTCACTGGTCTAACAGGGTCAAGAAATTGTTGCTTATGGCCATAAAAGCACCATGTTTGATGCTGGTGATCTATTGCGAAAAGAAAAAATAAAGAGTTAATGTGTACCCATTCCTTGGTGTCGCAGTATGAACACAGTGACCTGCGAACGAAACATTCAAACAGAGCAAACCAAGCTTTGTGATGTCCTTCATGATGGATGGAAAACTATTTCTGAAGGATACGTCACAACAGAGCTCGCCCATGAGAGCTCAGGCGGTGCTGTAGAAAAAAGGTTACAAATCAAATAATTTTATTACATTTTTTTGCTTAAATAATACCTGCTCAACCAATGTAGTACTGCAAGTTTTAACACTACTTAACAATAAACATACTCTTTAGGGGGTCAAAGTTACTGGAAAATAGATGCTACAGATTATGACTTGATTCTATCTCTGCTTCATTCCGGTCCTGATGAAATAAAAGGTTTATGGAATGTCAACAGTGCCTCTTATCCCTGTTTGATGCTCGTCTTTTATGGCGATGTGAGGACTGGTATGGGATGTGCTCAGTTGCTGCTGAGAGGCTGCTGTTATGGCGGTTAAGGGGCAGTAAAGCCTCAAGCTCTAACTTTTATGATGTGAATGAAGTAGCAGGAAAACTCTAGGCCTCTTCAGATCTATAATGGACCGAGCTGACCATCGTTTAACTTGCTGCATTATTTGCATTGACCAAAGATCTTTAGTCATTTTCTTTGAACTGTTTAGTGAATACTTTTTTTTTATTATTAAGAAGTAGAGAATTTTAGTCAATTTTTGACTTTTTGTTGGCATTTTACAAGACGTTTTAGTGGGTGTTGTTGGTTGTGGTATAATGTATACTTTAATATGTTAGTGCCATATACAGAACATGTTTAGTTCACTGGATACACTGATCTACAAAGAGACAAATGTAATCTCTGCTCTATCTCTCTCTGACCGTTACCATCACCAAAAAAAAAAGAAAAGAAAAAAGAAAGGGGAAAGAACTCTTAACTGCTTCAAGGCCAACACCTGAATACAATCACCAACTCTTCAAACTGAGGAGCTTAAAAGCTTTGAACCACTAGGTGGGGGTCAAAGACAGCTCTTTGGGTTTTGCCTTTGATATGAACAGCATGTTGTTGTTCCCTGGAAGAGGGGGCATGTTACTCAACCTCTGAGAGCAGTAAACAAGTTAGCTGGATCTGGAGACACTCATGTTCATCACATACAAAAGCTAGCCTGTTGCTGAGATCATAATTGGTGTGGTTTGTGATGCAAGCTTCTTCTGTAATGGAAATCTTTCTTACGTGTGTGGAGCATCTGAGAGTGCCCACATGTGTTTTAAAAATATGAAGCAATTCCAAGTTGTGCTTGCATCTTCAGAAGACCAAACAATGTCTTTTTTATTGTGTGTGTTTCAATAGCTTGGGCAGAATCAGAGGGGTACTAAGTTTTAAGCTGTGGAAGATTTTAACTCTATTGCTTCAAACTTGCATCCTTTAGTCCAAAATCATTTATTTTGAACACCTCAGTTTATCAGAACAGCCACAGAACCATTCATTTGAAGCTGTGATTGCTCAAGATGTTCACAACGCAACATAAAAATACATTCTGATAGGTTAGAGGGCTTATTGATATGTATTAAGTTACATGATATTAAAAAGTCCAAAGCCAATCTCTTGATTGATCTATTGTGCAGCCTCTTACCTGCGTTCTTTCAGCGATGCCAGTTACTCATTTCAGTTCCCTAAAAGAACATGTTCATAAAAGAGACGTGTGAGTGTGAATCCATTTTACTGGTTCTTTCAAGAACGAAGGTTCTTCATGCTCGCACTTATTTTCAGAAATTGGTCTTAAAGTGCACTCAATTGAAAGGTTCTTTAGAGTTTTTCGGTGACCTCACATCAAGAACCTTTGGTGATTTATTTTGCTACAGTGTAGTGTATACTAGTCACATATTTTCTTGCTGTAAGTACATGCGTCACAGCGTTCAGTTCAGCTGTTACCCATTTAATAACAAACTGGGGAAAGCTTGACTACGACACAGAATAAACACCAGTGTTTAAAGCCAAAATGCTGTGATTATACTTGTTTTCTGCTTTAACACTAGTGGGTTTTGTGTCATTTAGGGGAACGACTCAGCTAAACAAGTATTTCTGAAATTTGTTTAAACCCAAAACATTTTGATTAACCGTTGTAAATCATATTTAAACAGCTACCCAACACTTGTCGACACAAAACAAAATTCCTCTGCACTCTCAAGAAGGAGACCAACCATATTAGTAAAGTTCAAGGAAATGCTGCCGATGTGATGCGTCGAGATTTAGTTTGAAACTCCTCAGATGGCCCTTTAAGCCAGTCAGATATGTAGGGAAAGCAGCCTTCTCCTGACTGGGCCTGAGCAAAGAGAGGAGAGATGAGTGTTTGGAAAGGTGGGGGGTGGGGGATTGTCCTAAGTGTATGGAGTTTTGGAACCGTTCACTGGGAGACAGCTGCTGTCTAGACTGTCATTCTGACATCACTGCTGGGCCTTAGGGCCAGATCTTAAGAGCAACACTCGACAAGAGGCACCACTGATACTCATGGCTTGAAAGCAGATCCACTCTTCTTCCAGCATTTCTCCCTGTATCATCCCTGCTTCTGGGGAGAAGGTAATCACAGCTTTTGTGATACTCATGAACCCTCCACACCTTAGAATATGTTGGATAGGGAGTGTAGCTGATGCAGTCAACAGAGCACCTTTCTGGAGCTTAGCCATTGGCGTCTGAGGAACATAACAAGCAGAGCACCTGCACCACTTTTATTAGTGAAGGGAGCAAACATATGCTTTTGCTTCCCCACTTTTTACTGAAAAAAGAAAACAGTGTAAACTTGGAAATTGGTGGAATATGTCGGGGAGAGGTGCAGAACTTCTTTACTGTTTTAAAAATAATGGCATTTACCAGAGCCATGCTCTTTGCCTAATGACAGGGAGAGTGCTCTTGGAGCTACATGGGGTTTAGGGCCTTGCTCAGAGACTATAATGGTTCTAGTGCTGGCTAAAGGACAGAGCAAGGCTGAAACCCTCAACCTCTTCCTCTGCAGCTGATTGTCTTACTACAGCACAAAACTGTGTAGATGAAGTGTAGAGTTTGTTTAGGGTTTCTCATGTTCTATCATCAGAACAGCAATCAGACACTCACTCATCAGCACACCCCTCCCTCGAAGATGGCTTACCCATTTCAAAACACTATTAAATCTGGTGCCTTCCAATCACCCTGATGCCCTTTTAGTCCACAGCTGACTTGAGCAATAACAGCATATGCTTTTGTCTAGATTTAGACTTTCTTTTCCCTCAGTATAGTCCATTTCCACATGAATCTCAACTATATGGTGCTTGACAGGGTGAATTACCCCTAACAGAGTAATTGGACAACTTAACACACTTGGATCCAATCTAACTTAAGATTTCTTGATGATAGGACCAATGCTTAGATAGTTGTCATAAAGGCAGTAACATTTGCCAGTTTCTTTTACAGCAACCTTATGCTTCCATATATTGAAAGTTAAAAAGATCATCAATCACCAATACACAGTCAAATATGTATAGTCAGTATAGTAAGTGGACAGCTGACAGTTTTCATTCGTATTTATTTCACTGTGGTCATTGTGCAGGCTGTGTATTGATCTGTGACATCCTACATCATTTCCATGCAGACCTTTGTATTTAAACTAAGACAAGTGAAAGAGGCTTCCAAACATTTGTACTTCTTTTTGGCTCCCAGTGAGGGATGCTGTATTATTGCAGGATTCAGAAGCAATTGCCACTTATTCTTGGGCAAGATGTACATAACCTAGAAAAGGCAGCGCAGCCAGCAGTAGGAAATACCACAGCTAATGGGTGAGGCCTAGCAGGGTGTCTAACGATGGGTCCATTCTAACTAATCGAAGTCGAATGTGTCATTAGCTAATCGGTCTGCATAGTCCCAGCCTGAGGGGCAGCAGTCCTGTCTGCTGCTGTTCATTCAAAGAAGCCCATTATACTTCAAGAGAAAGTAAACAGTGGGTCTCTGAAACCCACGCTCTACAGAGTTTAAAGAAACATCATCTATCACCCTGCCAGCCTGCTGCAGGTGCGAGACCTTCTCCCAGGCCGGCTGACAGTGATGGAGAAATCTCTCTGCTGGCCTGCTCCAATCTAAAGCTCAGCCCGACCTTCTGCTTCTTCTTCTTTTTTACCACCATCATCTTCATCATCTTCTTTTCTTATTATTTTTCTTTACCTTTTTCTTCTTTGTCTTCATCATTATCTTAATCTTCTCCTTCTATTTCTTCTTCTTCTTCTTTGATCAGATATTTAGCTTTCCCATTATAACTAAAAGATAAATGCTGCAAAATGCTCTTATCTAATAAATGCATCTTTAACAGGACTTTATTACTGGATTATTGCTCCATTTTTGTAGTTTTCTATGAAAATAAAATGGACAGTTGACAAAAAATATATAGAAAAAATATATAGACAGAAGAAAAAAATAAATAAAATAAAAAAACAAAATAAAAAAAACAACAAAAAAATGTATGAAAGTAAATGAAAGTAAAAATTGTAACTGGTGAGTTGCTGTATGCAATTAGTGCATGCAATTACTTGTACTTGTATAATACATCAGATCCTAAAAGTTAAATTATGATTTGTTTGCAATAAAACACATTGTGTTTTTTTGTTTGTTTTAAAATATTGTTTTAAATACACACGTACACACACACACACACACAGTGAAATGTGTTCTTTGTATTCAGTAGGAACACCTGCATTTGTTTTCCTTGTGTCCTTGTATGTCAATGGTGAGTTTGTATACATCTATATGCATGTGTGTGTGTGTGTGTGTGTGTGGTGTCTATTTGCACCTGTGTGTGTGGCACAGGGTTACATTTTTAAAAGGTTTTGTGAACTCCAGGGGAGCAGTTGGGAAAACAGTACAGAATACCAGCATGTGTGGTGTCCCTGGGAAGGAAGCCAAGGTGACAACATCAAGGCAGCTCATAAACACACACACACACACACACACACACACACACACACACACACACACACACACACACACACACAGTTCAAACGCTTGTGCTCAGTTTCTGTTTACTGTTTCCACCCAAGCCTCTCTGACTGGAGGCTACACCTGACCACAGTGGTGTAGGTGTTTCATGGCCACCAAGGCCAAAAGCCTCCTGGCTAATATTGACACTCTGATGACACAGGAGATATTGAATGTACAAAGACAACAGGAACGTTGTAGTAAGACCCTCAGCTCTTGTACAGAGGGGATGCTGTAAAGATACCGCAGCAACACACTGATCCTTTATATCCAGTACAGAATGGGCACAGTTTTACTGCCTGGCTGTATGATCAATATTTGTAATAGAAAAAATGTCAAGTAAATCATTGCCACAAAGGAGAGCTTCACTCAGTTGCTGCACTAATCAATCATTAGTGAAATACTGCATTCATGCTTAGTGTGGTCAAGCGCCAGGTCTGTGATCAACGCAACACTGTCAGTCTCTGACAGAATCAGACTGGCTAAGAACCTCTTCTGTGGGGTACAGTGAACACGGTCAGGCCAAGCGTAGGCCAAGAGTCTTGGCTGCAGAAGAATGAAGTTGAGAGTTTTAGTGCAGCTGCTGAGAGGCCTCCTATAAAAGTGGTCTTCAGTTATACTAATGCATTCATATGCAATAATGCAGTGACAGTCATGATGCATGCTATTAATAATAAAAGTTTCTTTCAGAGATGTCATATCATGACTGATAATCTGTTTGGTAGTCTGCATTAGAAAAAGATGGCCTGATATCAAGTTAAAGTGAAATGAAAGTGACTGTTATTGTCATTGTGAAACACGGCACAGCACACAGTGAGACGCAACGAAATTCCCCCTCTGCTTTTCACCCATGCAGCAGGGTGCAGCTACTTAAAGCACCCAGGGAGCAGTGATGGGGACAGTACCTTGCTCAAGGGTACCTCAGGGCAATCTACTGGTCTGGGATTCAAAGCCACGACCTTCTGATCCTGGTGCCTAGTCCCTAACCACTAGGCCACCACTGCCAGTATTCAAGTAACAACAACAACAACAACAACAACAATAATAATGACACACGTAGAATAAAACGGATGAACAGAAGTCATAACTTTCTCTGAAGGCCAAGGAAGCCCTGAGGGTTCCTCTTTGGATATTGGTTTTGGAAAGAAATGTCTCTCTAAATAGTATCTGACTTGCTGCAAAAGGTTGTATTTGGAATAAAACAAAAGTTTTGTTTAAGGTTTTTTAAGGTTTTTTAAGGTTATTGACACGTATCTTATTAAAACCAGATTATAATATGTTATATTTTATGTTTGGTTTATCTTGTGCTCCTATTTATTTTCTCCTATTTTATTTCTCCTGGCCTGCACATGCCTTTTGGCACCAGCCAGATTGTCCCTGTCAATCAGAAAGAGTTATTATTTTCTTAGCTGATATAAATAAAATAAAAAAAAGCCTAAAATAAAATACAAATTAAAAGAACCATACTGTCCTTAAGAGTTATTCTTCAATGGCTCCAAAGGTGTATTTTGGGTCCCTCAATGGTCCCTTAAGTGTGTGAAGGGACCTGTCTATCTGACTCATTAAATATACTAATAGTTTATGGGGCAACATTGCATTTGGTTCATCAGGGTTTGGCAAAAACTCCTGCTATTTTTATTGCCTGAAGAAAGGGCCACAGTTGCAGTCCACACTGTGGGTCCTTTCTCGCTGGACAGGGGCCTAAAAGGCAGAATATTAAGGGACTATTTAGTCGTCACAAGGCAGCCTTGGAGCTCCTCTGAGAAAACAGTTGCTAACAACTAACAAAACAATGGAAGAGGTGAAATGCCATGCCAACGCACACAGGCTTTGGCAGGATAATTGTGAGAGAACTGTTTGCGTTGAAAAAGGCGCAATTTGGACTCCTTCATCAAACACATTTATTTTTTTTTTATAATGAACAACATCTGCTGTGAGGAATGGGTTCAAAAGAGTGACTCTGTGTGTGTGTGTGTGTGTCTGTGTGTATGTGCACTGAAACATCCTCCTCCAACGCATTATTTGACTCTCAACCGTCAACACATATGAGAAGCATAAACCTCAGTAGTCATGTGGGTAAACTTTGCAAAGTTCATTGGCTCCATCAAAGGCCTATTCGGAGGGCTTTTATCATCCCCATCAGCACAGCCTGCTTGCATAAAAAAAGTACAGTGGGGTCACGGGCTGAACGAGCTGGACCACTCGTAAAGGGAGGGATGTTGTTTGCATCATGTGCCAGAGCTTATAAAATCTCAGCGATATTAGCCAATATGGTGGTTCCTAAGCGGCCCCAAAACATAGAGCACTCACAGTTTTTGATGAAACAGAAAGTGGAGAAGACTCTCTGTGATCCCCACCTGCACATGCAAGCTACTGCACTGTAAAATGAGTTTTCTCTGCATATCTGCATATTCCTGCGGTAAAGCGCTATTATTTACAGTCCCCTCCAAAAGAGTTGAGCAAGAGTTGTTTTTTTTTTGGTTTCTTTCTGTGTACTAAAGATACTTTGGTTGGAGATCAAGAGAATATACAATGAGGAATCAGATTTCCAGCTTTTATTTCCTGGTATCTACATCCAAATCTGTTAAATTACTGACTTCCAGTCAGTCAGTCATTTTCTGCCGCTTGTCCCAATCGGGGTCGCGGGGGGTGCTGGAGTCCATCCCAGCTCACACATCCCAGGGAGGAGCGTGACGGGGACGGCACCTTGCTCAAGGGTACCTCAGGGCAACCTATTGGGAAAGGGTACTGACCTCCAAGTAAGCAAAAGTATTGGAACAGAAAGTAAAGTAAAATGATACCTGCTTGCAGTGATTGCATCATCTTTGCAACTCAGTGACCTCACAAAATTATTGGTTTAATCATTGGTTCTGGGCTTCACAGCATCTTTCAACTGCTGTTTGTTCTGGAGCCTCTTCATTCTCTGCTACAGGAGATGAAATGCATGTTTGATTGGGATTCTGTTGATTGAATTGGCCAGTCCAAATCCTTTTATTTTTCCCCTGATAAAGTATGCTGTTATTTTAACAATACATTTTTGATTTACCACGCTTATGTCATCAGCTGTTGTTTACTTAACCTACCGTTTCGATATCTGTTGCTCTGTTAACCAGTGGTACTCCCCCACCTTTGTTACCTCCACTCCCTGCATCCTAACCACTCCACTTTCCCCCTTTCATTCACACTCATGTATTCTGCCTTTGCCCTACTCACTTTCTGCTCTTTCTCAGCATAAAACCATACTGCTGTTCACTAATCCTCACCTCTTTTCTTAACCTAGCTGCACCCTTATTCTTGAAGATTGGTACCAGTACACTTCGTCTCTTCAGGCATCTTCTCACTTTCCAAGATTGTGTTAAACAATCTTATCAGAAACTCAACTGCCATCTCTCCTAAACATCTCCATGTTTCCACTGGTATGTCATCCGATCCAACAGCCTTTCCATTCTTCATCCTCTTCATCGCTGCCCTTACTTCCATCTTGTTTATTTGCTGCACTTCCTGGTTCACTCTTCTCACATCATCCAGTCTTCTCTCTCTCTCATTTTCTTCATTCATCAGCTCCTCAAAGTATTCCTTCCATCTGCTCAACACGCTCTGTTCACCCGTGAGTACGTTACCATTTCTATCTTTAATCACCCTGACCTGCTGCACATCTTTCCCAGATCTGTCTCTCTGTCTAGCCAATCAGTAAAGGTCCTTTTCTCCCTCTTTACTGTCCAACCTCTCATACAATTCACCAAACACCTTATCTTTGGCCTTCGGCACTGCTTTCTTCACCCTGCGGTTCATCTCCTTGTACACCTGTCTACTTTCTTCATCTCTCTGACTGTCCCAAGTCTTCTTTGCCTCCCTCTTCTTCTCCTGGACCTCTTGGTTCCACCACCAGGTTTCCTTATCCTCCTTCTTCCTTCCAGATGTCACACCAAGTACATTTCTAGCCGTCTGCCTGATCACTTGTGTAAACTCCTGCCTGAATTCCACCTTGCAGTCCTCCTCCTTCAGCTTCCACCACTTGATCCTCGACTCTGCCCTGACTTTCCTCTTCTTCTTGACATCCTACAGACCACCATCCTATGCTGTTTAGCTACACTCTCCCCTGTCACTACTTTGCAGTCTCCAATCTCTTTCAGACTGACCCTTCTGCAAAGAATATAATCCACCTGTGAGCATCTTCCGCCACTCTTATACGTCACCCTGTGCTCCTCCCTCTTCTTAAAATACGTTTTTTTTTTTTTTTTGCAAAATCTACAACCATCTGACCTTCAGCATTCCTCTCCTTGACACCATATCTACCCATCACCTCCTCATCACCTCTGTGCCTTCACCAACATGACCATTAAAATCTGCACCAATCATCACTCTCTCTCCCCTGGGTACACTCTCTATAACTTCATCTAACTCACTCCAGAATTGTTCCTGCTCTTCCATCTCACAACCAACTTGTGGAGCATAAGCACTAACAACATTCATCATCGCACCTTCAACTTCCAGCTTCCAGCTTCAAACTCATCACCCTCCCTGACACCCTCTTCACCTCCAAAACACTCTCCACATACTCTTCCTTCAGGATAACACCTACCCCATTCCTCCTTCTATCCACACCATGGTAGAACAGTTTAAACCCCCCTCCAATACACCTGGCCTTACTGCCCTTCCATCTAGTCGCTTGCACACACAAAATGTCAACCTTCCTTCTCTCCATCATATCAGCTAATTCTCTACCTTTACCAGTCATGCTGCCAACATTCAAAGTCCCTACCCTCACTTCCACTCTCCTCCCCTTCTTTCTCTCCTCCTTCCTCTGGACATGCCTTCCTCCTCTTCTTCTTCTTCTCCTTTGGCCAACAGTAGTCCAATTTCCACCAGCACCCTGTAGGCTAACAGTACTGGTGGCAGTCGTTGTTAACCCAGGTCTCGACCGATCCGGTATGGAATTCTGTATCGTTGTCCTCATATTGATTTGGGGGAAGTTTTACACCAGATGCCCTTCCTGACGTAACCCTCCCCATTTACCCGGGCTTGGGACTGGCACGAAGAAATACACTGGCTTGTGCATCCCTAGTGGCTGGGTTGAATAATTAATATTATATCACTTAATTACTACTGTTTTAAGCGCAACCATTATTTTATCGATAATTTCTTTAGATTTTATGGCTCTTGTGCTAACACAGCTCATGGTGATGAAGGTATACCTAGTTCCCCATGCAAGATGCAGTTATTAACACTACACTTTTTAGTTTTCTACTGAAGCTACAGCATTATTGTACCAAACAAGCAATAAAACTTTGCAACAACTTAACAACTTAAGCAAATACTCTGGCCAAATTGATACTCTGAGTTCTCTGAACTATAAATGCAGATTGTTGTCCTGTCACCTTATGATAAGAACAACAGACACATGAGAAACTGCACAGCTAAAGCATAACAGTAGCTACCCCAGGCCTGCTGTTTGAAGGCCAAACCTGGGAACTACTATGTTAGCCATTATTTAAGCATGAAGATGTGGCTTAACATAACAATCAGGTTAAAAAAAAATCCTAAACTCAGACGCCTACAGAACATATAACTTATATGATACAAAGCTGAAAATAATTTGCATAAAGAAGCAATGATGTCTTTAATACACTTAACTCTAATCTGATTTCAGAATGAATAATTTCAGAATGATTTAATGAGCCACATTTGAAGATGGATAACAATTGCATCAATAATTTCTATTGACCTTTGATAAGCCGTGTTCATGCTTCCAGTCTATTTATGAGGTTGTTGGTCTTAAAAGGTCAGATTTATACCTTAGCAAAGGCCTCACGGTTAAGATTCCTGGTTGAATTGGAAATTTGATTAGTCAATATGAAACATGCATCCCATATTTTGCACATTTTTTTGTTTTGGTCTATTTATTAATAAGATGAGCCCAAACCAGATTATGTTTTACTCAGACGGACTGCCTTTTGTTACTGAATTTGTGACTGTGCTCTATAAACATGGAGCTCAAAGTTTGCAGAACAGTATACCAGTCACCTGCCTGTGTTATTCTCTTGACCACTTCGTGCAGTTCGAATGCTTTAGACTGCACTGTGGACTTCCTGACCTTGCCATACGAGTATGAGTGTATTTATCAGCCATGTCCCCACAAGGGGTGGAAAGAATGCCTGCTGTCTGACCCTCCAGTCTAAACCTTGCTCCTCTCCTTCCACTATCTCTCTGCTGACCAAAAGCTATGTTAAGTGGACTAGAGCTTGTTTCTCTGGTCCTATAATCTCCTCACATGCTACATTCCTCACTTTATGTGCAACAGCTTATGTCAGGGCATAAAAACACCACGGGGTAATCATGAAGGCAGATCCACCATATATACCATAGATACCATTTATGTTGGATGGTTAAGTTTCCTATCAGCTCACTGCACTAAATAAGGGGTCATCTACACTGATCCATCATAACACTATGTGAACTCATGTGAATTAAAGTGAATAACAATGATTATCTTGTTACAGTGGAGCCTGTCCAGAGGTCAGATATATAAAGCAAAAGGGCAGTGAGTTCTTGAAGTTGATGTGTCGGAAAAATAGGCAAGCATAACAGTCTGACTTTAACAAGTGACAAATTGTTTTGGCTGGATGAATGGTTAAGAGCACCTCCATAATGTACCGTCTTGTGAGGTGTTTCTAGTCACAGTGGATAGTGCCTACGAAAAATGGTCCAATCCCTTCATGCATGCCTTCATGGCAGCAGTATTCCCTAATAATGCTGACTTCTGGCAGGATAATAAGCCCTGCCACACTGTACCAATTCTTCAGGAATAGTTTGAAGAACATGACAAAGAGTTTAAGGTGTTATATTGACCTCCTAATTCCCAAATTTTTTCTCTAATCCATGGAAGCTCCATCTCACAACCCTGATATGGGTCCAGCGAATCAACTGTTCCCGTTTTTTCGGGTTCTCTGTATCTTCCTCCTTCATGCTTGCATGTCCTTTCTCACAACATCCATTAACCTCCTCTTTGTCCTTCCTCTTTTCCTCTTTCCTGGCTACTCCTCCTCAACATCTTTCTCACAATAAAATCCGCTCACAAAACAATGGTCTCTTCTCTGGACATGTCCAAACCAATGCAATCTTGCTTCTTTAGCTTTGTCTCCAAAACGTCCAACCCTGAGCTGTCCCTCTAATATACTTGATTTCTAACGCTGTCCATCCTCATCACACCCAACAAAAAAATAAATTGGCCTTGCTGATAGATGAAAAGGCCTGCCTGCCTTTTCGTCCATCCAGTATAGCATAGCTGGTCTCACTACTATCCTGAAATCCTTCCCTTTTACTCTCGCTGGTACCCACCTGACAGAGATCACTCCAGCCATTCATCTCCACCCATTCCAACAGGCCTGCACTCTCTTCTTCACCTCTCTTCCACACCTGCCATTATTCTGAACTGTTGATCCCAAGTATTTAAATTCCTCCAACTTTGTCACCTCTACTCCCTGCATCCGAACCACTCCACTTTCCTCCCTTTCATTCACACTCATGTATTCTGTCTTTGTCCTACTCACTTTCATTCCTCTCCTATCTAGAGCAGATCTTCTCCAGAGATCTTCTCCAGGTTTTCCTCAAGCTGCTCCCTACTCTCACTACAGTTCCCCATATTCCTGTCTAACCTCGTCCTTGGAGTAGCCCAATTTCCTGTAGGTTAACAGCACTGGTGGCGGTCATCCTGGGCCTTGACTGATCTGGTATAGAAATCTGTTACATTGTCCGCATATTGAGAGGTCCTTTACCTAATGCCTTGCCTGTGATATAAATTTGAAACATAAATCTGCTCCTGGAGGAGTTAGAACATGTGCATGTCTTTGTCCGGCAGAGTAAAATGTATCAGAGTGTGGAATCTGTTCTTTCTATTACTTTATGAAAGAAGCTCCATACTGCCTTTTTTTAAAACGAAATGCACTGTGATGGTTTCTGAAAAATTATTCACAACAGAGTTGCTTAAAATGATTGTGGCAAATATATTTTGTTAGACAAAAATAAATACAATTACAGCATTTCAAACTCATTATTGAAGAAATGTAGAGTAAAAGGCAGAAATAGTTCTTTTGTGCACAGAGTGTGTGGGTATGTATGAATATCACAGGGATGCTGAGAAGGTTTTTTATTGCTGTGTGGGGTTGTGAGAATTCCCAGAGCAGAGCATACTGTGGTCAGTTAAGTAAATTCTGAAATCTGAAATGTTATATCTGACCCAGTTGCACATTTTCAACAGTGACTACTGTGTGTCAGCAATATACTGTATTAAATCACACTTTTTATAACACTTTTTTACAAAGCAGCTTTAAAGTACCATAAACTTCAGAGAGGAGCAATCTAGCTGGCCTGATTTTGCAAGTTCTTAGAATGTAGGATCCTAAATGAAATTATGAAATAAGTAATGTTCAGGTGGACTATGGCTAAAGCTCTTAAGTTATTATTTTATAAAATAATATGCATATTGGTCTTATTCATATATTGATCTCAAACCCAAACGTCTTCGGTGCACCGCAACAACATATAAATTGTCCTTGCTTTTCCAAAACAGCTGGAGTATACTGTATGTATAAATCATTATGATCAGTTATGCCGTGGCCATGAGGGAATTTGAAATGGCCACCATAAACTTTTCTTAAACCCAGCCAATCACCCACATTATTTTATTATATATATAATTTAAAATATTAAAATGTGTATACTCCATATGTACTTTTAAAACCTACCTCTTTAAGTAGGTTTTTGGTCTTTTTGGCACACAGATATGGTTTTTAAAGTCAGTTATGGTACCTCTAAGCCAAGCAATTACAATAGATTATGGATAAAACTACTACTTTATGCCTATTGTAACAGAACACTGCTATTGTAAATCTCATTTTCATATTCATCCAACGTTGTATTGTACCTTTGTTCTGTTCAGTTATTAATGTGAATATTGTGGGACAGTTGTTATGATGATACTGAAATATATAGCTGTAATTAGAATACTAATTTACTTAGAATACTAAAATACTAATGTAATTAGAATACTAACTGTATTTACTCACTTCTTTTTTTCTGTATGGGTTTTGAACATGTCCTAGTGAGTTTACCTGTAGCTTTCTTTTATGTCACTCTCATGGGCAGATGTTCATCCCTCTGCATTTCCCTCTTGGGGTGCAGGCCCAGGCCTTGGAAACATTTGTTTTTTCAAGTGGGAGGCATTCTGAGGATGCCTTTGTTGGCCCATAATTGATTATCCCTCAGCGCAACCTCAGAATGGCAAAGCATGTTGAAATGCCTTGTTGGTTCATTCATCCATATTGTCCTGATTTATTTATATTTAATCTTTAATCCTACCTCATGTTTCCTGTTGCAAATGCTCTACATTGCTGACATCAAAAGATAAGACACTAATCAAAATATCTCAAAATAAGCATGCTTACGGTACTACCAAAAAGAGCAAGCTTTGAAATAATGCTATGTACTTAATCCACTTGACCTGATACCAATAATGATACCATTTAGATGTTTAAACACCTAGAAGAACATAATATACATTTTACTCTTTATTGTCATTATATGTCCATAGAGTTTGTTCTTTTACTAGGCCTCCAGGCTTTCTTCCAAATTTAGTTCTGTGAAATCCAAACCAACAGTCAGGATTCTCCAAATCATACAATACTATCCAAGCTGTGAACTTTCACACACTGATACAGGCATCTAACTCAACATCACTGGAGAGCTTAACACACTTTGAAGAGAAAGACTCTGCTGTACGTGCAGATGTGTGAGCTAGAAGAGGCCTTTGCTGGCTGGAATTTTGCTGAGTGATTGTAGGAGAGGGAGGACCATCCTATCATCCAGAAGGAGCAATGCCAGTTGTGCTCTCTTGCAGGTGGCTGTGGCATCACTGGAGGTTGAACCTGTGATCTTAGAATGAGAGAGCCAATGCTTAGACAGTGCTGTGCTAAATAACAACCCCTAGCATTATGAACTTCACTGTCGTTTAATTGAAGTCTCACCAGCCAGACCACTGCCACGGGAGATACAACAAAGCTGTCAGATGAGGAGCTCAAAGGATGAAACGAGATCAAACTTTGGTCTTACACACTGTTGTAAGTATGAAATGCACTCTCTGTTCATCTTTCTGACACAGCACTGCTAGAGGCTTGCTGTGAATTGATACAGGCTACCATGTAACATGTGGACCAGTTGTAGTAAGGAGGTCTCAACAATGATGAACAATGATGCACTGATTAGGAATTGTGTTTAGCTGCTGACGCACAACAGACAACTTGCTTCAAAACGCCTTCACCTGCTGAAGTGCACTGCAAGCATAAAAGGCCACTTTCCTAATGATGGTCACTGTTTGATTACCTTGACAATGTTAAGCTGCCTGGCAACAGTGGCAGCTGTCACAGATGGTACAGCCAAACCAAGCTAATTATTTGGCAGACAAATCATCAGCAAGATACTACAGTTTTGCAACAAACTAATTTCACTTCATGCTTAAAAGTCTGCATGAACTTTACAAAAGCTAATGCATTGTTTTCGAGCTGGTGCAGGCCCTTGGAGCGCACACACCCAGTTGCTGTTTATTTTAGGAAGGGCCATGTGCAGCTATTACGCAGCTGACCCATTAGGCACGAGACACACAGCCAGGTGCTTAAGAGGGAGTACAGTATCATTAACCCTGACAGTGTGGAATGACAGGATGGTCATGTTTTCTTGCTCGTTTAGGACCACCCAAGCATTATAGAGCAATTTTAGTTGCCTTGAACTCCCATAACAATAACAACACCCCCACCCTTTCCTCTTCATATCCTCTGTGGCAGTCTGATGTGAGTCAGAAACCCACCTGCTTGGTAATTATTACTTTCAAGCAACCATGAAAAAAGAAGCGTCATGTTTTCCGAATGGAGTGTAACTCAATCGGCAGTGTGATAATGAACTTCTTAGATGTTTCACCTGCTTCTTTTGAAAGCCTCGTCTGATCAGAGAGGATATCTGCAGGGTTAGAGGGAGTCTATCACCGTGGCTGAATAAAAAATGCTGGGCGGATTGCCAGCTTAGATGACACTTTTTCAGAACACACTTGTGCCCCGAGGCATATACACCCTCCCACAAACCCCCCACCCAATCCCTGAGGTTTGTATAGAAAAACACATAAAAAAAAAAAAACTCAAGTAATTGAAGTGAAGCTGGACGGCATTTCGGGACTAGGATTTCGTTTTTCATCCTTTAAGAACCCAGAGATATTAGTTTTAATATCTGTCACGGCTTTATTCTGCAAAGGTCAGCGGGCTGCTTGTGTGTTGCCCTCTTTATGAGAGTTGATCCAGTGCACATCGTGGCCTAGTCCACTAATCCACAGGCTCTGTCTGCCTGCGGAGGGGGGAGGGAGGGTGTCACCTTTGGAAGTCGCTTATAAGCTAAAGGATAAGTCTCAGAGACTGATAGCTTTGACACAGTCTCTCTCTCTCTCTCTCTCTCTCTCTCTCTCTCTCTGTTTCTCTCTCTCTCTCTTTCTCTCTCACCCTCTCTCTCTCCCTATCTCTCTCTCCCACTCTCTCACTGACTGATTGCATTGTTATCCACCTGGCTTCACTCCAGCACTTCAATTCAGAGGAGTATGTCTTATTGAATTTCACCCAGAAGTGATATTATAGCCTCAAAAGGCTACTGCCAGCTCGAGGGTTTCAGATGAGCCTGAGACACACACACACATTCACACACACACACACACACACATTCACACACACACACACACACACACACACACACACACACACACACACACACACACGTGCTCTCCCCTGATGTCCTCTCTATCTTTTCACCTACGAGAGCTCACAACAGCCATTTGACCAACAGAGACGCCTCTTTTAAACTGCGAGATCCTTACGTAATCCAGCCCCAATGTCTCTCTGTCTCCTTTGCTTTCAGGTCAGCTGCAGGATAACATGTCAGCAAAGAGGGAGAATCTAAATAGGAAAGTAATGTTAACATGTGTTTCTAGCAAATGTGCCCTGGCATCGGTTCTGGAGTCGCCGAGGGACAGTGGTCTACATTGGTGAATATATCATGGCTTGTTAGGGACTCCTGCATGTTTGCATCCTTCCACATACTGTGAACACACTCAATTTGATTATACACTCTGCAACTGAAGGAAGTTATTCTGGGCCAGATCTCTTGTGTATGCATAGGATGCCAAAACACAGTATGACATAAGCCAGCAAAATGCTGTGAAAAAAAATAAACCCAAAAAACGCAACACTTACACTGCTGCATAATTCTGATATTACATTGCCATGAAAATGTCATGGGATGCCAGGTCAAATCAAGTCAAGTCAAGTTAGTTTTATTTATGGAGGGATTTTTACAGCTGTGGTTGTCATAAAAAGCTTGACAGAATTTGGGTTTGAGCCCCTCGTGAGCAAGCCAAAGACGACAGAGGCAAAACTCCCTAAAGCTGGAGTAACAAAATCTGTAAAGAGCCGAGACTCAGAAGGGCAACCCTCTTCTGGCTGATGCCAGATTTTCTTTTATAGTAACATTTTTTATTGCACAAGCTGACTATTAAAATTTTTTATACATTTATCATGCATCTGATTAGATGTCCAGATATTAGTGGGGCAGGCTATGTCACGGTAGATGGCGCTTTGCTCTGACTGCTTCACTGAGGGCTGGCATTATAAGCCCCAATGAGTCAGAGCAGAACATCGGTCATTTAAGAGGCTTAGCCTTCTTGGTAACAGTCCATTAATACAACATTGTCGTTTCAATGTTGCAGGTTATTGTCATAAAGCATGGTACAGTGTTTTCATAACCTTGAGTTAGCATCTGAAATAAATTTTCATGACATCAAACATTATCCTTCATGACACAGACAATGGTTCGTTTTCATGCTTGGACATGCACGCCTTGGCCTTGGTAGTCCTTGGGCAAGACTCTTAAATTTGCATTTAAACATAATTAATTTCATTGTAAGTCACTCTGAACAAAGGTAAAGCTGATGGTTGAGGTCAAATGTTTCTAGCCTTTAACTTTTAAGGATAGTGGAGGAAAGTAAGGTCTGAGTTTTAAATTTTTTCTGATGCAAGGTACTTAAAGCTTTCACTGACAGGGCTGGCAGTTAGCATTCTCCATAAGAATGCAAAGCTGTCCAATCATAGTGCCTTTTTGGAAAAGTCTTTAAGCGTCTCAGTGTAAGAATGTGAGGTCTTCACCCTCCCAGCACTGATGGTAATGTGTACGGAATTGGATAGGAAGAAACAGGAGAAAAAAGTTGTTAAAAACAGGATCATCTGATGATCGTTTGAAGGAAGTTTTTGTGTTACATGAATTAGTTGAAAATGAGGTCCATGTATGTCTTTGGCAGCAGCAGGGAATGGCCCTCTTAGTTCTCGAGCCAAACCAGCGAGTGAATCTGCTCAGCCACATTCCTGCTGGATAATACCACATGGGTTACAAACCACAATCTTGTGTGTGTAAAAAGTTTGAGTGAGGGTGTATGCCCAAACAGGTGCAAACTGCTCTTAGCCTCAGACCCACTTTAGCTGCCGTGCAATCTCCATGTCCAAGTGCTTCCGATGCTGTTAATAACAAATGCAGACTGAGGAAGCTCTCTTCTGGCCCCGAGATGGATTCTAAAGACCAGCAGCTGCTTTGCGAATAAGGAGAGTGCGATACATCACAGGCCGTGGCAGGGATAGCGAAAGCGCCTGAGGGTGAGCCTGTGGTTTTACAGACATTGACAGGGGTTAATAGGAGAGGCAGGCCCACTTAGTCATATCTTGTCATCTGCAGTCAGTTCTAATGCATATCACATGCTTTGGAGCTGGTGACAGACCAGTGCTGGAGCATGCCGGGTGAATGAAGCTCAGGTAAACACTAACTTCAGGATACTCCGTTTTGAGCAGCTTTATATTAGAGAGAGAGAGAGAGAGAGAGAGAGAGAGAGAGAGAGGAGAGAGAGTGAGCACCCCTTTGATTTGGCCATTGCTCAAGGTTCTGCGGGGAAATGTCAAAGGTTGAGTCAGCACAGAGTGAATCTGTTGATACAGGAGATATATTTGTAGACATAAGCAGTATGTGTGTGTGTTTGTGTGAGCATATCTGAGTGTGTGAGCTTGCTGTGTGTATGTACATTCAATCTGTTCTTGAAAGGAGTCTTGACACGCTTAATTTGTTTGCCCTTATTTCCTAACACAAGTTTATTTTCCCTTCTTGATTTTCTGATTGCTGTGATCTGTCACAGCAGAAGAAAGACTCTGTTTACAGACAGCTGCCCTGCACGGGCTGATATAAGCTGGAGTTTATTTGTTGCACATGTCCAGTTCTGTTCTAAAGGGCTCCAGGCCAAACTTGGCCTTCTGCTGACACAGGGCTACAGCTATATCTCAAGTGTCACAAACCTTGACACACTAACAGGTCTCGGTTGGGTTTTTATCATTAATTGATATCATCTTTAGTAGTATATGGTCTGCTGGGTTGAAATATTTAGAAAAACGTTATACTCAAGATTTCAAGTTGATAGCTATTAAACGATGAAGCCTTAAAATTTTCAACACATATTCAGTATTGTACAGTAATACTACAGCATGAAAAAACACAGGAAGTCTTGGGAGGAGAGATTTCTTAGTAGGTATATGCTTTTATACCATGTGTCATTGACAAATAACTTTACTCAAGCCATTACCCTCAAATTAGCTCAAGTTATTGCTATTAAGATCTGTTATCAATACTTTTTCTGTAAATGACTGCAGTTGATGTATAATCACTTGTGTGAACTACTTTCTTCTCCTTTCTCCAGTTTGTTGAGATGCAAAAGTCATTTATAGGGGTATGATATTACTTTTATGATGTTATTTTAAGCACAATCTCATAATATAATACAATATAATATAATATAATATAATATAATATAATATAATATATATAATATAATATAATGTTATATAAAATAATGTAATATAATATAATATAATGTTACATAAAATAATATAATATAATATAATATAATATAATATAATATAATATAATATAATATAATGTTATATTAAATAATATAATATAATATAATATAATATAATATAATATAATATAATAAATATTTATATTCAAAACAAATGCTAATAAACACTCATCTGGCTTTGATCAATATTTGAACATTTCTGTAACAAAACAGCACTCTTTATATATTCATATAGTGTGTATATTATGCATATTAAGATGTCTTTTGTATATATATATATATATTTTTATTATACATATTAAAAATAAATATTATAAGTGAATAAAAATTAGGAGTTTTAAATGCTTTCTAATATAAGTTTTTCGACCAATGCTCAAACCTCTCCACATGTTATATAAAATATCTTTAAAATGTTTGTTTTTAAAATTAAATGTATAATTGAAAAAAAAAACTAACAATAATAACCTGACCAGATTCTGAAACATGATAGCAGAATCTATCTAACTAAAACACAACTTTAATTGCACAGGTATTGCTCTGCAAGAGCACCATTAAAGAGTTTCTGCTGTCCTCGCCTTTCTGAACTCCAGTAAACGTGCTGTTGGTGCTAATTATGGCTGTAATCAATCTTCCACCTTTCACCTCACTTAGTGGGAGGCCGTCATCTACTTAATGCTAACTAATGATCCTAACAGTGAGCTGACTGGAATAACTATCCTGAGAGAGAAAGAGAGAGAGAGAGCCTGCAGGTTCTGGTCTTACTTTATATTGATATGTTTGTAAAATACCTTTATGTAGGTATTCAGTGTAGTTTCTATCACATCATCTCCATTTGTTTGAACTACGATTTACATATGTTCTTTTATCCATTTCTTATTCTTTCTGTTAATCCTAATCTTTCTATTAACCTTTCTGTAATCCTGGTAATGGATTTGGTCCTGGACTAAACTGCATTATAGTTATTATTTGGTGTAAATTTAGCCTCCGTTTCTGGAAAACCAACGTCAGATCTTGTTATTTCAGTGTTGTTAGACAATGTTGTAACTAAACACTCCTGCCAATAAATATAGACTTTGGGTGAGGAGTGCGAGTCATATTCTGTCCTCATGTTTTGTTTTGCTTTCCCAGCATTTCCCTTAAGCGGATTGACAGCCTGCCCTTCCGTGACATCACTCTACTTCTCAGGTTTAGACTTTAGCTAAAAGGATGTGAGGCATTCCTAATATAACTGTTTATACACTGCCATTATTCCACTGGGTAGCGGCTTTGAAATCCAAACACACCAGTAACTCTGCTGAGTGAGCTTTGCAGTCAGAGTATTACCCTGCGACCTCAATCACTCACCACTTGTAATGTACACACCCTGGCCTATCATTTATATCAAGCCTGGAGAAGGGAGGCCTTTATTCCACTGCTGAGCTGTGTTTACATGAAACATTACTGATTCATGGCTCAGTGTAAATTAAGATGAGCGGTAGGACCAGCCCACAATTGATGATGCTCTTTTTATTATGTACACATATGCGGTCATAGACTAGACACACACACACAAATGCTGCATTGCAGCACACACCATACACAACTATATGCGTGCTTGGCTGGCCTCTCTCTGAAACTGAAAAGATGTTTAATATTCCTGCATCAGGAACTACCATTATTTTGGGAGAATTTCATCTCGCGTAATCTGCCAGGTAATTTATGCCTTCATAAAGCGGAGCCTTCTGGCACAGCGGGAGTAAACTTTAATGTGGAACAGACAGTGGAAGAGCTTCATGGGGGCGCAGAGAGAGCATGACCGCACTGACGGCTCCCTAGAGCCCACCGGAATCCACCTCTGCACTGCCACTGTCCACTCGCACACACACACACACACACACGGGTTCACGTGTCACTTACAGTCAAAATATGTGTGCTTTGGGGTAAGTCTGGGCACCCCTAACCCACCTAAGTGAAAATGTGTATGTAGTGTTGGAAAAAATTGGCCTTTTACAAACATTATGCCCTAAAGACCTAAACATAAGGATGTTAAAGAATGCTTTAATCTTGAACCTAGAGAGAGAGAGAGAAAGAAAGAAAGAATAGAAGAGAATAAGAGTGAGAGATCTAGGGGATCTAGAAACCCAGGGGACAGGAATTATTCTACATGCAAGAGAAAGCCCAAGTCTCACTGATACAACAATGTTCACGTTTGAAAGATCTATAATAATAATAATAATAATAATTTTTAATTATATAGCGCCTTTATCAAACCCAAGGTCACTTTACAGAGCAGAGCAGTTAAAAACAAAGTTAAAGCAGTTAATACAAACACAGAAACAGAAAAACAGAGCAACAGAATAAGAGAAATTTAGAACTGGGAGAATTGGAGATAGCACAAACTGAATAGATCTGTTTTAACTGTGTTTTAAAAGAGGGACAGAGGACATTAACCGCAGGTTTTGAGGGAGGGAATTCCAGAGTTTAGGGGCAGCAACACTAAAAAATCTACCCCCATGGAAGCTAACCTGAAATTAGGAACTGAGAGTAACCCTGTGCCGGAGGAGCGAAGTGAGCGGGTGGGAGTGTATGAATGGAGTAAATCAGTGAGGTATGAAGGTTACATAGAAGGGCTTGTCTTGATGAGAAGCAGAAGAAGATCTCACCAGTCTTACATAAGAAAACAATTAATTATTTTCCTGTTGCTCTCACCTACATCTCAGAAGTCTATCAGCAGCGCCCCAGTGCAGGATAACATCTCTTGTTTCTAAACTCAAATGCTTAAACTCCTATGCTTTCTTTGTTTGAGTTTTAGGAGTAAGAATTCAGAAACTGCTGCTCTGTCATTATTACATCATTGGCATCCTTTTGAAGACATTTATTCTTTGTATCATAACGCCTCAAAAGCACAGTGAAAAAGACGAGGCCTTAAATGGTTGGTACTTAAATGCCACCACCTGAGGGAATGTGGCTCAGTACCTGAAATCCAGCATAATCTACACTACATAAAACATATAAAAGGATTTCACTAATATAAAAACAGTTGGGTCAAAATATGTAAAAGGATGTTACTACTGGAAAACCTAACATTAGCTTCAATGGAAACTTTAAAAAGTAGTCGATGAAGTGAAAGTGATTAATTGTTGTTGTGAAACACAGCACACCACACAGTGAACCACAACCAAATGCATCCTCAGCTTTAAACCCATTCACACAGTGCAGCAGGGGGCAGCTATATCCAACACAGGAGCTTTGTGATACAGACGATACCTTCCTCAGGGGTACCTCAGGGTAACCTATTGGTCTGGGATTTGAACCCGTGACCTTCTGATCCTGGGGCCTAGTCCACAACCATCAGGCCACCAATGCCATGGGAAGATAATATAACTTTATAGCATAGCAGAAAAATATGTAAAAATGTAAATCTGAATTGAAAGTTTTTGTCTATAACTTTTTCTCAATGTAAGTAAACCCCTCCCAAAAAAGATGACAACAGATGTCACTGAGGGTTTGAATCCCTTGCAAGTAGGCAGCCCTGAAGTACCCATGAGCAAGGTACCGTCCCAATCACTGCTCCCTGGGTGCTTTCAATTGTTGCCCACTGCTGTGCGTGTGAGTGTATGGGTTAAATACAGAGGTGCAATTTTGTTGTGTTCCACTGTGTGCTGTGCGATGATCACAATGAAAAGAAAGGTCACTGCTAAGTAAGAAGACTTTTTGTCAATTGTCTTTTAATACTGTAATACCTGAAAACAGTAAAGGCTAAAACTTATGAAAGTCTTTAATCATTCAGTTCAAGCACCAGTTTTGTCAAGATTTGCTGAGCATCTTGAGTCAGTGAGTCTGCAAAGCTGTTTTCTAGCGTTTGTGTTTACTGACTTGTATTTGGTTCATTTCTGGGATCCATGATTTTGTGGTTTACTGAGGGGCAAAAGGGGTTTGGAATTTGCTGCAAGCCTGCTGTCATGCTCTGCTTAATAATCAGAGAAAGGTATTCATTAAAGTTAAAGTGTTCATTAGAAAATTACTGATGATTATCTGCAGTGTAAAGCCGGCGGTTACATAGCAACTGTTGCTTGGGAGAATGATACGGTTTGAAAGTGTTAAAATAAGTGAAGTGACTATTCTTGCCATTGTGAAACACAGAACAGCGCCAGTGAACCACAACAAAAATCCATCTCTGCTTTTAACCCATACACATAAGCACATGCAGCAGGGGCAGCTATTGAAAGTGCGGGGAGCAGTGACGAGGACGGTACCTTGCTCAGGGTAAGGATGGTTTGTATTAATGACATGTTTTTATGTGGTTTTTCAATCTAGAGCACCACCTTTGAAATATGAGGTATTCTGGATGTTTTTAACTTAGTTCTTGTTGTTTTACAGCTTTATCACTTCTTTTTAGAATCTCATGTAGCTCTGCTCATCATTCCAGATACATCATCTTAGTATTCTCCTGACTGTTAAAGACCTAGGCGTGTGTTTATTTGTGCACTGACTATTAATACACAAATGCATGATAAAAACATATTGTAAAAACTCCTGCCAGAGTTGGGAGGGGACAGTTGGTTAACTTTAACAGTATTTAGTGGTTAACGGTTTTTAAGACCCGATGGTGTTTTTCAAACATAAGGATTATGCGCAATAAAGAGCCCATCCTGCTGAAAACACAGCCACAGCCAGCTTTCAGAGAACATGAATCGAATGATATATAGTCCTTGTCCTTACCAAACCTCTCACACCAAAACACACACACACACACACATGGGCCCTGCGTGCAGACAGGTTGAAGTTTTGTGCTGTGTTCAGGCTGTTAGATGTGAAGGTCATAGTTCCCTGGACTGCTCTTACAAGCTTTGTTTCAGGCACTGGCATGAAGATTAATGTGTTTCTGGGGCAATTTGCAGCCCTGGGCATGGTGTGTGTGCACAGGTGGAGTGTGTGTGTGTGTGTGTGTGTGTGTGTGTATGTGTGCGTGTGCGTGTGTGTGTGTGTGTGTGTGTGTGTGCGTGTGTGTGTGTGTATCTGGGTACATTGGGGGATGTATGTCTGCACGTGCACTGCTAGGTCATGAATCCATTGACATTTCCACCATCGTCACGCTGCCAAAGCAAAACCATGTATGCCACACAATACACATTACTAGGCCTATGAGGACACAGCAGCATGAGTCATTTTCTCCTCCTTCCTCAAAAACCCTTCCAGTCTGAGAAAAAAAATCTGTGCAGTATAAGGCTACAAGGGCCAGATATTTCATGGACTTTCAGTAAGTTACGTAAAGTCAGAGAAGAATCATTCTTTTGTAGCAAATTTTCACATAAATCCAAACTTGTGGGCTTTCTTTGGTCCTGACATGAAAAGATGGCCAGTTAACTTGATTGTACATGAGAGGAAAAAAAATCTTTTAATTTTTAAAATATTTAGTTTGACACGCTTGCACACACAATTATATATATATATATATATGTATATATATATATATATATATAGAGAGAGAGAGAGATCACAATTGTGAGTGTGGAAGAGCTTAGCTCAAATTTGTAAGCTCTGAATTTGATGATCTCTTTGGAACACAGTGAGACTGTTAGAAGGACACATTGCTGTCCTGGCTGGCAGACATTACAGAAACTCCAGCAGCCAAATAAGTGGGTCAGCACATTGATGATGTGATGCTAGCAGATTCCGCAAACTTTAAAAACACAAAACCGGTTTTCACATTGATGTAAATGTCACCAGAGCAGATATTGGAAGAAACAAAGTACAAATACTTTGTATTTAAATAGAGTTTCATGTATCTGTACTTTACCTGGTATTTATTTTATGATGACTTCTTGGTTTAACTCCTGCATATTGACATAAATATATATATATATATATACTTTCTACTTCTGATACTTTGAAGGCGATCTATTATTAAATTTGTTTTATTTGTAATAGTCAATAAATTAGTTATATTTTATATATTTTGCGTTATCGTGTGCCTTCCTCACAGCAAATTTCAAATTAAATGTCCATTTTTATTTCCATCAGTGCAGATCACTCATGACACAAGATGTAACAAGATCTAATGTAAAAAACATTAACAGAGAACAAGCAAGATTCATCACGAGAAAAAGACATGTTGAGCGAAATATCCACGAAAGGAGAACTATTAGCAATATGCATTTTTTTTCAGTAGATTGTTTTTATTGTTGCTAAAAATTTTTTTATTGTCATTGAATTACATTAATATGGTGCCCTTCCAAGAGCTACTTTTTACTTTTTTACTCTCGAGTACACATCAGTGCCTTCACTCTTTGCTTTTACTTAGTGGTAGGATACTACATGATGGTGCCAGGGATTTTGAGTTCAAATCTACCTGCAGCACTTGTAATGTGTTCCTGAACAAGACCTAAATCTGGGATTTACTCTAGGAGGCTGGGTCCACTGTCTCTGGGAAATGGAACTCACTCTGGATCAGAGCATCTGCTAAATACTTATGAAATGTAATATAAATTTATATTTGTTCACTATTTGTAGATGTACAATTAGTGTTGTTGACTGATGAGAATTGTACTAAAAAAAAAAAAACACTACAGAATACTTTCAGATTTCAAAGATGCTGATTTGTAAATAGACCACTTCAAAACATGAATGTTCATTTAAAAATGTTTTAGCTTTCCCAGAATACATGAAGGGAGTGTACACTGTGGTTCAGGCAAACTGCCTATCTGTTTTTGCCTTTTCTTATTTTTTATTTTCTCTGCCTCTCTGGTCCAGATCAGAGGCAGAACAGCCTCACTTCTCTCTCTCTCTCCCTTATCCTTTCTCTTTCCTCTCCTTTCCCTCCTACACTCTCCAGAAGGAGCCCTTGAAGTGAGGCATGGGAGACGTCCAGCAGATGGATGGAATTTGGTTGCTGAGGTTTTGGCCGGGCCAACTGCTGAGAGCTCGCCTTTCCACTGGCATGAAGAAACTGTTCTGCTTATATCATCAGCAACTGCAGGAATTGTATTCAGGTGCTACAGGCCCATATCCTCCCCCTTCATGACATTTGGAATGTTTTGGCAGTTTGACAGAGCTCACTCGCACACAACACACACACACCACACACACACACACACACACACGCACACACAGACACACACACACACACACACAAACTTTGATCTTAGTTTGCAAAAAATGACACAGTTTTCCACTTCCACCAGATGTAGTTTGGCTAGTTTATTTTCAGTTGCCCTGGAGCTATGAGTTTAATGTTGCAAACAAACAAAAGTCACCCAAATCCAGCCTTAAAAACATTCCATTAATCTCTCTCAACCTCTAACAAATTCATGTCCGGCTTCAACCCAGACCTTTTCAGCTGGCTTCTTGATGACGTTGTGAACTATGAAACATAACTTCACCCTGTAGCTAAATGCCTTGTTATAAACCACTTCAGCAATGCAGTAGGAGTGCAAATCTATAATCAATTTTCATGGCCCAAACCCTCATAAATACAGAAGAATCTGATAAATGAACAATGCTCCTTATGACTGCCTTGGTAATACCAGCCCTGGTTGACAGAAAGTGCTGCATGTGGCAATGACATTTTGTTCAGTTTTATGCTCACAACAACTCATACTGTGTCCTAAACCCCATGGACAAATCTGTGCCATCTAAATGAAGAGCTTGATGCCCCAAACTTGCAACTATTCTTTTAATCCTTAAAAGTATTAGCCAATATTAAACAATACAAATAGTATTCATGACCAGTGCTAAAACATGTGAAGCATAACCCAAAAAGACATCTTTTTGTAGCCTTGTAAATATTAGTCGTCCCTTGGTGGATTCAATAAAGCGAATTCTATGCAAATTTGAATACACATGCTGCAGTGTAAATCTCATTGTGTTGACAGTATTGCACCTCTGAGTAATAATATGGCTTATGACAATCTAACACGAGTTGATGACAATACTGAGACTTGTACTGAGCTGTAATTATTTGGGAGAAAGTGTGACAGCCATCATATTTTCTGTTTATGTGTATGAGAGGCTGTCACTAGGTTCTGGCTGTGGGGGAAACAAGCCAATTATCGTGATATACTGTATATTTTACCCCACAGTGCAATGCCAACACACTGAAATTTTAAAACGGAGAAAATGGATTTTTTGCTCTGTGCCGGCTTTGAGTGCCATATTAAGAGCCCACAACCTAAGTGAACGTTGTCCGGCCCTATCCAGGCCCTGACTGGACACCTGCTCTTAGCGGGCCACACTCCCAGACAAGATCTGAACTGGATGCTGGGAAGGTAATGAGAACCCCTCGATTTGGGGATATGCACTCTAGGGCACAAGAGACAATGCAGCTTAAACCCAAGGGAGCTCATTATTTGCTATGCAGTCCAGGCTTAGTGCTTGGGCCCCGCATCCAAAGACACACTCTGCCTCATTCACACGTCATCCCCAACCTGTAAATAACCATGAAAGTGAATTAATGCAGTGCCAGAGGGGGCGCGGGTCCTGTTGTACACTGTTAGCATGGCTGCATGCTGTTTTACATGCGTGTGTGTGTGTGTGCGTGCCTGTTTTAGCACATACTAGTATGCAGTATTTATCTCTCATGGGCCCTGGCAGCGTATGGTCTGATTGAGTTCTGCTTAAGGGTGGTACAGTTAAAAACACCAAAATGACAGGTTGGCCCCAACTGGACCACATAAACAAGAAAGTGCAAAGACCTTTGCTATTCTTACTAGTGCTTGTTAACATAAAAATCCATTTTCTTCAGTGGAGGAAGAAGTGGACATCATGGCTTTGCTGGCTTGAAAGGTCTTTTGGTGTTTGGCGTACTGCTGTTTTGCATTTAGTGTGGTAAAATTGTGAGTGCTCCACAAAAACCAAGACCAA
The DNA here is from genome assembly GCA_017165825.1 of Hepsetus odoe. Taxonomy (NCBI): domain Eukaryota; kingdom Metazoa; phylum Chordata; class Actinopteri; order Characiformes; family Hepsetidae; genus Hepsetus; species Hepsetus odoe. The sequence goes on from CM029367.1 coordinate 11,502,355, forward strand.
AAGAGCAGGATTTGATTTCCATCTCCAGACAGATTGTTTGCAGTGGCGAGGCTTTTTGAACGCACCAGAAACATTGAAATCTGTAATCAGAGATGCAAAATGACATTTTCTTCTTGTAGTACTAAGTCTGCATGCAGTGCTTCCCTAAAGAGTCAAACCCTTTTCCTTAGACAATTCCTCACTGTTTCCTCAACTGCTTTAATTGAGATCAAGCCAAAAGGGGACCATGAGCCCCAGTCAGCCGCAAGTAGAAATCCCATTCATATTTCCTCTCACCAACATGTGGACGCACAAAGAGTGTGATATCCACCGGGCCATTTCATCTGTTTGTGATTTAGAGCCCTGCTTTTTTCATATTTATTTAAATGTGGCCTGACATGAAAGCCACTTGAACTCGACTGGCGAAATGGCTTTTTGATCATACAAATAATCCAATGTGCGGCCAAAGTTGCCTTTTAAATAAATATCTGATTCAAAAAATATTAGCTTTTCAAGAGCTCTGTTTATTGCTTGAATGCCTCAGGCCCAAATTGAATAGGAAAATGCTATCATTATCAAAGAATTGAAAAGCTGGCTGATTAAATAGTGCATTTGATAGAAGCAGTGACCGCACTTTGCAAATAAACATGACCGCCTTGTGCGGAATGCATGGGAATGTGAAGTTGAATGGGCTGGAGCCTGGTGCATTTGGGGCCCAGGCCTGTCAGGTAATTACCTTTGATCCGCCAGTTCCTTAATAGCCACATGTGTATAAATGACCCCCTTACTAAATCCAGAGAAAGAGGGGAAGCTAAAAACAAGGTAAAGAATGGGAAAAAAAGGCTTTTACTCTGACTCATGTAATACGACACGCCACAGGAGTTGTGAAAATAGATTTTTATCACAAGACATTTGGTTTTAGTTAATATGCCTGGTGCTCACTGCTTTAGACAATACATATAAATTTAAAAGTGGACACAGTGTCATCAGAATAGGAGAGTAAAAATTCCACTCAAAGAATTGCATTTGGGCTGGATGTTAGAGCTATCACTTCTTCTGGTAACAATGGTGCTGGCATGCTTGTAAAACTGCAAGTTGAGAGAGTCACGTCCTAGTAATGTGAGACAACAATTCCATGACAAAATCAGACAAACAAAATCAGATATCCAAAAAGATTAGTGGCCATCAATGGTCAGGAGAACACTGCTTATTGAAGTGTTTTAAAGAGAAGCTTGGTATGAGGAGGAAAGTAGCTGACGTGGATGTGTGGATGCCATCTTACTTCTTGCCCACTATCCAAAGGATCTTTTATCATTTATTTCTTAAAACAGGAAACCACTTTTCCTCTACAGTCATACTCTTCTACTCCCACAAAAATCTGGGAAGTTTCTATGACAACTGCTTCTCTGTCTCCTCCCTCTTGCTCCTGTAGTCACTCCTCCTTTTGAATAATAGGCTACTACTCTTCATACATGCCCCATGTCTGTTCTAACCTCAGCTCTTCCTTCGAGCTGACTATGATCTGGACTGTGCTTAGTCTTAATAATCAGCGGCAATTGACAATCCTACATTGCTTTAACTGTGTAGAGATGAGGAAAACTGGGGAGAAACTTACAATAAAGGAAATCATCTTTCTGATAGTTCTGGACCTTCTGGTAGTTGAGGTTCTCACATAATGTTTGTGAAAGATTGCAATGGATCACATATGGATTGAAGTAATTAAGCCAAAGGCATAAAAATTCAAGAACACAATGAATGAGAAGCAAACATTCGAGGGATTTGATGTCAAATTTTTAATTGCAGAGAAACTCATAATGGTGGTGATAGGAACCAGGGATTGTGATGTCCACAGCAAAATTATATTAATTTTATTTACTGTTGAGAACACATTTTAGACCCTAAGCTTTCTGTAAAGTATCGTAAAGCAATCTCCCAAGCATCAGTTTTTTGTAACCATTTTATTTAATAATCGTATTTGATGTAGCTTTCAGTAGCCGTAAACTCAGATCTTTGGTTTCTGTATCCACTCCAGTGAATAATTCTGACTCTAGAACATAGCGTTTCTGATTAAACCTCTCTAAAGAATTTTGAATGACTGAAAAAACTGGAATGAGAAAAACTGGGATTGAGAACTTTGCTTGACTTTTGAGATCATGCTAAATTAGGACAAAACCTGTCATTGGCTCTATTTATTGGTTTGTCTCATGTACAGCCCTGTTCAGTGCAGATCTAGAGCTAGCTGTGTGTGTGTGTGTGTGTGTGTGTGTGTGTATGCATTTGTGTGTATCCATGTGTGTGTTGGAATGTGGTGTAACCTACAACCTTGTCCCTCTCTGTAACAGAATACTGACTTCCCATTGATTAATTACTCCTAGAGTTATTCACACTACCACAACTGAACCCTCCAACCCCCCTCCACCCCCATGCCTGATATGCTACTGCTCAGCTCCAGTAATCTTCCTCTATTAGCACCTGCTCAATGCCGCCATGTTTGAGGGAATGATTATCGAATGTCCTGAGTTGTGTGTCCTGTGCTGCAAACCCAGCTTGTACAGAAAGGATGGCAGCTTATAGGAAAGTGTCCTTGCTAGTGTCCAGTATATGGACAAAATGGTCTGCTTGGCTTTCATAACCTTTATGCCTTTGTACATAATGAGCACAGCAGTCATTTGAACATGCGGAACGTGGAAACATTAAAGGGGCCGAAAGCTTTTGCACTATTTTGGTTTGAAGGCTTTAAGTGGTGTAGGCATGACAGAAATTGATCCACAAATATCTGAGGTCTGAGGGAGGTTACAAAGGTCTAAAGCTGTCTTGCTTTTCCTATGCAGGCCCCATGCGGCTCTAGTAGGATCAGCTTGTCTTTTCAATTCAAAAGCTGCCATCTGTAAAGAATAAATCATCTCTTAAATAGGCATGGGCCTGGTGGAAGGAAGAGTTGTATGCCGTGTAAGTGGATGTGCGTGACAGGGGATGATTTAGCTATTTACTCAACAACCCCAAAATGTTCTGCATTTGTTCCAAAATAATAAAGATTTTGTTTTGTAGTATTTCTCTAACCAGTAGTCCTTAAATGCATATGTAGATAGTGAAGAATTCAGAAACATAGGCTTGACCAAAGTATTGCCTGGGACTGGCCAGACTTACACCTAGGTAGCTATATAATCACTTATTACTCAACAATCTTTGAACTAAGACAATAAATTTATGTAATTTATTTGGTTAACCAGATGCATTTACTTGATTGACCCATGGCACCATTTAAATTTTAATTCCAGCTGATGTTCTTGCAACATCTCTTTTATTTTGATGTTCATAAATCATAAAATAGCCAGTGTCCTAAAATTGGGACAAAAGTTTACAACCTCTAGAACAACCCTGTTGTTGTTTCACATATCTTCTGAAATATGTCAGAAAAAATGACCAAAATGACCACTGTCTTTAACATTTCCTTCATTTAGCACATTCTCTTATCCACAGTGACTTTCATTTTCTAACATCATGGACAGTCTCCCTGGAGCAACTTGGTGTTTTCTTCCTCAGGAAACTAATAACGGTAGTTATTATATTTAGAACCTGCAACCTCTGCAACCCATTAAATAAAACCTCTTACAAGTGAAGTGAATGACAATGAATCTTTTTATGATGTAACTTCTCAAGAAGTGTGATTTATTATGCAACAGGTTAACAGAATGTTGATGTTTTGGAAGATGGAAATATTTTCAAGTGAAGGGATCTGAGTGACTTTGTTTAGGGTTTAATTGTTTTCTTCTTCTTTCAGCTGCTCCTGTTAGGGGTCACCACATGTGTGGCACCATCTCCATTTCTCCATTTCCTCCAGTCGTCTGCATCTTCCTCCTTCAGACCAACTGCCTGCATGTCCTCAAAACATCCTTAAACTTTGTCTTTGGTCTCCCTCTTTTCCGCTTCCCTGGCAGCTCCATTCTCAACATCCTTCTCCTAAAATAATCCTCGTCTCTCCTCAGTAGATGTCCAAACCAACGCAACCTTGCTTCTCTAACTTATCTCCAAAACATCCAGCCTCAGCTGTCCCTGTTATATACTCATTCCTAATCTTGTCCATCTTTATCCCATCCAATGAAAATCTTTAGCTCTGACACCTTTAGTTCTGACACCTCCAACTCTCTGTCTTTTCGTCAGTGCCACTCTCTCCAAGCCGTATAGTATAACTGGTCTCGCTACTATCCTGTAAATTTTTCCTTTCACTTTTGATGGTACCCGTCTGTAACAGACCACTCCACTCATTCATATCCACCCATTCCAACCTCCATGAACTCTCTTCTTTGCCTCTCCTCCACACTCCTGCAACTCTGAATTGTTGATCCCAAGAATTTAAATTCCTCCAGCTTTCTCACCTCTACTCTCTACATCCTAACCACTCCACTTTCCTCCCTTTCATTCCCACTCATACATTCTGCCCTTGTCCTACTTACTATAATTCCTTGCCTCTCTAGAACATATCTCCACCACTCCAGGGTCCCCTCAAGATGCTTACTACTCTCATTAAAGTGTACAATGTCATCAGCAAACATCAAAGTCCACAGAGACTCTGTCTACCCTCATGCATCAACCTTTCTATTACCATTGCTAACAAGAATTGGCTCAACACTGATCCCTGATGAAATCCAACCTCTGCTTTAAATGCATCAGTCACTCCTACTGCAGCTTTCACCACAGTCACACTGCCCTCATATGTCACACTGCCCGTATCTTGTACTGCTTTCACATACTTCTCTGCCACACTTGACTACCTCATACAAAGCCGCCTCCTCTCCATGCCTCCATAGGTATATCATCTGGACCAACAGCCTTTCCTTTCTTCATCCACTTCATCACTTTCCTAACTTCCATCTTTCTAATTTGCTGCAGTTTCTGGTTCACTATCTTCACATCATCCAATCTTGTCTCTAAGTTGTTCTCTTCATTCATCAGCCCCTCAAATTACTCTTTCCATCTGCTCACCATACACCTGCTTGTTTATGAGTATGTTTTCATTTCTAACCTTTATTGCCCTGACTTGCTGCATATCTTTCCCTACTCTCTCTCTCTGTCTTCTGGGTTCCAACACCAGGTTTTCTCTATCTTCCTTCTTTACAGATGTCACATTAAGTACCTTTCTAGGTGCCTCCCTTACCAGTTTTGCAGTAGTTGCCCAACAATCTGGTAACTCTTCACTACCCCCCTTGTCTGAACTCCTGCCTGAATTTCACCTTGCAGTCTTCCTTCTTCAGCTTCCACCATTTGATCCTTGACTCTGCCCTCACTTTCCTCCTCTTCTTAACCTCATAAGGTCATCCTGCAGACCACCATGCTAGCTTTAGCTACACTATCCCCTGTCATTTTTTTCAGTCTCTGATCTCCTTCAGGCTGAGCCTCCTGTAAAAGATATAAAGTGAAAGTGATTATTCTTGTCATTGTGAAACACAGCACAGCACACAATGAGACACAAAGAAATTCAACCACTGCATTTTACCCATACATGCACGCACAGCAGGGGGCAACTATTGAAAGCGCATGGGGAGTGATGGGGATGGTACCTTGTTCAAGGTCCTTACCTCAGGGCTACCTACTGGTCTGGGATTGGAACCCCACGACCTTTTGATCCTGGGGCCTATTCCCTAACCACTAGGCCACCTGTGTGAATCTTCCTCCACTCTTGTATGTCACCCTATGATACCCTCCTCCCTTTTCTTAAAATATGTTTTCACTACAGTCATTTCCGTCCTTTTAACAAAATCTACAATCATCTGACCAAGCGCATTGCTTTCCTTGACACCATACTTACCCATTACCTCCTCGTCACCACTGTTCCCTTCACCAACATGTCCATTAAAGTCTGCACCAATCACCAATCTCTCTATCCTGGGTGCACTTTCTATCATTTCATCTAACTCACTCCAGAATTCTTCCTTCTCCTCCATCCCATAACCAACTTATGGGGCATAAGCACTAATAACATTCATTATCACACCTTCAGCTTCCAGCTTGGGACCAGCATCAAGAAATACTCTGGCTTGTGCAGCTCTAATGGCTGGATTCGTGTGTAACTGTGATGGCTAAAAATTGGGGTCTCACTGTCTTCAAAATGGCTGGCCAGTTTACTGCATATGAGACTGCAGAGCTGCATAATGGTCATAATGGAGTACCCATGCTGACCCTTGTCAAATCACCAAAAGCACCTACAATGGGAGCACTTAAGCTCATCAGAAACCAAGCAAAGTGAAAAGGATGCCATCTTACAACAGTAATAATATTCAACACATCTTATTTCAATCGAGAGACTGTGAGATGTCCTGAATAAACTAGTCAAATCCACGAAGGCCCCACATTGCACTTTGCACTTTAATGGACTTAAAGGACCTGCTGCTAACGTCTTGGAAGCAGACAACACAACACAGCTTCCAAGGTCATTTGGAGTTCATGCCTTGACAGGTCAGAGCAAGAGGGGGGCCTTACAGCATTAGGCAGGTGGTATGAATATTAGGGCAGATTGGTTCAAAGAGAGAGAACCTGGTCTGGACAGGAAATACTGCCAAGAGAGAGCACTGCCTAGATGTCTGCTGACTGGACTGCTCATGGTAGTGGTTTTTCCTCACTGACTACACTACTACACTGGAAGAACAATAAACTTATTTCAACATGCAAAGCCTATACTTTATGTTTAAGGGTACCTACAAAACTATAGAGGAGTTCGGGTAGGTTTGTGCCTTTTCAAAGATCTCAGAGGGTTAAAAAGTAATGAATGAGGTTTTGAAGTACCTCTCTTCTCTAGTCTTCTTCTGGCAGGTTGGGCCAACTATGGAAGTATTTTAATATTACTATAAATAGCATTACTTAAACTATCTAACCCAAACCAGATAACCCTAACCCTAACCCTAATCCTAACCCTATCGCTTAGACTACCTAGGCCACCCTAGCTGTCCTCTCTAGCATCATTTTTTCCCAAAATATGGAAGGAAAACACATTTTGAGTTCCACTTAATTTTAGGTGCTTTGATTTTACTTTAACTATAAATGCTGTGCATCATTAAAGTATTACAGTTAATACAATGTATCAACAATGACAATTTGACTTTTGAGGGTTGCAACTATACTAACACACACATACATAATACGCAGATTGGCTGCTCAGTTTGCAGGCATAGTAGAACTCTCAGTGTGGGTATAGTGTGACGAGCCAGTACTATTATCTGATTTTATAATTCCGAATATGTCACATCTATGGGGTTAGTTTTCAAGAACAATATAGAGCATTATGAATGAGGAAAGATATGAGAATGAAAAATTTATATTGAATTAATTGTAACCATGAGTCATTTCATTTGATGGACATAAAGCGGAGCACTGTTTACCATTTAAAGCTCAGAATGATAATTTTTGTTGGGTTTTAGATGCATAATATTGTACATTTATTTAATTTATCATTTTCACCACATTTTCCCTAAAAAGTCATACAAAGTGGGATTTGCCATATTGCTAAATATTCCATCAGATCCTGTGAAAGAGTGCTTTTATTTTTTTCATGAGTATGGAAGAGCTGATTTGTAATCTTTGTGCTTCACATTCACATGGGATTGTACTCTTAAAGGGATGTCGTCATTCTGTTATTGTACTTTGTGTTATAGTATTGACTGAAAGTGAATGTACTGCGGTGTCATTAAAATAACATAACTGGACCGTAATGACCTTTAAGGAACAATGGCACTGTTTTATTGGACCAAAAGGCACCTTTTCATTAGTCTTTTTGAGGGTTTTAACGCCTGTGCTATTGACAGCAGTGTATATTTGAAAAGGTATCTCTTGCTTCGGTATCAAAAAATGGCCTTTTAGTCCTGATTTGGTCTTGTGACATCATTTAGAAACTGGTTAAATCTCAAAACTATCAGATTACAGATTTATTTATCTTCACAATATAAATAAAGAGTTTCAGAGCCTAATTACTATTTACTAACTATTAATTAAGTGACTTGTTTAGATATACACCCACATGGTTTCCAGTCAAAATAGCCCTTGCTGGCCTGAGTTGTGCATTTTAAACATTTGTGGGACAGAGAGAAAAGAAGGATTATGTTGTTATTTTGTTTGGTAGCCTTAAGCTTTTTTTGTTTTTTTGCTTGTTTTGTTTTGGAGGGACCTAGGAACGACATGGAAATATACTTAGAGTGTATAAGTCTGTAGAACTGGATTATTTAACAGCCAAAGACTTGAGGAGAGGTCTGCACCCAACCAGCCCAAATCAAAGCCAGCTGTGTGTGAAAGCACTCTGGGGAAGCATCAGTGGTAGTTCTGGATGAAAAGGGAGCTGGGCCCATGTATAAACTCGGCCTGAATAAAGAATACATCATCCTCTGCCACTGGGCTGATATTGGAGATTTATCCTCAGACTAGGCCCAGCTCTGAAACACTCCAAAACACTTCCAAGATCAGGTTCCGAGCCAGCCGAGGCCAGTTGAAGGCAGGGAGGGTGTCTGAGCTGCAAAGAGAAGTTGGCCCGTGTGTGTGAGGACTGCAGGGGGAAAAATCATCTGGAAAAATCAACAACTTGTATGAAATGTCTAAAAGTGTCCTATCCAGTTTCATAAGGACCATTATTGTAATCCTTTCAGGAACTGGAGGATTGGAATCCATTTGTTGAAAAAAAATAGAGTGATGAAAGATCACATGGAGCAGTATAAAGCCCTTCCTTTCAATAGCCTTGTATGCCAATATGAAGCATAATGTAGTCATATTTAGGGTGTGGAGAGTTGATGGCAACCTGAGTTTATTTCTGGTCCAATGACTTGACACACTGTGTTCAATGACAAACACACACACACAGACACACACACACACACTTTTGCTGTGTGCCGCTTACTCTTTATGTAGACTTTATGCTAGATGTTGGGACATTTCTGTGAGAATTTGATTGTATAAATCCACAAGAGCATTACGGAGGTCCGTTATTGATGCTGGATGGTTCTCCATTATAAAAAACAACATATCACCAAGATGGAGCGTCGTTTCATTTAGTTCCTTTGATCTTCAGTATATGGTTAGGTGGGATTTGTATCCCCATTACTGCTGCTTGTCATTGGATTTAATCAAATTAAGTGCAAAAGTTTCTGTAGTTTGCTGTTGTTGTCCAAACTCTTGTGTGATCTTATGCTTAATTCATAGTCCTTTAGGTCAGTAGCAGCGGGAGGCTTTAATAGACTTTAATCTGTATGTTGGGTTTTCTTTCTCATCCCAGCTCCCATCATTGCACTTTTTTCCAGTTTGTCTGGAATTGAGGAGTCTCACCATGTCTCTCACTTCAAATGGAGCTAAAGATTCCTGCTCTGTGGAAATCAGACTCCTTAATGAGATACTCCTGACTGACCCCAGTCTGTTTAGAGCAAGGTTTGCCGAATGCTAATGATGGTTTTCTAATTGCATCTCCATGAGCACATGTGCAAGTTCCCTCATCAAAGAGAGGTGTGCTTGTTCACTGGAGGCTTTCAGCAACCCAGATCGGGATTAGAAGTCTAAGAATGCAAAATTTAGAAAACAGGTAGGGTGTGCAAGTTCAAAGTGTGCCTTGCTGTGCTGCAAAAAAGCAGATTTTGGCATTATGCAAATTAGTCAAGCCACTGTATTGGATTTAGCCTATTGGAGGGGTAGAACTTAAAAAATTTCTCCATTCAACTTTCTCTTAAGGAGATTCCCTGCAAGGCCCTTAACCTTGGTTCCTGAGCAAGTTAAGGGTCTTGCTCAGGAACCCAGTGGTGGTAGTGCTAGAGGTGGGATTTGAACCTGGGATCTCTTGAGCCATAAGTCCATAGGCAAGTATCCTACCACTACACCATGGTGGAAAAAGCTTCAAAAAACTTTCAGAGCAGGGGCGTGTGTGTGTCTCTGTCTGTCTGTCTGTCT
>CM029367.1:11512643-11587643 GCA_017165825.1 Hepsetus odoe
CACTCCCACTGCAGATCTCACCACTGTTACACTGTCATCATACATATCCTGAACTACTCTCACATACTTCTCTGTAACACCAGACTTCCTCATACAAAACCACAACTCCTCTCTAGGCACCCTGTCATATGCTTTCTCCAAATCCACAAAGGCACAATGCAGCTCCTTCTGACCTTCTCTGTACTTCTCCATCAACACCCTCAGAGCAAACATTGCATCTGTGGTGCACTTTCTCGGCATAAAACCATACTGCTGTTCACTGATCCTCACCTCTTTTCTTAACCGAGCTTCCACTACTCTTTCCCATAACTTCATGGTGTGGCTGATCAACTTTATCCCTCTATAGTTGCTACAGCTCTGTGCATCACCCTTATTCTTGAAGATTGGTACCAGTACACTTCGTCTCCACTCCTCAGGCATCTTCTCACTTGCCAAGATTGTGTTAAACAATCTGGTCAGAAACTCAACTGCCATCTCCCCTAAACATCTCCATGCTTCCACTGGTATGTCATCCGGTCCAACAGCCTTTCCATTCTTCATCCTCTTCATCGCTGCCCTTACTTCCATCTTGTTTATTTGCTGCACTTCCTGGTTAACTCTTCTCACATCATCCAGTCTTCTCTCTCTCTCATTTTCTTCATTCATCAGCTCCTCAAAGTATTCCTTCCATCTGCTCAACACGCTCTGTTCACCTGTGAGTACGTTACCATTTCTATCTTTAATCGCCCTGACCTGTAGCACATCTTTCCCAGATCTGTCTCTCTGTCTAGCCAATCGGTAAAGGTCCTTTTCTCCCTCTTTACTGTCCAACCTCTCATACAATTCACCAAACACCTTATCTTTGGCCTTCACCACTGCTTTCTTCGCCCTGCGGTTCATCTCCTTGTACACCTGTCTACTTTCTTCATCTCTTTGACTGTCCCATGTCTTCTTTGCCTCCCTCTTCTTTTGAATACACTCCTGGACTTCTTGGTTCCACCACCAGGTTTCCTTATCCTCTTTCTTCCTTCCAGATGTCACACCAAGTACATTTCTAGCCATCTGCCTTATCACTTCTGCAGTAGTTTCCCAGCAATCCGGTAGCTCTTCAACACCTCCCAGTGCCCGTGTTAACTCCTGCCTGAATTCCACCTTACAGTCCTCCTCCTTCAGCTTCCACCACTTGATCCTCGCCTCTGCCCTCACTTTCCTCCTCTTCTTGACCTCCAAGGTCATCCTACAGACCACCATCCTATGCTGTTTAGCTACACTCTCCCCTGTCACTACTTTGCAGTCTCTGATCTCTTTAAAACTGACCCTCCTGTAAAGAATATAATCCACCTGTGAGCATCTTCCTCCACTCTTATACATCATCTTCATCCACTCTTATACTCTTATACACCCTGTGCTCCTCCCTCTTCTTAAAATAAGTATTAACTACAGCCATTTCCATCCTTTTTGCAAAATCTACAACCATCTGACCTTCAGCATTCCTCTCCTTGACACCATGCCTACCCATCACCTCCTCATCACCTCTGTTCCCTTCACCAACATGACCATTAAAATCTGCACCAATCATCACTCTCTCTCCCCTGGGTACACTCTCTATCACTTCATCTAACTCACTCCAGAATTTTTCCTTCTCTTTCATCTTACAACCAATTTGTGGAGCATAAGCACTAACAACATTCATTATCACACCTTCAACTTCCAGCTTCAAACTCATCACCCTCCCTGACACCCTCTTCACTTCCAAAACACTCTCCACATACTCTTCCTTCAGGATAACACCTACTCCATTCCTCCTTCTATCCACACCATGGTAGAACAGTTTAAACCCCCCTCCAATACACCTGGCCTTACTACCCTTCCATCTAGTCTCTTGCACACACAAAATGTCAACCTTCCTTCTCTCCATCATATCAGCTAATTCTCTACCTTTACCAGTCATGCTGCCAACATTCAAAGTCCCTACCCTCACTTCCACTCTCCTCTGCTTCTTTCTCTCCTTCTCCCTCTGGACATGCCTTCCTCCTCTTCTTCTTCTTCTTTGGCCAACAGTAGTCCAATTTCCACCAGCACCCTGTAGGCTAACAGCACTGATGGCGGTCGTTGTTAACCCGGGCCTCGACCGATCCGGTATGGAATTCTGTATCGTTGTCCTCATATTGACTTGGCAAAGTTTTACACCGGATGCCCTTCCTGACGTAACCCTCCCCATTTACCCGGGCTTGGGACCGGCATGAAGAAATACACTGGCTTGTGCATCCCTAGTGGTTGGGTTCAATAATATAAATAAACAAAAAAAATATATACAGCTAGATGGGTTAGTACTGTTTCTCATTAGAATGCTTTGTTTGGAATCACTCTTTCTCTCTCTCTCACTCATTTTCTAAGCCGCTTGTCCTGATGAGTGTCGTGAGTGGATCTGGAGCTAATACCTGTTCTCATAGGGCAAAAGGCAGGGAATATCCTGGACAGGTTGCCAGTCTATTGCAGTCCTTAAGGCCTTAACTAACAAAACAGATTAATGTACATTTGAAAAGGCCTAACCCATCAGATTTATCAATGTAATGTAACACTATGTAAAACTGTTAAAAGATAAAATATATACCAGCCACCCATTAAAACCACAAGAGGAGAAATTAATAACTTTAATTGTGCTGTTACAAATGTATCTGTCAATAAGCAAAAATCTAGTCATTTCAAAATCTGCAAAATGGCAGGCAATTAGTACTTACCAAAAGTTGCTCAAGGAAAGACAACAGGTAAACAGCGAAAAGTACAAGGGTGCCCAGTGCTCAGTAATGGCTGCCAGGAGTCTCTAGTCTCATATTGTAGCACAGAGTCCTGAAAATGTTAATGCTGCATAGAATAGAAATGTTTCAGAAAACAGTGAGCAAGCTTCATATGGAGCAGTGTAGTCCAGTATCATATCCACCAACATTAGCTCTCAGATTAACACTTAGTTAGATTATGGTCATTATAACTGGATGATGGAGAAAATTGCCTGGTCTGATGAATCACGTTTCTTTTATTTCATGGCGACAGCCACTTGCAAACACTGTTTACCTGAAAAGAGATGGCACCGAGATGCTCTATAGAAAGAAGCCAAGCTGGCAGAGGTAGCATGGTGTTACGAGTAATGTTGTGGTGGCAAACCTTAAGTCCTGGTAGTCGTTATTTTGACATGGAACTGCTCCATTGTTGCAGACCAAGTACTCCCCCTTCATATTGTAAGGTTGTGGCATTTTCAGAAGGAAAATCCTGCTACGCTGCAAAAACTGTTCAGGAATGGTTAGAGGAATATGACACAGTTTGAGGTTTTGACTTGGCCTCCATATCTCTTAGATCTTAAAACATGTCTCTTACAAGCTTTTCTATGAAGCTCTCAATCAGAGAGAAAATAAGTTAATCCATTGTAATTATATTAAAAGCTTTATTTTCATTTTGTATCTTTGTGTTGATTTTTAGTTTAAGAATGTAAAAGTCGCAGTAACGCTGCACTGATTTTACTTCTGTCAGATTAGAATGATAATGTTCTACAAAACGCAATAAAGATACAGATATGTTGCCTGTACAAATGACTAAAATAAAAATGAAAATTATTATTATATATCAAATTATTTAAGACCACTAGGGAGACTGTGAACTCCCAAAATCTGTTCAAGCCTTGAAGTGCTGCTTTTGAAAGTCACTTCTCGCTGTCCCAGCATGCTTTGATGCAAGAGAGAAAACTGATGGCAATGAATACATGTGGAATTCCCCCTTGATGTCCTGCTCCAGTTATAGAGGTGTCAGAAATGATCCCTATTCAGCAGTAAATGTTAAGTAAATATCTGATCACAAGACTCTTTGTTTAACTAAACCAAAACAACACTTAGACACAGTGACCCCAGTACTTCTGTGGACCCTTCTATGGGTCACGTCCTGTGCAGATCCACAGACATTCTCTCTTTTTTGGCAACTGAGCTGCATGTTTGTTTCAGCCAGTGAGATCTGTTTCAGCTCGTTGTCTGCACCCCCACTGAGTGGAATCCTGATCTCTTCACAGTGGTGACTCGAGACATACTGCACAAACACACCTCACTGAGTGTTATTATACACCGCTGGGGAGTAACCACAACTGCTGTGCAGATGACTTAACAAAACAGGCCTCGCTGAGTAGCCTCATAAAGAAGCCACTGTGTTTTAAGTGATAATCAGAATAATCTGACAAGTGAGTTCCCCACTGAGGAAACTGATGGGAACACTCTCTCATGTCAGTTTTGTACACAACTTGTCTAGCTGCTGACATCATACACACAGAAACATGGTGGATGAATATAAATATATGATAGATAGTAAGAAACCGTTAGTTGCTGTCCGCATTAACTGTCCTAGTTTATTTTATTTATTTGCAGTAACCCTGAGACTAAATCAGGTAAAGCAATCTATTTGTGGTTTCAGAGAGTGAAAATGAGCAATAAAATACATCCATGTTGTTCTTACATTCAGGCTTAAAAGCACTTGAATGCTTTAAGATGTGGGACTTAACTCCATCTGCAGAGCATGTGATTGCAGCATAATATAAACTTACATTCTATTAGTAAGCATTGGGCTTAATGATGATTAAATCAGTATGCACTGCTCACACTGTCCCACACTTTGTATATATTTCTGTACAGTATTCTGTATACTTATTAAGGAGGTTTGTTTAAAGCTCATTGTTCTAGTTTGATTTAATTTTTGGGATATTCACTTATCTTACTTAGCTACAGTCTTACTTAGCTACACAATCTTTGAACACCAAATATGTTGTGGTTAATGCACTACACATGTAGCACAGGGAGATATTTTATTTTCCTCCTGTTGTTTTAAGTTACTGTCTAATAGGGAAGAAGCAGTACCATAGGAAACAGAACCAGGGCTTTTCTTTTTAAAGCAGGTCTCTTTGCTCAACTGGATGTCAATGCAGCGTTTAGCAAGAAAACCAATCCCCTAACTTCTTGCTTTCTGGGACACTTTTACAGCCAATAAAGCAGAAAGTATGGGCTCTCATAAATTTTTCTGCTGTGTTGAAATGCACCCACATGCTGCTCAGACACCCACTGCTTTTCACACTTTTCATGCTACTGTCATTGTTTTGCAGTGGGACCATTAAAGTGAAAAAAAAAAAAAAGTCATAATGGGGTCAGCATAGTGAGTTCAGTTTACAGGGGGTGGAGCCCGGAGATGTTTCAGTGAAACAAACTTTGCTTGATTTCACTGAAAAAGTATTCTCTTCATTGAATGTGAAAGTGAAAGTGTCTATTTGTCATTGTGAAATGCATTCTCTGCATTTATCCCATACACAACCTGCAGCAGGGGGCAGCTATATCCAGTGCCCAGGGAGCCATGATGGAGACAATACCCTGCTGAAGGGTATCTCAGGGCAACCTACTAGTCTGGGATCCGAACCCATGACATTCCGATCCTGGGGCTTAGTCTCTAACCACTAGGCCATTACTACCCTGCGGTAGTATATAGAGCCATAACAAAGCCTAACAAGTCCAAAGGGAAATGCAAAAAAGGGAGATTACTCAAAATTGGAGTTTTAGAGACTTTCCATAGAGGCTACTATCCTTCATACTCTCGGACTTTAAGGCACCTTAAACTAGCAAGATATTATAAAGAAAAATTTATATGCATGTATACACAAAGTTCTGTAACATTGCTTTTTGGTTAGAGTGTAATGCTTTAATGCAAAAATATTATACATACATATATATTATAGTATGTGTACATGCCATTGTCAGTATATAACATTAGTTGGTAGATATATCAAGGATAATGAAACCAAATATTTCTGAGAGATCAAGGACCAATTCTGTTATTTATGTATGAGTTTTATATATATATATATATATATATATATATATATGAAACTCATACATAAATAACATAATTTGATCTCTCAGTGCTATTAACCTCACTCCCTCACTCCAATGCCAATAATGAAAAATACTGAAGTACCACTCGTACTGAACCTAATAAATACATACTTGTGGTATTATGCTTCCAAGCAGTAATTTAAGCATGCTGCATTAGTTAGCTGGTGGAAAAAAGTACAGTACTTTAATGTGACACAACAGTCAATGGCAATATCAGAATTGAATGTGGGCATGTTCTTGATTATGGCAGCAGACTAAACATGAACAGACGTGCTAAGTTGCTCTCAAATTCTCAGTTACGACTTGGCTAATCACTAACAACAGAACTGGGATAAGAAATATGTCTCCTGACGTGTGTAATGACATTTTACACATAATAAACCTGTTCTTGGTCACCATTTAACATGGAGGTGAGTCTGTCCTCTGAGTCTTAACCATACCCTTTATGAGCCTAAAAAAACCCATACATGTTATTTCTCGAACGCTCTCTCTCTTTAAGCACCCTGCTCTGAGATAAGCAAATTTAATCATTTTTGCAGGGATCTCTGAAGCTGCACAAAGCTGTCACATAATTATAATTTGGACGTGCCCTCAAGGAAGCATGCTTCTGAACACCTTCTTTAAATAAACCGTGTTTTGCTTGAAATGAAACCTATCACCATGAATTAATAAACGCCCGCCATGAAGTGGATGCTAATATTAAATGGCAACAACTAACCAACATTCAGTACTTCTAATAATACCCAAGACTCATCTACATAACACATAGGTGTTAACCTCAAATAATAAATAGCTTTGACGAAGGGATCTGGGAAGCAAAATCATAATTTTTAGTTGTTTAAAACCAGTGTTAGAGATGTTGTATGTTTTAAAACCCAGACGGAACTCAAAAAAAGCTGTATAGTAGTTATTTGGAGTCTGCACAGTTGCCTGTCTTCTGCATCAATCTGCATAATTAGTGGGGAAATTGGAAAAGAAAGAGAAGAAGAGTGAGAGAGAGAGGTGAGGAAAAATGGACCTTGAATAAAAAATAAGCCGGTGTTGTTGATGATGCATTCTCCCCTAATCGAAACAATTTGCTTAGTTTCCCAGCTGGGTTTCATGTGCTTTTGATTACTGTCTGCTATTTAGTTCCACAAAATTACATGCTGCTTAATGGGCTTTTAATGGTTATAGGTTTCTCTACTTTTTTAATGAGGTTCACCAGTTGGTTGCTAATGCCCTATGGATATTTGGCAACTGTCCAGTCCGTGTGCTGTTCTAGTCTTTACCCTAGTTTACAACTCAGTTTTTTTCACTCTCTCACTGCAGTATAAAATCTCAACAAGAAAGCAATTTGTTTTGGGGTGTTAAATGCGCTTCAAATATCCTATTTAGCTTAGCACCTAATTGCAGTCCCAGCAGCCAGATAATTCAAGCATTGGAGCATTTAATCACTTCACTTCCAGCCCTGGCTTCTGTGAACCTCCTCATGGCATCACCCCTTCCACACAAACACAAGCATGCATTCTCTAACAGTTCCTATTATCATCCCAGATTGACTTCAGATGTATCCATGTTTTATGGCAAGTGCATTTTAAAGTTTCTTTGGAGGAGGTGGAGTTGGTGAAAGAAGAGTAAGGTTTTGGTTGGCTGTGGTACACCACTAACCTTAACCTGTCCAGAGGGAGAGCTGGTCATTGCTGTGACCACTGCATAGGTGATGTTTTTTTTTTAATTGGGAACATAAACAGGCGGTTTCTGATGAGAGCCTGTTTATGGGCCCCAATTAAGTGCTGAAATGGCTACATATCTCGCCACTTAACAAGGCTTTCCATGCGGCAGCTGGGAGGCCGGCTGCTGCCTGGCCCGGAACTTAGCGTGACACCCGGAGAGAGGTGCTGTGGACACATGGCACCTAACCTCACCTCACCAAGAACTTCATCATTTTTAATTCGCTTTCAGCAGAACTGGAAGGGTTTTGTGATATTAACATCTTTTGGCTTGCCCTGATTCTCATTATTCAGTGCTCTTTTGACTCAAATAGGTCGTATATTTTACCTTCAGTTTTGTACATTGCCACCCTGAGCATCTCTGTTTAGCTGTATATGATCAGCTGCAAGCCAATTCATCCAAGGTAGCTTTCAATTTTTCTTCCAATGGAGGGATTTCTTCCCAAAAAATGAAATTGTATGCCTGAATGTCAGGATATTGATTCCATAGAGGAAGATCCAGAGGCATAAATATGAACAATCAAAAATATTAAATGCCTCACGATCCAATTGGCCAAAAATAAACACACTTTTGAACAGCAGCAATTCAATCCAGCCTTCAGAAAGCATTTGCATATTTCAAAAATGCATGTGTTTGTGTGTAGTTTCCTATTATGTGCCAGCTTCCCTTTTTCTCCTATAACACATTGTGCGACCCTGCAGATCTCTGTCGCGGCTTTAAGGTTTTTGAACAAAGCTCTGCACGCTTTGTTCAACTATAAAATTGGATGAAAGCTCGCCTGAAAGCTCTCAAAGGAGACGACAAAGCCATCGGCACTTTGAAAGAGCAGCAGAGAAGCGTGAGTTTGTGGCAGACAGAATAACAGCTTTCCCTTCAAACTCCTTCCCTTGTCACACCCATCGACGGCTCCAGTCCGCCATTATTTGTTGAAACGTTGGGATGGCGAACAGTTGATCGCTCCACATGAGACGCTAATCTCTGAGAAATGTGGAAAAACAAGTGTTTCTCTCGGAGGGGTTGATGATGAACATATTAACTGAAGTTGTATTTTAATCAGCAAGCAGAACAAGCTAACTCGAGCCAAGGTAAGTTTTGTTGGGCTTGTACCAAAAGAAACCAAACTTTCAGGCACCAATCCTGTCCTGAATCATCGGCTATGTTTGGGATGGGATTGTGTAAATGTGATCTTTTGCCAAGATATCATTTGATTTTTCATTTCAGATATAGCTGGCATTGGCTGCACATGCATAAGCAATGAACGAATGCAAATTTAAAAAGAAAGATATTAATGGTAGGATTCAATAAAAAAACATCAGAGAAACAAGTTGCTTAAACTCGAAGAGAGACTTTCTTTCAGGAGAAAGAAGAGCAGATGTCTCCATGTTGGGACCCACAATGTTTCTAGCTCAAATAGCAAAGCACACTTTCCTTTGAATTTGCCATTGTAAACTAAATGGAAGTCTTCTCAAGCCAATCAGTCATTTTCTGGGCCACTTGTCCTAATCATGGTCATGAGTGGGGGGGGGGTGCTGGAGTCCATCCCAGCTCACACAGGTCGAAGAACAGGGACACACCCTGGACAGGTCGCCAGCCTATCGCAGGGAGGAGTGGACCGACGGGGACAGCACCTTGCTCAAGGGCACCTCAGGGCAACCCACCGGTAAGGGGTTCGAACCCACAACCTTCCGAGCCAGGGCCAACTCCCTAACCACTAGGCCACCACTGCCCTCTTCCCAAGCCACAGCCCCTTAAAGTGAACTTCATCTCACAATGACGATGCTATATGGTCAGCTGAAAAGGGTTGGTAGTTCATTCTGCATGTATTCTCTTTAACATTTAAAAGTCATTGGCATTGCTGGCAGTAGTACAAACATGTTGACATTTTACATTAAATGTTTCGCAGTCACTGCTCATTTAAACAAGGTGAGATGATTAGAGGCATGTAAACTAATGGAAACGTGCACATTGTAACCTGTTGATATAGAATGGGAATCATATATAAACAAATTAAACACACATCACTAATAATGTAATTACCTATCTAACTAACTATGTAAGTAAGTACGTGATTGTGTTGGTATGTTTAAATTCTGTAGACTGCGGACAGTAATTACACTTAACCTGTATATCCATGATGCTACAGCTTAGCTTATTTAGCTCAAGATGGATTTAAACAGAATTAAGTTTCAGTTGAGCTAATGGGAGGCTGGGAAGAGAAAGTCATAGGAGGTTTTGCTGCAGTTCTTTATGGAAAGACAGTGTCTTAAGGCTTCAGAGGGTTGTGGAGAACCTGTGTTTTAGCGCAGGGAAAGGACAAGCCTGAGGCATTAGAGGGAAGCTTCTACTTTAGCCGCCCTCCCATTCTCTCTCTCTCTCTCACTCATTCTGCAGCTGCTCCCATGCTCCTGCCATGGAAGACGTCTTCAGTGCTGCAGGGAAAGTGGTTAGCATCATGTTACATTCACTGTAAAACTCCTCTTCACAGGTTTCTCTTGCAGGAGTTGATATCTAACCTGCTGTGTGCTATTTTTGGGTAGTGATTTAACAGTTATTGAGAAGTCCCCCTAACACACACACATGCACACGCACATGCACGCACACACGCACACACACACACACACACACGCACACTGAGACAGACTGATGCACAGAACAAATCCAACTCTTGTCAGATATGGATTAATAATGAATAATGGTTATGTTAAAACGAGCAACTCCACTGGCCAGGTTATATATATTTTGTTGATGCTCAGTTAACATCCTCTACAGAGGAAAGAACACATTTAACACACCATTATTTTTTATTTAACAAGTATCGGGACATATATCATAAACTGTGGTGTGTACAAAAATAAAGACACTATGAATGTTTTTTTTTTTTTTTTGAAGTATTCTTCAATACTTTCAAATTGGGGAGGTAAAGTTTGGCATGCATAAGTTTATCCTCCGCAGAGAATCCGTACTTATTTTCTTTATGAAATCAAACTGGTCATTCGGCCTGTGTAAACCTTTGCATAGTGTTACATCTTGAAAGAAAACAGAAAAGGAACAGGCTTCTGACTCTCCTCATAGTTAGTTTTCTCTCTTCTCACCCCCTCTTTTTATGTAGGTGTGCACATGCACATGAAGGTTGGGCTAAAATGGACTCTGGCTACCTGAGCTCTGTTGGGCTTTTACATGTTGCAAGATACAACATATTTGGAATGTCCTTGGCTGAATGACAGGGTGCAGGCAGCCCAGGACCTTGTTGCTGCTGCAGAGGGCAGTGTAAGACTGTTGCTTCCCCTGCAAACACACACACACACACACACACACACACACACACACACACACACACACACACACACGCAGGCAGGCCTGAAGAGCAGTAATAAGACACCAGGCCATGCGGCTGGGGAGAGGGATGCGGATTAAGATAGGAATGATAATGCTTTGGGGCATTGTGAAGGGCCCCACTCGTTTTGCCCCTCTTTCTATCCCCACTGCTGCCATGTTATCTTTTTACATTATGTTCCTCCCCCGCATGCAATAAATCAGCGGATCAACAAGCCGCCGCCGCACAACGAAATGTGATCGCGGGCAATTCCAAGCTGCTGCTGGTGTCCTCCCCACACTGCTACAATGAGGTGGGATTCATCAGAGCCGAAATGGAACACCGTCTGCACTTCTCCAGACAGACCAATTTACTGCTAAACCGCAGCCTGTCACCTTGGCGGTCACAATTCCCTCAATAGATGTAGTCAAATCATTGTTAATTCACCTACACAATAAACATGTTTAGAGGCAAAAGGGTCTGTGAATCCCATAGTTTCACAGGAAAGTTTCTGAAGTGGGGATAGCAGCCTGTCTGGAGCAGGGGTGTCCAGTTCCAGGACTTGAGGGCACAGTTTGGTGATTTCCCTGCTCAGACATCTTTTTATGTGTTTAACATTCACATCAAGTTCTGTTGTAGAGCTGTGGAGAAGAAAAGAGAATTTTGGAACATTTTGGAGGTAAAGTTTGCCGCTGCAAGACAGGGCCGCAGGTAACTACAATCAGACAGGACAGGCATCAGTGCTGAAAAGATGAGAGAATTCACAACACACATTTTCTGTTTGACGTAACTCAGTGAACCACGTTCAAATTGCAATTAATTACTGAGTTAATTATGAACTCAGTTAATTTTAAGCATGGAGACATTTCCATCCATCCATCCATCCATCCATCCATAATGTGAGCTGCTTATCCTAACTTGGGCCGTTGGGTGCCAGACACTATTCCAGTGCTGTAGTGCATTTACATTACAGTTAACATTGCGACAGAGTTCTATTGCAGAGAGGAGGCAGAAGGAGCAGGTGGATATAGCGAAAAAAACAAAACAAAGAAACTGTGGAAGTGTGCTGCAGGACATGCACTCATAGGCCTATAGAGTCACCACATTTAGTTTTGAGAGTTGGGAGATTATTTTCTGCTAATTAAGTCTACTTTTAAGAAACATAAGTATATACAGGTTGTTGAGTAGATAAAGAAATATGAAACTGATGCAGAGAGAGGGAGAACATGTTAACACCAAACAGAAATCGAACAGAAAATGGAATCAAACCAAGAAACATCTAATTTGGACGTAACAGTGGTCTCAACTGCTTGGCTTTATATATTATGCACAGACACCTGTTGTTAAGGGGTTTTAACTATACCATGTCAGTTTACGGTTTTACTTTGGCCAGCTAAATTTGCTTGCAATCTGGCATCGTTCCCCAAAAAGGCTGATAGTTAGCAAGGGAAGTGATTCACTTCGCAGTAATGAAAATACAGCCTGAGGCCCAGTATGAGTGGAGCTGGACAGCCCTGCTGCAGAGTTAAAGAATTACAAGCTATATTTGGTCCTGAGGATAGATGGCCAATATGGGAACCGACAGCAGGCTGTCTTTGGTCAAGCATGAAGACATAAACTGTGCCATGTATATAAGCGTTCTACGGGCTGGAAGCTGCACATGCTTTTTATGCTTGATTATTTATTATTTTTACAACCACTGAGGAGCACAAGATGCACTCTGATCGCCTGCCAAACGGCCTGTCGCAGCCAAGCAGCTTGTGACATTTTCTGAGCGAGTTAATGGCTCCTGCTGTCCGACTCCAGTACGGGCAGTGAGTGCACGGTGACCCATAACTCTGTGTGCAGTCTGCCAGGGGTGCCGACCCTGTTAAACATCTCAATTTAAAAATCAAGGCTATAAACAGGCTCCTGAAATAAAATAGTAGCCTGTAAACTTTGTAAGGAGGCCACTTGTATCCTCATCCTGACTGAGGGAGCTGCCAAACACAGACACACTTGCACACACCGCATCATGCCATCATCAGTATCATCTGTTTGACAGCTATAGCATTTCCATGCAGTTTTTCATTTTCACTCTTATTTCCCAGGCAAGGAAAACATTATTTTCCATTATCTGCTGCTTGTCCCAAATGGGGTTGCGGGGGAGTGCTGGTGTCCAACCCATTGGGAAGGGGTTCGAACCCCCGATCCTCCGATCAGGAGGCCAACGCCTGAACCGCAAGGAAAACAGCTATATGCTAATATTTTGTGCATGTCTTACACGGATGTTCACCGAAGGTTTCATTGGTTTTAAGAGCAGTTTTGTCTAAATATTGATTCCACAATAGTCTTTAATGATTGCTCTCAATAACAGTTTATGTTTTTCATTACTTAGATTGCTGAAAATGACTTCCCAGGAAAGAAAAGGAAATAGGGCTTGACATTATTTATTAGATAGCCCTAATGTTGAGCCTTCAGTTTTGTTATTTGTTTGCAAAGCAAAGTTGAAAAATCTAAATAGTTTTCTTTTAACTCTTTAACCTGGTGAACGTGGTGTAATTTGACCTTTTTCTTTAGTGTAGCTCATTTAGAGGTTCTACACTTTCGATAAACACTTTATCCTAATGAGAATAAACATATTAGTGGGGTCATGTTTTTCAGAAGAGTGACACATTTTACTTTTAATAGATTTAATAGATTTTACATTTACATTTACAATAGATCAGCCGCTCCATAGACATTAGATCAACTGGCACATTTTTTATCTTCTGGTTGAACTGAGCTTGCATTACGGACACATAAGAATCTCATAACTGGAGGTTAAACAAGTAGATCTCAGTGTCCTCTTATTTAGTTATGGCCATGACCGCATATGTACAGTTTTGTTTTGATGAAAATGAAAGACATTCTCTATAATTACCTGGGTTACCTGGGTTAGCTCCCCCTCTGATTAGGGATTTTGGAAGAAGAATTAGACATGTAGTCTTTCTGTGTATTCATCACTGTGGTAGCGTCTGCTGTTTTTTACGCTGTGGTCTGCTGGTGTGGAAGAGTCGCAGAGAGGGACAGAGGGAAACTAAATAAACTGGTCAAGAGGGCCAGCTCTGTCCTGAACTGTCCGCTCAAGTCCATAGAGCAGGTAGGGGAGGAGAGGATGTTGTCCAAACTAACATCCATCATGGACAACACCTCCCACCCCCTACACGAGACTGTGCGAGCACTGAGCAGCTCGTTCAGCAGCAGACTTACACCCGCAGTGTAAGAAAGAACGCTACCGCAGGTCATTCCTACCTGCAGCCATCAGACTCCACAACTCAACATAACATAACATTACACTACTTGTTTATTATTATTATATATTATAATATATTATATATTATTGTATGTTATTATTATTATTATTAATACTATTGTATATTATTATTTATTATTACATTTATTATTATTATTACATTTATTTATTTATTTATTATTTATTATTACATTTACATTTATATTTATATTTTTATACTTGTTTACTTATATTTTTATAATTTATTCAAAACTATTTATTATCAGGTATTATTACTCTTGTAGATATGTATATGTATATATATATATATATATGGAAGATAGATATATAGATAGATAGATAATTTATTATTTATTTATAGCTCCTCTACTTTCTCCTGTACTTGTTCCTTTCTCTATATCTTTATATTTTTTTTTATATATTTTTCTTTTCTTTTTCTGTACACCTGTCACCTTTATAAGAGCCCTGTAACGCCCAAATTTCCCATTCGGTGGATAATAAAAGATCACTCTACTCTACCTACCTACCTCTACTCTACTCTACTCTAATTTCACTCATTTACTTTTTCCTTTCATTCTAATAATGAGAGCTATTTCAACCATGGTTTATATACTAGAAGTTGTTTGACCAGGGTTTACACACACACACACACACACACACACACACACACACATAGTTATAAATTTGTGGAGGTAGGAAATGAAGGAGAGAGAGAGAGAAAGAGAGAGGGAGTGATGAAGCTTTCGGAACGAAGGATAAAGACAGTAATTTCTCTGAGTTTAGAGAGCCTTATAATATTACTCCTAAGATGCTGGGAGATAAATTGCAGTGACGTCTGTCTCTCTCTCTCTCTCCCTCTCTCTCTCTCCCTCTCTCTCTCTCTCTCTCTCTCTTCCTGTTCTCACTTTCCCCCTGATTTATCATCCATGAACAAACAAAGCTGAATCAGGCTCAATAAACAGGGAGGAATGAAATTATATCATATTTATGCATGAACACACATTACGCATAAAACAAAGCATATAAATAAAAGGAAAACGAATTAGAGGAACAGCAGCACACATTCGCTTACAGAAGAAGAACTCACACTCAGCATTGCAGATGCTTTGTGATTAGATAAAGAACCTGCCCTCCCTCTTCCCTGATTATATATCCTGCTGTTTGATTTGATAACCCACACAGCTAATTTTGAACCTTGCTCTAATCAAATCTCTCTAACCTTGTTTTGTGTGTTTGGAGATGCAAGGCAGTGGCAGACTGGCGAACTAGACTATTTCCAGGCGCACTGCAACACACATATTCTTTACTAATGATCCCTGTTGATTTTGCTATGGTTTAACATGGTGGAGGTGAGTGCTCCTGCCATACGTGTCAGGGCAATTTTGAAAGCCTGAAACGATTTTGCTCCGGGCAACATTTTTGAGGAAAAAATCTATTACCCTTGCCTAATAATACTACAGAAGCAATTATCATAGGATGATGTGGGCAGGACGCGCCAGCTTATTGGGTCCTGTGGTGAGTTATGTGAGGATTTTGATGAATCCTCTCTCTGTGTGTTTCTCTTTCCTCTCAGACTCAGGCCTCACCTCTGGCGACCCCTACGCGCTTCAAAGCCCCACGCCACCAGCTCTCTGCCCTGCCCCGGCCCATAATTACATGCTCCCAGAGCCTGTTAGTCTGCTCCAGGCGTCCGCCGGCTGCTCTTAAAGAGCCCCACTTCAAACAGGGCTCAAATTCAGGGCCATTAAACAGGAACAATAGTGAGCAGATCCGCGTCCCCCTTTAATCTGCTTCCGCTTCAGGGTCGAGCCAAAGCCGCTACTCTGTGACAAGGCTGGAGTATTTTATGGAAGAGTTCATCCGGACTTGGGCGCTTGATTGACAATGACTTGGATGAGAAGAAAGCTTCTCTAAGTTTTTAATGGAAATGTTTTCTCATTTTGAAAAAGGAGTAAAAATAAGTTCAAAATGTTTTACATTCAATAAAGTTGTAAAATGTTCACATTTCAGCAGACTGAACACTGATAGTAATTACAGGGAATTACAGGGAATTACAATTAGAGACTATTTTGGGATCACAACATTTATTAAATTATTAATAATATAATTATGAATCCCGTGACTCTGGTTGGAATAAGTGGCTCAGATAATGGATGGATGGATAATTATGAATGCAATTATCCAGGTCTATTTATACTAATTTCTTGTCAAGGTATCCTCCTTGAGATTTGATAACTACCTTTTTAAAGACGTGGCATTCTGCATGTTAATATTAAACTCTATTCTTGGTTCTTTAAAATATATCAATTTTTTTGATTATCCATTTTCTCTTAACAAAGATCATTTCTAATGCTGGAGGGTCAACATCCAGACCAGTTTAGTGATTCTCCCGGTCTAACACACATACTAAATTTGGTAATTAGCTGGTTAATTGAATCTGGTGCAGAGTAGTCACCTATACCAGTCACTGTCCCTTCAGGTCCAGAACTGACTCACCCCTAATTTTACTGCTCTGCTAATTAGTCTGGACACATCTATTGGTGTGAACTAAAAAAATATGAAATTAATTAAGGTAACATGTTTCCTGAACCCTGAAACATAACTATGTTGTTAACATCATGTCAAAAGTCATATGCTGTCATGAGGTGTCATAACAGAAAATTAATACAGCAGCATATCATGTGTTTATGGCATGGTTAGCAGGGGCAATGTATGGGTTTAAATGTTTCCTAAAATTTCCTCTAAATTTGCACTTTACCAGTATCATAAGACAATAATGTTCAATTATGTGTGCACTAAAACTGATTTGTCAGATATTACTATAAATAATGATTCATTGCAAATAAACGAGGTGAAAAGAGGTGTCACAAAAGGCCCTTTGACAGCCCTTTTCAACAGACAGAGAACTGACCTTGTTCTGGTTGAAGGACAAAATTTTTAACCAACCAGAGCGTTGTGACCAAAAAACGAAGTGCTTTGAAACCTGAAAAGTTGGTCCCCAGCTGAACACGAGACATTCTTGTTTCTTCTAGCAGGAATCTTGATAAGATTAGAAGGAGTTTTCTTCTGCTTGTTTACTTGTGGTGTAGCACCATCCTACATTGAGGCTACATCCTTGATTACAGTGATTCGGCTCCAAACTGGCGGAAATGAGATGGTTTAAGAGACGGCACCCAAAAACATAAGAAATGATGTTTGTTTTGAAAAGGTCTGTGAACCTTTATATAAAAAGCTTTGATAATAAATGAAGGTTGTTTAAATCTGAAAAAAAGTTCCTAACATTTACATCTCCATTGATTCAAACGCCGTCTCTCACAGTGTCAGATAAGAGAGAAGAGCTGGAGCAAGGGACTAATGTTGAGTGGAAGGGACGAGTAAGCTAGTCTAAGAAAAAAAAGTAGAGAGAGAGAGAGTCTTTTGTTCATTGTGAATTCATCCACAGCGTTTAGCTCTGACTCTGAGGCCTGCCACCGAGGTGACCAGCCAGATTAAAACCCTCTGTCTGCGAGCATGCTCATTTGTGTCACTCTCCAGGCTGCATACTGCTCTGCGATGATGAATGGGGTTTGCGCTTGCACTAATATCCTGACTTCGTTGTCAGAAATACTTTCAGCCAGCAGCCGGCCGTAGGCCCATTGGTCAGTGGCTGGCCAGGCCTTTCCTCAGCCCTGATGAATGAGGTGGCTGCTAGGCCACATGGCTCTGCTCTGGCAGTGGCTCAGACCTCACTTTTCGAACATGCTGAAGGGAGCTGAAAAGCCTGCTACAAACGGGGGAGAATCCACAGACATAGCTGTGGAAACACCCCAGTTTAAACACAGATTCACTGGCAAACTGCAAGAAGAAAATACAGCAGCCATTCCATACTCATTAGCAATCATCCTTCCCTGCTGGAGAAGGAGCTTTGGGTGGTAATGTTGTAACCAGAGACGGACTGGAGACAAAAATCTGCCCAGGGATTTGGAGCCTCAGTGTTTTCCCAAAATAACATTGCAAAACAAAAGCACATCAACCTATATTTGCACGATAGCCCATCATGTATGTATGCATTTGAAAAAATAATAT
Organism: Hepsetus odoe; assembly: GCA_017165825.1. Lineage (NCBI taxonomy): Eukaryota > Metazoa > Chordata > Actinopteri > Characiformes > Hepsetidae > Hepsetus > Hepsetus odoe. The sequence goes on from CM029367.1 coordinate 11,530,900, forward strand.
TATCGTATTATGCTGCAATTTACTGTTGCAGTACACTGTTACTATCCAAATATACATGCTATTAGTGTATTTATTTTATTAACAAGTTAACTACGTAAATTGTTACCAATTGTTTAAATAAAATATTCATTTGAACACACATTACAGATCATTTTAATAGATTTTAAAAAAATTATATACACTGTTGTGACTTGAATAAAACATAAAATAAATATCTTTCCTATGTTGTAATTTAAACCTCTTTATTAGACAAAAGCATGTTTTTATTTAATCTACAAGCTGTTATATCCTTCATAAATGGCTCATGTTTTGGAATACTGCACTCTTCAGATACACTACTGGTGCACCATATTTTCCATGTGTTTTCACAACATAGAATTAGTAGACAACTTACTATTAGTAAGTTTTCAGGAAAATATTAGTTTTCAGGTAAATATTTTTATGTTTAATTTAGAGCCAACAGAATGATTATGTACTTTTACATAAGATAGTAAAGTAATTAAATGAGTGTATGCTAATGTTTAACTTGCAAATCTGGCATTAACCCATTTCCTGTTGTAATGTGACACTGTGAGATAAACTGTAAAACAATTAAGCTTAAAATATCAAAACGAAACGGATACATTCTAATGCATTCATTCATATAATCAAGGTAATAATTTCATGATGTGAATCATTGTTCTTAGTATACTAACTTTCAGTCTGCCAGACATAAACAAATGCTTATGTCAGTGTCTGATTTGCAAGTAGGTTAAATAATTGGATGGTTGTTTTGCATCCAAAAATCTCATGTGGATAGAACTTTAGATCAGAAAATACATCTGCATTGGATACTTGGAAGCCCAGTGCAGATTTTCAAACAGCCCAAATACACTTTAAGGGGTGAGATTGAACAGCATTGCAGTTAGATGAGAAAGCAACAATGCATTTTTAAGTGAACCGGTCATAAATTATCTACATCTACATCTACATCTATCATAATGACTAGACTGAATAGGTTACTTGGCTAATTTGTAACCTAGGTCTAAAGTTTTATACTAAAGTTTTCTTTTAGTCCAGTTTATATCAATATCAAGTATATTATGCTACACTGCTCAGTTCACACTGTTTCCTTATCATCATCATCACAAATGTAACTACAACAGAAACGTATGAACAGTGGTTTTCTTTCAGCTTCTCTGAAAGATTCCTTAGAGAGCCAACAGGATATTTGCTACAAGGAGTGCATCCTGTGTCTCTGTGTGTGGTGAAATCATCAAGTCAAGCTATACTGGAGCGGGACACCCTGTGGCAAATGCTGCCTGCTCCAGAACTCAGATTCAAGACATTTCAAGAAGCTTTTTAGGGAGCTGTCAAAGTGCTAAAATGTTGGATGGTAATGAAGCAAGCCCCAGGCCACTTATCCCCTCCCTGCTTTTCCCATACATATCATCACAATGTGACACGAATAGTGCTCTCATGCTCCACCTTAAGAACATAAGAAACACCAATGTCTGCCGTTTGGACACTGATAGGCAGCATCAAATGGCCTGAGCCTCAGGGTCTCCAGGTGAGAGAAGGACTCAGACGGCTGAATATGTGGGGCACTGGCTCAGAATGTGACAGCGGGTGGCTGGCAGTGGCTATAGCCTGCTGATGGTGGTGTGAAAGCTGCAAATCCCACCAGAGGGCCTGTATTCAGTGTGTGCAGAGTCAGTGCCGGACACAGGCCTTCCCTAATAATGATATAGTGATCGCCCAGCTACAGATTTTTTGTCAGTAGTCAACTAGTTATCCTTATAATATGAGATGAGCTATGCTTCACAGGAGAGTTGCTTTGTTCTTTTGTAGTTGGCCAAAGGCTCAGACACAGTTCACAGACAACCTGATGTATAATGCATGCTTAAATCTATACACATTTTACAATATTTTCTTTCACAGCTCCGTACACGTGACGTTGTCCAGTAGGAAAAGCCATAATAGAATATAAATGCTAGAACTAAGCATGCCATTTAATTGCAGCCTTGAGTATGAATGCTTTTGGAGGGAGGAATGTCAGTTGTTGGACTGAAAAAGTTCATACTATCCTGGTCTAGAGGTTTTGAGCTTGAAGCCAATAATAGCAAATAAATGTGATAGGCATGCAAGTTTGTTTTGAATGACTAGTTGATTTGTCTATGCAACCCCTTTTATGATTATGATAGAATGAATGAAGAGGTATATTGACAATTAAGTTTTATGTGCTACCTCCACTTGTTGTTCAGGGACACAAGATGGCAGTTTATTAAACATCTAACTGCATTTGACAGTTTGGAGGGCTAACAGATACAGCTAAGTAAATATTGAGCGAATTAATTGTACTTCATTTTGATCTGATTTTTTTGCACTGGCAAAATGCTGCTTGTTGTAATGCATTGTCTTTTTTCACACTTTTGATTCATGCATTTCTTAAAGTAGGATGCATTTTTTAGTCTAGTGCCTAGTGAGAAACTGCTGAATACTCAGACTTTGTGTAGTATAGAGTCCTAAGCTTCAGAGCTTATTTTGATTCTTAGATGCCTGTATTCCGACACTCTATGATAAAAATAGAGACGAATTAAAATAGTGAGAAACGTCACAATCAATTAGTCACTCTTCAACATACTTTATAGTTGGACCTGACATGCAAAAACCCCCACAAAAGGTAATCGGATCAGCTAATGACTGCATTAATGTGGAGTCGATTGGCATGAGGTTTACCAGATTTGTGAATGGAAGAGATGCTGCACTATGAGAGCAATGGCCTTTGATGCATTTTAGAAGTATATACTTTGGCAGCAGTGTTTGGAGAGACAGGTGGCAGGAGGTTATTTCAATAATAAGTAATAATATCATCAGCTCGCTCCCCGTCTGTGTGAACACGTGCTGATGCAGACGTGCAGGGTGTTGAGCTATCCCATCATGCTTTGCACAAGTAAAAATAGCCCTGTTTCAGCTGGCCTGCAAGCAGAGTGGATGTGGTGCAAGTTAACTAGCTAGCACCCCCACATGCACACACACAAACACACACACACACACACACACACACATAATACATCTTAGAAATAATAAGGTCCTATCTAACTGTTATTTTTTGCATTTTCAGTCCCTTAAGCAATGATTTCATGAGTTAGGTGTGCTGTGGTACGCTACATATTACATAAGTTTGAATTTCGGTTCATTCAGCTATAAATTAGTTCTAGATTTTATGATCAGATTTTTTGGGTTCATCTCATTCATCTCATAAGTCAAGGCTTTTCATTATGCATCCACTGGGAGGCAGCCTTATCTGTGACTTGAAGAGCTGCACTGCTTTAAGTGGAGTGTTATGTGGAAGGTGCGTTTTTATGGTAAGTATATTACTTTTATAGAATTCAAAGAGAAATAAACCTTTCTAATTGTAATCATTTATATGAAACGTCACCATTCATCAGGACAAAACCCTTTCTATTCTTTTTCTATTTTTTTTTCTTCTTTTTTTTTTATTTGCTGCATAATTTGAAATCGTGGCTGCTATTTCCACTATAGGACTTGAGACTAGGTGTGGTGGATTAGTAGTTAAGGAATTGACCCCAAGATGGGGCTCAAATCCTGGACCAGTAGGTTACCCTGAGGTACCTTCGAGCAAGGTACCGTCCTCGTCACTGCTCCACTGCTCCATTAGTGAAAGCATGTTGTTGTGGTGCTGTGGTGTGTAGATGATCACTTTCACATTGCACCTTCTTTTTCATGCAAAATTTTAAACTGCACTTTTAAAACTTGGCAAATCAGAAGTTTGCAGAAATGTAGAAGTTTCATAGTGATATAAGGAATTATGTAGCGAAATAAGTGATGATATAAAAATGATGGTTCATCGTTCACAAGAGATCAGTGGGCAACAGTAACATAGAATAGCGACTTCAGCTCTTAATTTAATCTCTTCATCATACATGACATGCCCACAGTCAGTCACACCCTAAAGGCACATTTATGTAAGGTCATCTTCAGAAAGTTTGGCATTACAGTACATGAGATTTATTGTTTTCTTGACCAACATGTTGGTCAATGGTTTTGCATAAAATTTTGCTCTGACATTGCTATGTTCTGTGCTCTGCACTGTATTTCAGTGTTTATTACTTAAACAGTAAAAGCAATGCTGGTGACAAATTACATTTTTCTGGGATTGTAGTTATATTTTTGCCATAATAACAAAACATTAGAGGTTGAATAGAAGCTGATTGTGAGGATGAATGTAGTCCTACGCTATTTAAGTGTCCTGTCTTCCTAGTTTGTTAGTGTATTCCAGTCTGTTTAAAGCACTCTATCCTGGGAGATCATGCACACATGACTGGGCCCTTTAACTCCAAGTCAAGGGAATTAGACCGTTTAAACTGACTGTAGTCTAAATGAAGTGATCGTAGACAACTATAATAGCCCACACTACAAACATGACCTCCACGACTCTGTACTCATTCCCAACTGCCAATCCGTCCATCCAGCGAGCGGAAAAGTTGGGTGACACTTCACAGTTTCCATGCAGGCCAGGAGTAATTTAGTGCTCTGCCTCAACAAAAGGGACATTTTGTTTAAATTCCAAAAAATTACAATGGAGCAATTAAAATAAATCTTCGCTTGCACTTCCATTAACCCTGGCTGGTTTTGCGTTTCTCTGCCTGAGGGTATGACGGATCTGGCCTTTCTCTGATTTATGCTGTCTTCCTCAAGAAATCAGAGGAAAACCACCCCTCCCCCAAGCACTTTCTTTAACCATACATAGAGGTCTCCTAATATTTTTTTTTTTTAGCTCAGAAGAAAAATAATACATTTTCCACATCCATTATGTTACATCATAAATCTTACACATGTAGCCAAAGCCTTCAGGGAAATACTGGAGGGACAAAGGAAAAATGTTGTATTTCATGCACACAGGCCTGCAATGTTTTGAATGGAACTGGAAATGCATTAGGTGTTTTTCACTGGAAGTATGTTGAGACAGGTATGATAACATATGGAAATACAGAGTGAAGTATTGCCCAAGGCCTACAAGAGACATGTGTTAGGAAAGCAATGATCAAAACAGAAGAGAGAATAATGATCACGCTTATTACTTTTCTCTGTTGTTGATTTCTTGTTTCTTTCACAAATGTGGGAGAAAATAAAGTATGAAAAAGATTTTAGGCTGTTTACAATGTCAGAAGACTGCATGATTTGGGCTTAAAGTCATTACTACTACTACTAATAAGGATGATGATAATACCTGTCATATAACTTGCTTGTTGTTAGGCTTTGAAAATAACCTCTGGTATATTTTTGTGAAGTCATCTTAACTCCTCTGGAGCAACATACTAATTCACACCCATTAGACCTCCAGCCTAATTTTGAAAGGGAATATCACAGATAACATTTATTTAATCTTTAAAACAATTACTCAGACGGAACAGTACTGGTTTGGTGTGCAACAATGCAATTTATAGGAATATAATCATTCATTTACAGTGGTGATAAGAAACGGGTGATGTCAAAAGCATAAGTATTGCATTTTATTTTATTATCTACCTACTGGTATTTTTGAGTTTCTGTATGTTATACAACATATATAGTGTTAGAAACAATTGCCTCTCTGCCATGAAATGATTTTAAAGAGCGATGACATGACCACATCAATAAAATAGTGTCTCAGGTTATTACTATCACTACCTTTCTATGAGGAAGCTTTTGGACAACTCGAATGTCTGTTTCTTATCACCAACACTGAAAACGTCTGACACGGGCAGTTTCTCCAGAATGGCTGCTTTCACATGAAATCTCTCGGAATGACAATGTTTACATTTGGGCTGGAATGCACTTTAAAATACTGGCTTTGCTCAGAGCAAACTGATTTTTCTATTTCAGTCCTGGCTTTTCTTTATTAAAATATAAAAAATAGAAAAAATGAAAACAGGATAAAAATACATATTTGACCATTTATAAGGAAAAAATCATGGACTTAATTTCTGTTCATTTGAACTGGGATCATGTTAACAATACCAAGAGCCTTTAAACACTCACACAAATTTACACCCATATGCATTTCATGACAAAATGAAATGCTACCATATTAATGCCTTTCATAAAGCCATTAAGTGGTGGAGGGCTTGTCATCGCAAAGGGCAAACTGTCATATCCACTGTCCTCGGGAACAGGTGTGCTGAGTGCACTTTGGCCAGAGAAGAAAGGCCTTCCTTGCATTTGGACCAAAATAATTCTCACTCATTCAACTCTGCAAACAAATGCACAAGACATTTGTTTAGCCATCAGGCACCTTTGGTCTACCCTAATTGCAGTTTTAAGTGGAAATGTAATGGAAATCTGTGGTGCTTTCCTTCACCCTAATCACTGCAGGAACTTATTTTTAGCAGAGTGAAAAACAGACATGGCTCAAGATGATGAGATCATTTGTGCTCGGGGCTGTCCAGCGTTAAGACATTTTTTAAGAATGTCTGAGTGTGTGTGTGATGGAGGGAAGTGTAGACGTGTCACTCCACACATACCTTCTGAGATATTAGAAGCCTGCGGTGCTTGCTGTAACAGGTCTTTGCTTGGTCTGTGCATTGCGGCCAGCAGTACTTACTCTCTCTTTACAGGGAGCTGTGTGGGCCTGCCCTGCTTTGGGCCAAATCACAGCAAACCCCCCTTATCTATCACTTACATATACACAGACTGGCCACTCTGTGGATGCTCTGTGACTCTTAAGAAGTCTTTGAATACCAGCATGCTGAAGCATCGTCCAAAATGCTAACATTTCTTACAATGGAAACAAGGCTAGTTAGGATGAAGTTGTATTGTCACGATTTTATTATTCTGTGTTTCAGTATTCAGTTTTTCATAACTTTGTATTTTATTTTACACTTTTTAGTAAGATGCCATCTGACATGTACACTATGTGATCATGGAGTAAGAGAAATAATCCAAAATGATGTAAATCTTGTTTTAAAAGCACAGTGTAAACAGCAGACGTCAATTTTTTATGTTTTAATTTTTTGGCTGGAATGGCCAGTAGGTTTTCTCTTACTGAAGTCTTACTGAAGGACAACTTTGCAGACACATGAATGTGCAAGCATCAACTTAGACAAGTAGTAGGTGGCACTATACATCTAATTGACAAAAGCAATGCTGACAACCCATACATGTACTACTAACACACTGATTAGCCATGCTATTAAAGCCACCGATAAAAGAAGTGTATTACACTTATTATCTTGTTAAAATTCAGTTCCTTATTTGTGCAGCAGATATGTTGGAAGAAGGAAAAATAGGTATTAGGATTTGAGTAAACTTGTCAAATTGTTAGGTGACTGAGTAAGAATGAGTCTAAGCAGCATGCAATGTGTTATATCAACTAAAAATGGTCCATGGATTGACAACCAGTGACTTGGCAACAGGGTTATGGGATGAATTTAGATGCATGTGTAAAGTAAAGGCTTGCTAAGCAAAGGGCTACTGTATCAAATTACTGAAAAAGTCAACGCTTGCTATGATAGAAAGGTGTCAGGACACACGGTGCACCACAGCTATGCAGCGTATTGGGCAGCGTAGCAGCAGAACACTCAGAGCAGCCAGGGTATACCTTGTCAACTGACTTAAAGGATCTGCTTGGTGTCAGATACAACTTCAGAAGAGATGTGGGATACATGCCTCAGTGCATTAGAGCTGTTTTGGTGGTATGTGGGGGCTTACACATGATAAGGCGGGTGGCTTTAATGTTAGAGCTCATCAATGTATGTAAATCAAAATAACCTACATTGAGGAATCCATGACAAAGCAGGTGAGACACAGGAGATTTAAATTCAAACAAATCCCCCAAGAACATAAATTTATCAGTCTGATAGCAAGGAAAAATACAAGGAAAACTAATTCTGTAGTTATAAGCTTACTGAGCTGGCAAAACTTGGGTTCTTCTCCTTTCTATTTGGAGAAACAGGTTTTTCTAACAATGATATGCATTCCACCCCTTCTTAGCATTTTCAGCACTGTTTGTGAAATATTCCTTCAGTTTATCAAAGTTTTCTCCTCATATGTGGATGTTTCAGTGGAGAAGCTGTGTTGGACACAGTATTGCCACTTAATGAGATGGTGCTGCTGTGTCATCAGGTGAAAGGGGAAAAGAGAGGATTCCTGGAATGCTGAATGGATTATATCTCCCACAATGTGAAGACAGGTTATGCTGTGAAACATGAAACAGCCCAAAGTCTCTGTGTCTGCGGATGAGCTCTAGAGCTTCAACCAGTGATGCTCAGATTACAGCCGCCCCCCTGCTCTGCCAAGAGAATCAAAGAATTACAGAGAGAGAGAGAGAGAGAGAGAGAGAGAGAGAGAGAGAGAGAGAGAGAGAGACTTATCTCTCTTCTGAGCACAGATGAATGAACAATCAGTGCAGGTCTTCCTTCCTGCGTCTTTGAACTGTGGAATTAGATCCATCTCAGACAAATTAGAGTAGCCTCCATCTCCATCTCCTTTCTCTCACTCTCTCGCTCTCTCTCTTTCACTCTCTCTCTCTCTCTCTCTCTCTCTCTCTCTCTCTCTCTATCTCTCTCTCTCTCTCGCCTAGTAGTGTCCCTCTCTTGCCCCACAGTCGCTCCATTCTTCTGTAGGCCTGGCTGAAGCAGCCGAAGGCTTCAATGGGCAGCACTGATGAGGCGCTGCACTTTAATAAGACCTGTCTGTCACCACTGGATTCCAGCAGTCACACAACTCCACCCTAATCCTGCAAGCCATCTATCTCTCTCCTTCTCTCCCTCTCTCTCTCTTTCTGTCCATCACAGTCAGTGTTATCTGTTTCTCAGAAATATTTCCATACTTCATGTTTGACCATAGCTTAGCAGTTATTTCTGCTGCGGTTCGGTTCAAACTTATGCAGGCCAGTTAGAGATATACACTGTCCTTCTGCATCATTCTGAACCAAAAGCCTCTGCATTCCTTCCATGAGTGTTAGCAGTACTGGTTTGAGTGTTTGATATTTGGAGTTTTGGGTATTTCCTTATTCTGACATATCTGATCCAACCAATCAGTCTGGGTGTAATTCAGCAGAAAAGCATAAGCCCTCATGTTTTTCCTCTGAAGCACAACTGTAAAACATAAAATACTGATATTGCCTAAATAGCGGTTTAGAGAAAAAAAATTACAGTTGGCCCTGTTCCACAGCTTATCAGACAAGACAAGTACAGGGTCCATATTTTCCTTATTTTGCGTCACCCAAATCCTCTCTTTAAATATACTGACTCTTTAAATTGCTGACTTGTTACTGTGTTTTGAGACATAAGCTATAATCGTGAGCTATAAAAATCAGTTTCTAAGCTAATAAACATCATACCTCCAGAAATACAATACAACAATATTGTGACTGTTGACTTCTAGTGTTTTTCAATGACATTAGCCTCACAGCGGATGTACCTAAATAATGACTTTAGTGTCTTGACTTTTCGACAAAATCCGAACTACATTTGAAGTTTATGCTCCTGGAGCAATAAAAAAAAAACATCTCTGTAATGTAAAAACAAAATCTGCTAACAGACACAACCCACTTATTATTGAGCTTCACGCTTGTTGCCTAACATTGCCATGTATCCAAGGTATGGCCTTTCAGTCCGAGCTATGCGTGGTAATTTGGTGAAATTATATGTACTTTATCTCATACAAATCAACCTGTCATTCCTGTGGAGTTACTGAAAGTTCACCTAATACACTTTCATTTGCAAACTATATCATTTTACAGAACGACACAGGACTCAAACATGTAATACATTAAGGATTTAAATAAAAGAAGACAAACGTTGCTTACAAAATTGGACATGGCACTTTAATACTACATTCCATTTCTCTCCATGCCTGGATAGTGCAGGATTAAAGATAAGACGATCTGTCATTCCAAAACAGTGTACCACTAGACACAATTATAGGTGCTTTCTCCAAAAACTACACATCTGTGCCTAATATTGTGTAGATTACTCTTATGCTGCCAAACAGCTCTGACATATTTATGCACTGACCCCAAAAGACCCCTGAAGATGTTCCGTGGTATCTGGCACCATAACGTGCAGAGCAGATCTTTTAAGTCCACTAAGTTGAAAGGTGGAGTCTCAATGGATCAGATTACAGGTCTTGAACTCTTTGTCATGTTCCTCAAACTATTCCATGATTTGATTAGCCAAACCAGGTAAACAGGACCTTGTAATTATATTGGGATTCTCTGGGGAAAGGTAAAGCAAGATTTTGAAATATACCAAATTGCTATTAATTTCTTTCTCATTTTCTGGGTACAAGTAAATGCTTTCTGTCCAAATACAAGCGTTTTAATTTTCATTAGGAAAAACAAAATCCATAGGACAGTTTTTCTCACCATGGTTTTTTCACCATGGAAATAACAATAATAATAAGTAGTTGTAGTAAAATTAGTATTATTATTATTTAGTGCCAGTAGAAACCTTAAACATTACATTATATTACCTCTTAAGGTAAAACTACTCCAGCTCAAATACCCAATCAGATGTATCATTTATTAAAAAATGTGTTCAAAAATTTTATTTGAAGACCAGGTAGATGCAATTAATCTGGCAGCAACAGCACCCGATGAGGAAATGTTATGCCTTGCTGAGTCTTTTTCAGTTGTATTCTGTCATAATATGACAGAGTTTTATGCGGGTAATGTTTGGTGATTCCTCCATCACCTCCATGCTTTTCTGACAGCTCCTGGCATCGCACCGAGGTGCAATGTTGGCACTGCTGCTGCAATAACTGCAAATACTATAGTCCCTAAGTTCTCCAGACTTCATCTTATTTTGAAAACACACACAGGTGTGTGTCTTGCAGGTGCCCTTCTGGCTTGGCACAGGAGTGGGAGATGGCTGTGGCTTGCCACGGTGTGAATAAGCAGCGAGTTCCCGACACAGGCTGACAAGCATGTAGATGAAGCGGTGAATCGACAAGCCTATACTATTTCCTCTCCTCTGGCTTCTTCCACCTTTACTAAACCCCGCCACAGAGCATCCAGAGAAAGAGATACACTACGACTTAAAAGTGAAAAATCAACCTTTGCTTATAACATTTACCAATTTAATGGAATGTTTACATTTCGCAGATGTTGCACAAGAGTTCATTCAGGCATCAGATAAATTTCCAGTGTAATTCAAAAGTAATAAAACTAAATACAACAAATTGTATGAGTTCACTCATCAGCGATTAGAAACCCAGATAGCATTATTCTAGCAACTGCATCATTGTGGCTAAATCAAATTAAAAGGATAATTCACTGCTGGCTTTGTCCCCATACAAATATTTATTCTTCCTGAAAAACCATTTGGACAAACTGTAATAAAGGCCTTCATTTCAGGCTGCAGTATCAACACGAGGTACAACCAGGGAAGAAGGACTCCTCTGATAATACTAATTTCTGCAAGCTCCCTTCTGGAATTCTAGCAGTATTTTTACACTTAGCTAATGGCTTTGCATCTTAACATGTTTTGGCTGGTCTAGATTTAAGCCAGACACCTGACGTGTTCATATTTGATTTGAAGCTTGTAACATACATTTTGCCTCCAGTACAGAGCCTTGACACAGAGCTAATGTTACCATGGGAGAAAGACACTGGTTCGACTACTTGTATTCACAGCAAGAGATGAATCTAGAACTTCCCAAAGACCCAGATTGATGTTTCCTCTCACAAAATTGCTCCTGCTAATTACAGATCAAAATGTTATTGGTTTTCTTTCACATCCTAATTATGCTAGTGGTATTTATGAGGAATATTGCATGGCTTTATCTACCGCAAAGATAAAACCACGCTTGGATACTTTTTCATTGTGGATTTAGCCCTGTTTTCCTTTAAGAGTTTTTTTAGAGTTTTTAATAGTTAATAAACAAGTGTCTGTCTGTGCTCCATGCATTGGGTGCTGTAGCAACTTTTTGCATGTCATATAGCAGTAGTTTTTTTTTTTTTTATCAGTATTGGATAAAACAAAAAGAATCTCCTTTTCAGCTTTTCCTTTTTGGGGTTAAGTGTCTATGAGCTGTCTATGGCTCCTCTAGTCATGGATGCATAGTGTCCTAAACATCATTACATGACATACATGCCTGCTGACATAAATTCATTGGCTTCTCACATCAGTATAAATAGAGTACAGTATGTCTGACCATACAGTTCACCCCATGCACCAGGCTTATTTACCTGAAAGAAACTAAACTCTACAACACTCGATCCTCATCCATTACTCCATTCCTCCATTCTTCCATCCATCCATCCATCCATCCATCCATCCATCCAGGTTGTTTCTCTGACTTTCCCAATGAAATCGATTACCATGACTGCTTACCTAATGGCTTTCCATGACTAGGGTTATAGGGGTTCCTGGAGCCTGTCACAGTGTTCATAGGGTAAAAGTTGGAGAAAGTCCCTGGACAGGACACCAGTCCATTACTTGGCAGAAACACAAACACACAGACTGTCCATTACATATAAAGATGCTATGCAGTATACAGTTTTAAACACCAATAAAGCCATGTAACTAGAAGCTGGTATAAAGATACTAGAGCTGGAGTAAGGCGATCCCTTTAATAATTGGAATGTAGCATGCTGTACTAATTGGAAATGGATTAAATTAACTGCCTGAAAAGACAGGCATTATATGAATTCAGCAAAAAGATTAAGGGCAAGTAGAAAATTATTGCTTTGACGTGTTAAAACGAAAATCTAAAAATACCTTCTGGTGTCAACAAGTGATTGCAAATTTTCGTGTATCATGTCAGTGGTGTATGGCAGGATGGTGGGCAGGCAGGGTTTGGGTTATATGCTACCACTGGTGGAATGGGGCTCTGCGTCATATGATCCAAGATCTGACCAAGTCCTACCCTAGAGGAAGGATACTGAACACAACACATTCCCCACAATTCCTCTGGCACTGCCCGTCACTCTTCGGCATAATTTAAAAGCGACTAGGTTTGGTGCTAAATTAATGACCTTCATTAGGCTGCTGGCAACTGTTACCATTAACCTTCACAAGCACTGGGAAAGCAGGGGTGTTTTTTTGTGTCTGTGTGTGGGGGGGGGGGGGGGGGCAGGGGAAGGCCCCCTCCTCTTTATGACTCTCTCTGCTTTAGGTGGTCTCAGTTCCCTTTTGGAAGGGATGCGGCCTGCCCCCCTAAAATAGTCCCAACGCCAGATGGGCTTTCGCTCAACTAAAGGCTCATGGATTGGCCGCTTTAAAGGTTTGAGGTTAATTTACACTGCTGTGCATTGCACTGTTGCACTCTATATGATTTACGCTTGTGCAGAGGGCTTTCTTGCTATTTTTGGGGGGTGAAAATGCGAAATGATGATGATGAGGAGGAGGGTGAGAAGGGGTGCTGTTGGTTGATGGGGATTTACCAGGGCCTTGGTCCGCCAAACCCAGCACTTAGTGTTCATTCATCACTTGGCCGCTGTCATTGCGCGCGTTTAAGCGGACTTTGCCTTTTGCGCAGAGAGTCTATCTGTCACCCTCATTAGCGTTCCTCATTCGTCTTGCTGTGGCCACTCTAATGTGCAGTGCGGTCAGCATTAGTTCTCACTCTGGAACCCCGAGCACCATCCTTCACCCCGGCTTAAAGCCACGGCATCAATCTTACACTTTAAAACTGTGCCATGGTCTCGACCAAGGCCCGAAGACCATGGTTTACACCTTGGGTACGTGGTTACGAACCTGGCCTGTTAAACAGGAATCATTTATTTTATTCCTAGGTATCCATGGACATGCCATTAAAGGGTAAATTTAATATTTTCCTCAAATTTTCTTTTCTAATTATAAATAATAATTTTTTTAATAACATTTTTTTGAAAAGCAGTCTTACAAAGCAAAACACAAAATGGGTCTCAGTTCCACAAGCCATTTGGCACTGTGTCCAGTTTTGTACTCAAGTGGTCTTGTTATAATTGTAGGCATAAAAACAACTCCAGTTTAACACTGTCTCGGTTCAATCAAGATCAAGTCAAGATCAAGTAGGATTTTATGCAGCAATGCAGCAAAACAATAAATAAATAAATACAATAAAACAAGTGATATGATTTCATTCAAAGTCTTAATTTTCTATGCTAAGATTACTTGTTTTAAAAAAGTACTGTGGGTGTAAGATTATTAATAACGACCTTAGTTAGCCTGACCTTATTATTGACTTTATATTTAAAGACCCAAGTTAGTCTTACGTTGCCTTACATCAGTGATGTCTTTTAAGATGCAAAAAGCAGTCACAAAAGCTGAAAAATAATTTTGGAAAAGGCTTTTTAATTCTTGAATTATGGCAAAGAATGATCTAGTTCTTCATACCATCCTACGTATTTAAAAGATACTTAGGAAAATATGTGTATATGAGGTAAATATGTCAATTTAACTAGAAACTAGATATTGTTGCTTATTTTAAGAAATCTTTCAAATGTTATGAAAACTCTGGCAATTTCACTATATATTTTTTCTTTTTCAGTTTAAGACTGGGCCTGGGACTTGATTAACTGTGTATGGCACTAGATTTTGCAAACCAACTTTTTAAATGCATTTTTATTTGGGAAACGGAGGTGTTGCCATGCTGAAACAATAATGGCCATTTCTTAAACTCCTAAAACCGCTGCCTCAAGCAAACACATATGTGTGTATTTGATTTACACCCCTATTAACAATACGTGTGGATGAAAAGCTGACAAAATAAATTAAATATTAAAAGTATTAAAATTTAAAAATAAACATATACTTAAAAGCATTTCTTGTCAAAAACTGAGTATGAAAAGTTAGATTAAATAAGATTTCACTTTTTTGTAATTGCACATTGTGCACATAAAACCCAATGCTGTAGTTATTTTGTCTGTGAGATAATATATTTTGTTCTGTGTATATACTCATTGCTGTTTTTTTTAACATACATTACCAATATCCATCAATAAAAATGTCTTACATTTTCCAGCTTCCTACAAATTTTCTGAAACCTTTAGAATATTTTTATTATAGTGTAATCAACTCATGCCCATATGTGCATAAAACTTGTGCATAAAGCAATAGTTCCTAATTTTTGAATATTAATGAATACATAATTGTATGTTTTTGATGTTATAACCAAAGCTTGAATTCTCCAATTTTTTTTTGTGATTCAGTATCTCTAAACACCTCTAAATGTGACATGTTTCTGAGGATTAAAGAAACATTAAACCCCCTAAAGTCCAAATTTCAGTGTTTAAAATTCCTTTTAGCCTATATCCCAAGAAAAAAAAATCACACAATGTGCAGCTTCCATTTGAAAGAATGATTAGAATGAGGAGCTTTGCAAAATCACTGATAGTATATATATTTCTCATGAAATGTCTGTCAAGATCAGTTGGCAGCTATTAAAAAACATTCTTTTAGCAGTCTATTACAGGCATGCTTCCTAACCATTTTGGACAATGCCATCAGGGAGGACAGCTATTAAGATGAAAGAATACCAGCTGATGCAAACAAATGCGTTTGGTTCTGGATTCGTGAAACATTTCCTGGGCAATTGCTCTTGGCCTTTCTACACCGGATCTCTGTGTTGCCATGAGCAGGTGCCATGTTATGAACAGCCGTGGCAGGTCTGTGTGTGTGTGTGTGTGTGTGTGTGTGTGTGAGTGTGTGTGTGGGTGCGTGTGTGCACACGCTGGAGTGTTTGATTATGCTGTTCCTGTCTGATGTCCTGCCTGTGTCAGGAAGCTATTTTAACAAGACAGACATGTAAATCACTTCTGAGATACAGCCTTCATGCTGTTTTCTTTCTCTCTCTCTCTCTCTCTCTCTCTCTCTCTCTCTCTCTCTCTCTCTCTCTCTGTTGTCAGGTTATCATTACAATGACAGGGACAATTATAGACAACAAAAATCATTCCTGCTTAGTTTGAGTGTGACACTATAAATAAGGTGCTTTGCATAGACCAAGGCCGCCATGTTAACACAAGCCTGGCAGATTTATCAGTACTGGCCTTGGGAGTGACGTGTTTTTGGGGCAGGTGGACAGAGAGAGAAGGAGCAAGAGAGAGGGGAGAGAGAGAGAGAGAGAGAGAGAGAGAGAGAGAGAGAGAGAGAGAGAGAGAGAGAGGAACAGGCAGGTGCTGAATGAACAAGTGGGAGAAGAGGCCACATTTGAACTACTGCCATGACATGAACATTGATCATAAATTGTACTCTTGCCTTTCCCAGTTTCACACGCCTGCATTGCACTCAACCCCACAATACCACCCCCCCCCACCCACCAAAGGGCTCAACACCCTGTTTATTTTCAGTTGGCCACATGCTCCAGAGTCCTGTGGAATAATTATTTCATAAAGTTACACCTCTGTTGCCACAGTCGGCCTCACTTGGCCCGCACTTTAAAGGCTGAAACATGATTGAGTGCAGCCGGCTGCCTGCCAGGACAGAGGAGTGTGGGTGCCACAGTTCCTTGCGTCCTCGTAGTTACACAGCAAGGCACCTGATGCTCTGCCATTTCCACACTCAGCCAAAATTAGCCAGAATTAATTCATTATTTCACAGACACGCAACAGGAGCTATTTTAGCACCCCCGTCCGCTGTATAAATTAGAGCTGACCATAAAGATCTGAGGTAAGTATTTTGGATCAGCTTGGAACAAATGTGAAGTTCTACCAAGGGCTTTATGAACTCAGTGTTAGTGTGGAGGGGTCATGCCGGGGAGCACAGGTGTGACTGGGGCTGTGGAGGCTCCAAGACTGGGATTTATTTTCACACTACAGGAATTTCAATATGGTCTTGCTCTTTTTTGTAGTAATCTTTCAAGCTAAAACTATCATTTGGATGATTAGTAACACCTGCCCACTTGGATTAGATTAATGCTGAAAGCTAGGATGGGCCATGCCTCAGCAGTGATTTCTTCATGAGGAAAGGTGTTCCTAGACACAGAATGAGGTGGATACATATACAACATCAAAACACATTTTTTAAAATACAGTTTAATTAATAATTTAATTTAAGTATTAATAATGTGTTGGATAAACAACTTCATAATGGACAATTTGTGCGCCTATCTATCTATTAATAATAACAACAATAACAGTAACAGTAATAATAATAATAATAATAATAATAATAATAATAATCCTTCCCACTTTCCAGTAACACTAATAGCTAGCCAAACAAATACCCTCACTTCAGTATTCCTTCCAGAGCTAGGCCTCAAAACCTAAACACACACATGCGCTGCTGGAATGTCGATGCTCAGTGAGTAGGAATGAATGGTCACAAATTAAATAATAATAAAAACATCACTGCTAATTACTAGTTAACAAGAGTTTGCTTGATAGAAGGGTTAAGCCTTGTTGTAGCACGTCATGACACAGGGCCCATAATTCCTTCCGTAGCAGATAAAGAGCAAGATCAGCAACCCATTTCATGTATATCAAATTTAAGAACTCTCTCAAGTGTTGGAAAACTGCACAATTGTAATTTAAATTGTAATTTATTTTTCGGCACTTAAAGTTCTTTTGGAAATTTTACAGTTTTTTCTTTGGCTTATCACCTGTTGTAGTTGGTTTAACCAGACTCAGGTTTGTAACTAAAGCTATGACGGTAATACTTAACCTGTGGTTTATATGCTCACATTGGACAGACAGGCAGAAAGAGACATTTGACGATACGTCATCATCATTTTTTTAAGCTTCACAGTGAAGTAGTCACAGAGCTTCTTTAATGAGATTCCAATATCAGCTTTTCATTATTGTTATACAAGAATTACTCGGAAGATTTACTATTTATCAAGAATATGTGGCTACTAACGTCTGGTTTCTAATTGGGAGTTAAGTACTTAAAATACAAGCCAAGCTTTCCCAGCAGATAAACACAGACCAGACTTTCCGAATATACTGCATCAAATTCAGATATTCATGACAGCCAAAACCGGGGGGAGCAGTAGAAATCCCACTTCTCCAGGTGCTGCATCTGAGTCTAACCAGCAGATAGCAGCAGCAGCTGGGCCTGATCCACAGCCTGAGCATGTTATGTCAATGGCCTGACTTTTCTGAGCAGCCTTGGTGTAAAGTCAGGCCAAGACTAATGCTTCCCACCACAGCAGCTTTAGGAGGGAGGTTATACCCTGGTGATTGGGGTTCTCTATGTGATCTCCTGCCTGCATTTACTGTGAGGATTTCGTGACATCCCCCCTCCTGAGGGGAGATGATGTCATTCTTGCAGAGCACTTTCAGCCAGCCCCACTCTGGCTTGTATTAGACATGCATGCTCAATTTGAGCTTTAAGGAAACATGTCAGTTACTGTCAGCGTCAAGGCTGCACAAAAATGTCCATACTGTAAATCTCCTGTCAGAATGTGGAACAAAATGTTTGTTTTTTTTATCTTCTGTTTACAGAAGATCAGCAGTCACTTAGGAAAAGCAACCTTTCTGAAAAACAATGTGAGCAGAATTTATATATAGTGTAACTTGCAGAATCGCAGTGTAAAATCTTACAGTATCTATTAGCATAGGAACCGTAGAGGTTGAAAATGTGTTGAACAGATACTATCATCAGTGTCCATAAATGCAGATAAAGCTGTATCCGTCTAAAAGGCACTGCAACAAAACCATCCTTTTTCATCCTAATGGATAAAGAGTGGTAGACCCTTAATGCTACTATGCTACTATCAGCTCTCTTTGAACCACATTGACCTGTAAAGGACCACTTTTTATCTGCACCTCTGATCTTCAACCCAAGTTCACCTCTGAGGAAGCATGTTTGGGGCTGCTGCTTCCTCATGCTGCAAAAGCTGCAGTGATTTATTGCCTGTCAGATGAAAGACCGTCACTGGCTCTGTGCTTTTTAAATCATGGCCTGTCTGTTTCCTCTCCCTGTTCTCCCTCTTTCTCTGTGTTTCATGCCATTTCTCTTCAGCCACTGGGCATGTTCGAAACTGTACAGATCCCCAAACAGGCTTGCAAGATCATAAAAAGTGCAAAGACACAAAGGTGTGCTTGGAGCCGTCATCATTTTTTTGCCCAGTTATAAATAGAAAAAAAGCTAATAAACATTTATGGCATGGCTGTAAATTTCCTCCCGTCAAAGAGGTTAACATTAAGTTCAGTTATCCACAGCAATGTCATCTGAATGCCCTCTGGGGCACGACCCATTACTCAGATGGCGACCATGCAGTCCTGCCTCACGCTGGTCATGCTCTCTCCTCTCCCTCCATCGGCTGACTGGCTGGAGTGGCCCTGACCCTGGATGTCCCCTCTGTGACATCATAAACAGCCTCATTAATCTGTTCCTTTGATCCATAAAGCAGAGAGTGGTGAAATGTT
The DNA here is from genome assembly GCA_017165825.1 of Hepsetus odoe. Taxonomy (NCBI): domain Eukaryota; kingdom Metazoa; phylum Chordata; class Actinopteri; order Characiformes; family Hepsetidae; genus Hepsetus; species Hepsetus odoe. The sequence continues at coordinate 11,550,179 of CM029367.1, forward strand.
ATTGTCCCTTAACCGCCCTCATCTTATTAGCCGGATCAATTTTAAGATTGCTGCACAACAGATATGCATTCTCATCCACCACTGATGCCTTTTCCAACACAGCTACTGTGGGTGAGAAGGGTACACTACAAACAAAAACAACAGATGATTCATGTATCATGTTTCATCAATCTCATGTTACATGCTATATATTTAGGGACTCAACTTGTTGGTTCAAAAATGCCTTAAATTGCACAGCTTTGTTGTGCTTAAATCTGTAAGACACTGTGTTAACAAACAAACAAAAAGCAAACAAACAAACAAACCAACAAAAACAATCCCGTGAAACTGGTCAAGTACAGGGATATATAGAACCAAAACCTTGTCTGAAATATTAATAAATTATAATCGTGGTAACAAAAAAATGTATACATAGCACAAGGATACAGAAGTAAGTGTTTTTTATAGAAAAAATGTTAATGCGACAAAGAAAAGAAAGAAAAAATTGTCAAATGCAATTAATTTTTAAAATTTGTTTTGTTTGAATATTTTTTTCTGTCATTTGATTTTTTGTTTAATAATACATATCTCAGTAATATTTGTTGGTAGCCGGTAGCCAGAATGCATTATGTATTCTTATAAATTCATTTAAATACATTAAATAACAAAAAGTAAGAGTCTGACTACGTTTTTCACTACTGTAGATGAATGAAATGAAAGCATAAGCAAAATTTCTAAGAATCTAAATGTTAAAGGTATACGTTTTAACAGATAAAACTAAGATCAGCACCTTTTTTATATTGCTTTTCACATTAAATATAATACTTAATATTTATCCAAAATAATCCAATTTGACATTAACCCAGACTAACTCTGCCAAATCTAATTTAACTACTTAATTTTACAAATTTACACTTTGCAATTCACACTTTCAAAAATCACTGGAAAAGAAAACTGAGCAGGTCGAGAAGAGAGTGAAAAATAATGGCAAACAAGTGTTTTTTTATGAAATGTAATTGAGTGAGATTCTTCAGTTTTCATTAAAGTCAGTGTACAATCCTTTCTGCTTTCATTTGTAGGCGGTACAATGGGTTATGAATTTTACAGGTGAATTTAACTAAACTCCTCTTATTTAATTGCCAAAATAGTCTTCGGAATAAACAAGCAAAACTGCAAGACAAATCATAAGATCCCAACCAAAACATGGTGAGAAATATTACACCGCAACAGAAAACCTTTATAAACAACTGGGCATTTTTTTTCACATGGCCTAGAAAGTCTATGTCAATGTGTCTGTGTGTCTGAGTGCTGTGTATGTGTGTCTTTGTAACAATCACAAGCAGTGATGGATAGTGTTATGTTTTTAAAGCTAATTAGTGTCTGGGCTGGTATCAGGCCTCATTAATCTTCCGCCCAGTAAATAACCAAAATTGACAAAATAACCGAGTTTGGCTAATGATGGTGGATGTTGCCTTTGTTTCTAATGGTGGTCATTAACCTCTCAATGACTAAATAATAGCATCTTAATTAATTTGCTTCAAAGGGAAAGTTTTTAGTGCAATTTAATTATATTAATGGGTGGCCACAAGGTGCGCAGCAAGAAGCATGTCCGACCCACACACACAGCGTACACACAGACACACTCGCGTGCTTGAGTAAGCTTCTAGCCACTTGCACCTGTCGCTGGTTTGCAACTGAGCCCAAAAGTGAACAAGTCACCCTTTTCTTTAATGCATCTATAAAACCCTTTTCATCTCTGAAATGATAACTTTATAGGTTAAGAAAACATTCAGTACCACTTTATTGTAGGGTAGCACACTTGACCTCTGCATAAGTCTTTTATGACAACTGACATTAATCACAAAGACATTTATAAAAGCTTATTTCAGCAAGTATGCATTGTTAGAATCTGGATAAAGCGGTTTTTGAGAAACAGTACTTGTTGAAATAAACCTTTGTGAGTGTTAAAGTCAGTTTTGGTCGGTTGTAATAAAGAACTAGTAGTTTTTTGATCGTAGCCCTTCAGTAAACTGTTACCAAACATTCTTATCATTTTTGTATTTATCTGGAGCACACTTGTGTCATTGCATATCGTTTCTGTTGATCCAAAGATAATGAAATCAAAAGCAGCTGATGGAGGAAACAATAAGAAGTTATGTAGTAGTTTTTCAACTGATATTAATGTGCTTCTGTGGAAATATGAAAAAGAGTGCAGCCCAAGTAAAAAAATAGTATTTCCAAATTTAGTCTACTATGATCAAATGTAACAAAACTGTTTTGAAAAGAACGGTGCAAAAAAATCCACACTCCTAAATCCTACTCTTTGATTTGAATTTAAAAAATGAAATTGGAAAAATTGTAACTCATCCATTGCTTTCATTTTTATTGCCTAAAATAGTAACAAAATTAGAAAACAAAATTGTTAAATGACTGAACTTTTTTGGGGCTCCACATTCATGACAACATGAGTAATAAATTAGTTTTATTCTGATTACTGGATAAGTTCTTGTATTAAATAGCATGCCTTAAAATGTATAAATGATTAATAAGCTAAAAGCAATTAACTTTAATGTAGTTCAATCAACTTTGCACATCAGTTTTCCATGAATATTAAAAATGATTTAACAAATACAGTTTTGATACACCTAGATATGGCTTTGTGGCACAGATAGAGACCCATTATCTCGTGAAGATATGGCCAGTGGTTAGGCTGTTGCAGCATCAAAACTCTGGATTAAGCAAATTCAGTGCATCACTTATTGATCACTAAAATGTAATAAAAGTATTAAAGTATTAAACATAAAGAAAGCTTCATGAGTAAATATAAGCTGAGAGCTACAAGAATCAGATCTGTTCTTGGATCAGCATAAAGAGTCCTTACAGTCCCAGAACAGCTGCCGGTGGTCATGGCTGCTAAGTGCAGAGAAAGCGCAGACTCAGCATTCTCCAAGAGCCGTAATGGCTTTCTCCCTCTCTCTTTCTCTTCCTCTGTCTTTCTCTCTCTGCAACCTGTTTTTAACTGGATAAAGACACCATAATGAAGTAAATCCTGAAGCAATCAGTGCTGGCCTGAACGATGCACTGACTCATTCATCTTCTTCTTCTTCCTCTCTCTCTCTCTCTCTCTCTCTCTCTCTCTCTCTCACTCACTCTTTCTCTCCCTCACTCTTTCTCTCACTCTCTCTTTTTCCGGATGTGACCGTGGATTTATCATTCCGCCCTGCGGAACTAAAGGAAGGGGACTTTGATTTTGTAATACAATTAGACCAGTGCAGGGGGAAAAGGGCCTAGGCCTGCTGTAGCAGTCAATAAGTGAGATGACTCTGAATTTATAACTCCAAACAGAAGTACAAAATCAATCAGTTGATTGAATAACGACATTATGGACCATAAATTATGCTGGGTTTAAAGCGTGATGTGAGAGGACAGGACGTTTGCTCTTGCTGCAGGGCCATCAATCCTGCATGTCACAGAAGGATGTGTGTGACATTCAGCTGAGAATACACTCCTCCATCAGATATAGGGCCAAAGGGCTCAGCCAGACAGGATGATCTGATACATGCTAAGAGACATACTTCACCTCATCTTTTCCACGTTGTTTTCAGACTCTGCTAATAAAAACTACTTTACTGCGTTAAATGCATGTTCACATTTCTAATGCAATATAAGTCAACATTGTTAATAAACAACCCAATTCAGAGGGCATAAGGCGTAAATCAATGGTTCTGTTTTTAATAAGAATGAAATATTATTCTAAGGGTTTCACAATCACCAGATATTAACAAATAAAATGAAATAAAACAAACCCAGCCAACATTTAAAAGTGTCTCTTCCTGTTTTCTTTTTCATTTAATCTCAGTGTTGTTGCACAGGCTATAATCTGTGGCCTTCACACTGAACAGGTGAAACAACTGATTCGAACACATGTTGGACATCGTTCTCTATGATGATTATGTTTTGAGTTGTTTCTGGTTTTCATTTCTTGAACTGTTTCAGAGCCCAGACTAAGAATGAGCCAAACTGAAACATAGCTGCTCAGCCATCAATACTACACTTTCACATTATATCACCAAGGCTTTGAGGCGCCTTCTATGTCCAAATTACAAATTAGGCTCAGTGGGGGAGCAGTTAGTGTAAAAAACAGAGTTACACCGTGGGAAAGGCCACTCTTCAAACACAAGAGCAGGGAACATTAACGACTAGCCCCCACAGGCTATCACAGGCTCTCTGTGCAAGTGGCCTAAGAGAGGCGCAGAGAAGCAGACTGCATGTTGCGATTGCAGGGATCCTGAGCCTCCAGCTATCAGTTTGTCAATAGTCATGTTGTTCCCATCAGACAGAGCCTGCTAGCCACTGAGAAATGTCAATAGTGGACAGTTCCCAAAGCTGTAGAAGGCTAATGAGCAAGTTTAACACAGGGTGCCATAAAAAGTGAAGAGCTGTGATATAAAGATAAGACATCATAAATGTTGCATTGGGCCCTGACTATGGCGTACAGGAGTAACGACACCACAAAACCTAGGAATGAACCAGAGTTATAAGTAGCTCTACTGTAATGTTCTACCCATAAAAGTATGCAAAACCTCCTCTGCAGGTTGCTACATCACCTAAACCCAGTATGGACTACGCCTGTATTGCATAAGAATACATTGTACATACATTGGCTATCATTGTAGACAGGATATAAGAAGGACTTGTGATGGAAAAAGGAGTCTTAAATTAAGACGACCAAAAGTCGTTAAAGTTAAGACGAGTAAAGTCTCACATTAGTGTCCAAATCTAGTAGTTGACATACTTGTTCAACAGGAAACGGGTTGTTAGCTTATTGAAACAATTGGAAGGCTGCTTTTGAAGCTCTGTTCTGGCTTTCTCTGGTGGACCAAATTGACTTAATAATTTCCACTCCTTACCAAATAGCTTTCCCCATTCTTCCCGCTCTCCTCACAGCAGAACCTTTGATGGCCACATGTTACAATTGAAACACAAGCTTATTTCAAACGCATAAAAACAAACACCCCAGCCGTTTCCCCCCTTTAATTTCATCTTCCTTCAAAATGCAAACACCCTCACTGCCTTCACATTCTACTCCCATGGGGATTTTGCAAACCAGGACCTCACTTGTGCTGCTGTCCATATGAATTTTGATTTATTTTCTTTTCCTGTACAAAAATAAAGACATCGCCTCTAAAGACCTAGGCACATCAGTGGACCAATCTAATGTGCACTGGTTATGTGTTTCATGATTATGGTGGGAAAGGGTGAGTGGAAATAGTAAACTGGAGAGAGAGAGAGAGAGAGAGAGAGAGAGAGAGAGAGAGAGAGGGAGAGAGAGAGAATTAAAATTACTGCTCAGGCCAGTTGGTTATAAAGTTAAAGTGACATTTGAGGTGTTGGTTTTCCCCCAAGGTGACTAGCTGCATAAAATAAAGCAGGCGTCTGTGAATTGACGTCTGCCACTCTGATTTTATGTAGGTGGCTGTATTGGTTCTGCTCGTTTTTGCAGGCCATAGGAGAGTTAGTTAGCAACTGAGTGTGGTGGTAATGCTCCTCAAGTACAAGTGCATGTTTAGAGTTAGTGTATGCAGCCCTAGGCCTGATGCCTCTTCACATCAATTTTCTAATCAGGGCCAGACTGAAACCCCTGGCAAGAATGTTGGAATCAGCACAATTAGAGGATGTTCATCCAGCCTTTTTCACTTTGCAGCAAATAAACAAATCACAGACATGCCACAAAACATTTTTGATTACAAGCTGGACATTCAGGCTTTGTGAAATATATGTCAAACAACCTGAGGTAAACCATTTTAATTATTTTTGCCAGAGCTTGTATCTGAAGCACCTGTTAGTATGTGCTGTGGCTTGGTGTGTTTGTTATTTCATCATTGCTGTTTTGCTCCCTTTTCTTTAGCTTTGCCTCATGTTTGAGTTCTAGAGTGCCATGTTCCTGGGAGGCTTGGCACTCAGTGAGGCTATGGCATCCCTACATTTATGTGAGTAAAATAAAATGGCAGTAAATATTAATTTCCCTTCTTTCCTAAGCACCTATGTGTTGTGTATGTGAGCACCAATGGTGGCCTCGCAGCACAGACAGCAGTCTGCCTCCACAGAGGGCTCAGCTCAGTCACTTTACTTTCGCTGTGTTTATGCTGGGCTGGCAATCCAAATTACAGTTTTAGATTTCGTATTAAGGTCTTTTTGTTAGATTAGTGATACAGTTCTTTGTTTTTTTGTTTCTATTTGACTAAATCTCAGGTGTTAATAACATTTGCATGGATATCCAAGATGCAAGATGCTTGGCATTGGCATGGTGAACCGAGGCTCGTGCGTAGCTGCTCCAGTGCATCATGTTTTATCACAATTTGTGTGTGTATGTGTGTGTGTGTGTGTGTGTGTGTGTGTGTGAAGATCTCTTCAATATGAGATGTGTAAATGTGAGGCAACTTTTTTTTTAAGATGATGAACACATAAAGAAATGTTTCTTGAAAGATCAGTTATATTGGCAATAAGCCTTTATATTATTTGAGGGTTGTTTAAGGCTTTTTCATTGTCTTCTATAGTGTCAGTCATAAAAGTCTTTATGGCATTTTTAAAGAGTGTAATAATACAAGAAATAAAGTGAAACTGTTAATTAAGAGCATCAGCGCCCAAATTTCATACCGACCTGAGGTTGAAGAGATGATGGGTTTGATCATAACACTCCTACTTTGATCACTTGTCCTGCATTACTGTCATGCCTGTGTGTGATTTAGCTTTATCATTACTGATTAAGGCTGTGATTCTATTATTGCACTTTTTCCTTTTTCTGCTAACTAACTGTATTCCAACAGGATTGCTTTTATGCACAAAAGACAATGAACACTGGAACTCTGTGTGTGTGTGTGTGTGTGTGTGTGTGTGTGTGTGTGTGTGTGTATCCTGCTGGAGAGGGTGACCTCTCATGCACAGAGAAGATTATTCGGAGGATGTTACACAGTGTTGGATGAGTAATGTCTGTCTGTATATCCTCTCCCTCTCTCTCTCTCCCTCTCTCCCTCTCTCACTATCTCTCTCTCTCTCTCCCTCTCTCCCTCTCTCACTATCTCTCTCTCTCTCTCCCTCTCTCCCTTCTCTCCCTCTCCCTCTCTCACTATCTCTCTCTCTCCCTCCCTCTCTCTCTCTCTGTGTCTCTCTCTCCTCTCTCCTCTCACCATCTCCCTTTCTCTCTCTCTCCCTCCTCACTTACTATCTCTCTTGTCAGTTACAAGAATATGACTTTGCAAAGAAAGAGAAACAAAAGAGGAAATCAAGCAGTAGTCTGAAAAGACGCCTCTCCCCCTCCCTCTCTCTTTCTCTCCTCTCTCTCTCTCTCTCCCTCTCTCTCTCTCTTCTCTCTCTCCCTCTCTCCTCTCTCTCTTCTCTCTCTCTCTCTCTCTCTCTCTCTCTCTCTTCTCTCCTCTTTCTTCTTGCTCTCTCTCTCTCTCTCTCTCTCCTCTTTCTCTCTCTCTCTCTCTCTCTCTCTCTCTTTCTCTCTTTCTCTTTCTCTCTCTCCTCTCTTTCTCTTTCTCTCTCTCTCTCTTCTCTCTCTTCTCTCTCTCTCTCTCCTCTCTCTCTCTTCCCCTCTCTCTCTCTCTCTCTCTCTCTCTCTCTCTCTCTCTCTCTCTCTCTCTCTCTCTCTCTCTCTCTCTCTCTCTCTCTCTCAGAGACCAGGGCCGTGCTCTGAATAGCCCTCTTTCTGGCTAGGTGCCTGGCACGCCTGGCAACTGTGCATTTATCCTTCCTGATTAGATTAGAAATTATTAATGGCGGACTGTGGAGCAGACCAAAGGGTCATTTGGAGTTTAATTCTATTCTCAGATAACTTCATTTTGCCTGATGCGATTGTTATTGCCGGAGTGCTAGATGTTTATAGGAAACAATATCCTCAATAACACATTCAGACATCCTATTTAAAGGGTCAGCCCGTCCTATTAAACAGTAGCTTCCGAGGAGTCACGTGTCATTTGGAAGGTTAGCAGTCTCTTCACATTGGCGGAAGGCTTTGAGGGAGACACATAAGTATAGCCATATCCATAAAGGTGCTGCATAAACAGTACTGTGCAGAAGTTTTAGGCAGGTGTGGAAAAAATGCTGTAAACAAAGAATGCTTTCAGAAATATAAATAATGATTTTTTATTTTTATCGATTTACAAAATGCAAAGTGAGCGAACGAAGGAAAAATCTAAATCAAATCAATATTTGGTGTTGCTACCTTTTGCCTTCAAACCAGCATCAGTTCTTCTGGCCCCCACAGAGCCCTGATCTCAACATCATCCAGTGTGTCTGGATTACAGGAAGAGACAGAAGGATGTGAGGAAGCCTACATCCACAGAAGATCTGTGGTGAGTTCTCCAAGATGTTTGGAACAACCTACCAGCTGAGTTCCTTCAGAAACTGTGTGCAAGTGTACCTAGAAGAACTGATGCTGTTTTGAAGGCAAAGGGTGGTCACAGCAAATATTCATTTGATTTAGATTTCTCTTTTGTTCATTCACTGCATTTTGTTGATTGATGAAAATAAATGATTAACACTTCCATTTCTGAAAGCATTCTTTGTTTATAGCATTTTTTCCACACCTGCATAAAACTTTTGCACAGTACTGTATAGGAGCGTAGCGTGTGTGTGTGTACTCTGTGAGTATGGATGAAAGCTCTATACAGATGAATACACTGAAAGGCAGGCTGAGTTAGAGAATTTATCCCATTTCTACACAGTTCTGCCAGTTCATAAAGCCAAAGCTTGAGCTGAGGGTCAGAAGGGTATGAAATAATGTAAGCCTGAGCAGTGGATGATGGGCATTTACAGCATGATATCAAGCTGGGAAAAGTATACACCTGGAAAACAGAGAAAGAGAGAAAGCTTCAGATACGGCACCATTAGTGCTCAGGTAGTATTTCAGTGGCTCTGGATTTGCTACACTGTCGGTTAGCTACAGTTACACACCTGTCTATGGACAATGAGGGCTCACCGTTCCAGTCGTCTTTCTGCCTGCCCCCCCGATAGCTCTATTACTCGCTGCTGCCAACCAGCTAATGAAGGGCTCCCTAGAGGTCACCATTCCACTGAACTGCACACACACCCACACACACTAACTGACATAATGCAATGTCAGATTATAAAATGATTGAGAACGTTGTACAGTGAGAATTATAATTAAAAGAATTTCCAGAATACCTTGTAATAACTTTTCCAGAATAACTTTAGAACCATTCAAAAGTCAAACAGAAGTTCACAAAATGTAAAGGTTCTTGGGAAGAGCTCGTCACTGGATGTGACAGTAATGTCTAGTGTTCAAGCACATACTTGATATTTCAGGTATGAAACTATTAAAATGTTTTACACAGCATTATGGGATGGGGAAATATTTACAGTGCAGGCATATAACACTGTTTCAAGCACCATACTGTATTGCACAACCAGGCACCAGAAGTACCTCAAGCAGCAGGAAGAACCATCCTCTAAACTAATGTGTTGTACATTATGTTTTTATATCATTAATACTTGCACACATTGAATTTACAAATATGGATCTACAGGGAACTAAAAAGGTTCTTTAGTGAAAAACGAGTTTAATAATAGCGATAAAAACTCAAGTCCTTGAAACATTCTAGATCTTAAATTGGCCTTTAAGTAAGTGTTAAGTTTGCAAAGCAGAAGTTGTTTTTGAATTTAAAACAGTAAAATTCCTGCGATGGGCTGGCGACCTGTCCAGGGTGCGTCCCCCGTCCTCGCCCTGTGTGCGCTGGGTTGGACACCAGCACTCCCCTGCGACCCCGTTCGGGACAAGCGGCAGAAAATGGATGGATGAAAACGGTAAAATTCATTAACATAACTAGATTTCAAACCAGAAATCACAAACACACACACACACACACACACACACACACACACACACAAAATATACTTCATTTTGGTAGATGAGTATGTAAAGTTGTACTAACCATGCTGCAGTCACACCTGATCCACCTACAATGGCCACCAGCTGTCTGCTTTTTATTACTAGATTTTATCTGCTCTCCAGAGCAAGCTCTAAGTATACTCGTGTTGGAACATTTCGATTAGAGCAGGACACACACCACTCACCTGAGGCTCAAGTGTCTTAAAAGCATGGCCCATGTTCAGTAACAGAGAACCCTGACCTTGCCCTGCCCCGGACGAAATGTCTCAATAGTGTTACGGCTTAATTTTAATAGTCTTGTGACTGAAAGAGGATAAAGTTTTTGAGGCATGGCAGTTCGTTTCCCAGAGACAGAACTTGTACTGCACTTTTTACAGCCAGCGTACTCACAAAGCAGCTTTCTGTCTGAGAATGGATACCAGCAATGCTAATCTGCACTGGAGGGCTACAGCCTTGGGCTTTTTTTCTAATGACTGCTGCCTCTGTGCCCTTGGGTACAACACTTCACTTGGTTTCTCAATGGCTGCTCCACCTGGTATGTCTGCTTGGAGCAGTATACCTGAAAATAAATATGTATAGAAATCATATCGCATAGCTTTCTATTCAAAGCCTGGAAACACAGTTTCCTTGAGCAAGGTACCGTCCCCGTCACTGCTCCCCGGGCGCTTTCAATAGCTGCCCCCTGTTGCACGTGTGTGTATGAGTGAAACGCAGAGGTTGTTTCATTGTGTTGTGCTGTGCTGCGTTTCACAATATATCACAATTCACACAGTATAGTCACTTTCACTTATTTTATATATAGCCAGTTTTATTACGCATATGGTGACATACGGTCCAGAATTTTGAGACACACTTAAAATCTAGGACTTTTAACCTGTAAATTTAACCTGTAAAAAGATTTACAGTTTGGATAGTTTTACAAAAAGGAAAATCCAGAAGAATGTTTGCACTTTTGGTCACTTTTCAGTTTTTACATTTGTGACGTCAAATGGCTTGTAAGGTCAGATTTGTGTGTGTGTAATCTTTTCCTATGAAGTGCATGTTCAGATGACTTTCATCTGAATGTAATCTTCTCATCAGAGGCTTTTGCACAAGTTTTGGCCCCCATGCCAGCTCCAGTGCATGTCAGTAACTGTAATATTAGCTAAAGGGAAAACTTAAATAAAAATAATAGGAATGCATGAAATTCATGTCAGTATTTCAAAGTCTTCACTTTTCACTGATGGAGGTATTTTGTACCAGTATAAAATGTTTCAGTGCCACTTTCCAAAAAGACTACTCAATTAAATGACCTAATTACACCAAATGAAACCTAAAACCCTAATAAAAATTAGATTATCGATTAGATGATAAATCCCTTCAAAGCCATTCATGAGCATTTATAACAACAGCTACAGTGACCTTGAGCTCACCAAACTGTGTGACCACATGCTCACTGTTGCCTTTTTAATAACATAGTAATTTCTGAATGATTATGAGCTGTCTAAGATCTTAATATCCACTAAACTCATCCCTAAAACTTTTTGAAGGGAAGTCTGAACCAGTAATAGTTTCTAAAATTGTGCTCATGCTCTAAAACTTCACAGCATTCAAATTATTCCTAGAAGCTGTAACAAAAGAGGGTTTGTTTGTGTTTGTGTCTGCCCTGTGATGGATGGTTGACCTACATGTTAACAATTAATTAATTAATGCTCTGAAAATGTCTTCTAGTAATTTTACATTGATGGTGTTAATTGCTGAAAACAACAAACTTCTGCACAGGAGCTTAGATGAACATTTCAGTTATTTCAGTTGGTTGCAGGAATGTTTTTATATAGATCAGAATAAAAGGTATAACACCAACATCCCATAAAAGCTTGTTCTATAACCTGCAGTAGAGAGATCAGGTTGCACAGGCTGGACCATAGGAGGCTGTAGAGCTTGGCCAGGGTACAGACAGGGCTGCTCAGTGAGGGGGTGCAGTTGTGATGACCCAGTTGCCCTGGATGGATGTGGCTGGCTAGAGGCTGGCTGTGGGCTGAATGTGGCTCCACTGCTCTGTAATTGCATGCATCTTTCATGCAAAGATGTGAGGACACACAACCCTGGCCTCCTCCACCATCCTGACTGCAGCACATGATCGGGATAAAGTGGATTATAGGGTTAGAAACACATGGTTTTATGGCATTACTTTGTTCCAGTTTGTACTGCATACAAGCTACAGGTCAAATGTTTTTAATTTTCAGTCATTTGAATAATATTGCTCTGTGAGTCAAATGTTATAGAAGGCTAGTGATGTTTGTTTGTGAACAATGATTAAAAAAGAATAAGAACTGTTTTATTTGGATGCACCGTCGATAAATCTGCCAACATAATCAATGATGTTACAACAGACTGAGTTGCATTATTTTACATCTTGAGCCAGGGTGCAGTAGTTAGTGTTGTCGAATTACAGCAAAACAGCTCAGGGTTCGATTCATTGCTGGGGCAGCTTGGTTCCTGTTTGGAGTTTCCATGTCCAGCTAGGCTCTGCACAGGTTTCCTCCCACAGTCCAAAAACAAGCATGTCTGGTGAATCTGAAACATTAAATTCCCCAATAGTCGGGGGAATGCTGATGAATAACTGATGGAATTGTTGACCTGCCCATAGTATTTTCTGCCAGATGGCCTATGAATGCTGGGATAGGCTCCAGCACCCACTGCAGCACTGATTAGGATAAGTGGCTCTGGAAATGGAATGGATGCATAAACAGTTGTGTCATTCTGTAAATACTTTAAATATTATGAAAAAATGTTGTATTTAAAATAAATATTAGTAAAAATAATTTAACTAGAAGTCTAAATAGAGAATCTGCAGAAAACATGCTTAAATATAGCAGGCCATATTTTGTGTTTATTTTTTCCCTCAGTATGTTAAAGTCATCAAGTAAACAGTGATTATATGTCAATTGTGCAAAAATGTTGTGCTCTTTAGAGGATGAGTACTTATTTTCACTTGCAATATTAAGAAAAGGTGGAGAAACACCATACAAAGAACCATTTAATCCACATATAACATCTGCAATTATTATACTTTTTTCTAAACTGTGTGTGTGTATGGATGTGGCCTAGTGCACTGCAGTATGCATTGCAACTTACTTTGGGAGAAAGATGTTCATAATTCCTGTTCAGGTGTAAACAGCACTCCTAAAGGTGGCCAATTACATTACACCCCCGTGCTTGCTCAGAATGGGCTTTGTGAATTGAACATTGTCCGCAGGGACTTGAAGCCTGGCACATTATGTGCCTCTTAATAGCATCAGACCAAGTGGCTTTCTTGTGGCATCACCTGCATTTTCATAGCAGCCTCAGGCAAATCACAGCCATTCCAGATTTGGCAAGCTGCTCCGTACCGCAGAGATAAGAATGCCAGAAATCTCTTGGCTAACCAGCGCAATTATGGAGTGTGGAGCACACAACCACCCCTAGTATTTCACAATGCTGTGCTCTGAGTTTGGAAGAAAGTCTCATTGTAAAGAAATCAGAAAATGTAACAAAGGTAAATGAGGCTGGCCTTGGAATGGGATGAGGTTGTGAACTGCCACTCAGTAATCAGAAGGTGTTGGTAGTGTTTGAACGTGATGCTTCAATAGCAGCAAAATTCATTACTTGTATTTGCTTGGAACATTTCTGTAACGATTTCCACATTCATATTTGTGTGTCAGTCTTTCTCACAAATCAAAACTTATAGACTCCAGAACATCATACCATGGTGTTAATTATTTAAAGAGACACCACAAATGTAGATTTTGAGGTGATAATGGAGTCCAAATGGGGTAATTCAGGGATCCTGGGGAATCCTGGGGGATTTCACGTCTTCCATGCAGTAAAAACATCAGTATTTCTGCTTTTGTCACAATATGTCCTGAATAAAATAATAAAATTAAATGTCAGCACATGTGCCATAAGGACAGAATAATACCCACAACACACAAATGCACAGGCCTGCCTGCATACACACACACACACACACACACACACACACACACACACTGTCAACACCATGGCCATGATGGATCCCCCTCATTTTCCAAGCTAGGATTTGATAAAGCCAGCATCCGTATCTGAGCCTGTGCTCTGGGGCCCTGCGTTCTCTGATTACACCTCAATGTCCCACAGCAGATGTAGCTGTGGAAGCCCCTCCCAGGCAGCCACAGAACACACCCGCTTTCACCAACGCTTCTTAGCTGCAGTCTTCAGCCTCGGGCACCATCACATCCTCATGCTAGCATATGGAGAAATAGGGGTGATAGAGATTTAGTGTCAGGGCTATGGCCACTGGAGAGAATAAGGAAGCTGTAACATATTGCTTTGGGTAAATGAGGGGGAACCAGGCGAGGGAGAAGGAGCCTACTGCTGGGCCACCATCTTTGGAGACATCTGATCAGTCAATAGAGAAGAAAGTTTGAGTTGAAGAACTACCAAATTTATAAAGTGGCTAACAGTGAAAACTGCAAAATTGTAAGATGAAAGCAGTATTGTAATAATAACACTTTAAAAATCTGAATGATTTTTTCCTCTACATGGAACCCTTCCAAACACACCAGTAGTGAACACACACATGAGTATCAAGAGCAGTGGGATACAATGTCTGCACTGGGGGAGCAGTGTTGGGGAGGATATCTTGCTCAAGGGTAGCCCAGGATAAACTGCTGGTCTTTTATTGGGACTTTCCAATCACAGGGTCTAATCCCTAACCACTAGGTCATGACTGTTCCACTGAAAAAAAGAAAAAAAAAGATCTGAAAGTGTGTGAAGCATTCAGCAATGAATTGACCTCTTTATTTTTTTGATAAAAAAAAGATGTTTCAAGAAGTGTTCAGTGTTATATGACCTAATAATATTATTTTACAACCCAAGTACCTCTATCACGGCCTGGATCATGCACATGTGCCTGCTGCTATCTAGATCAAAGTTTTGATCCTTTGTGTATTTTAAGGCAAAGGCTATTAAAACGTGCTGCTGAAGCCACTGAGAACTTTTTTCAGATGTAATTTATCACCATATCACTGTACACTATATACAGTCTGCTGCTTAATAATGCACAGCAATCCTGGCACAAAAAGCGGTTCTGTCCAACAAAGCAGTTTTCATTCTGTTACCTCTGTTTGTGGAACAACAGCTGAAGCTCATTTTGTTAACGTGCAAATAATTTGTTAGCATGTAATCAGTGATAATGTCTGAAGAACTGATCGATATATGGGCATTAATCATTAAGGATCAGATTTTATTCTGGAAAAAGTCAGAATGTTCCACTCTTCTACTTCAGGGACCCCCGACCTCCAGAATTGCTCATGAACAGTCAGTGAGCAGTGCGTCCGTAAATACTCAGATACGTCTATAATCAAGGAAAGAAGAAAGCATGGAATCTAAGCAAGGATGGAATATGACTCATAAACTCATTTCTATAAGTAGTCATGTAGCTCTGTGTATCAGCTTATGAGGTATTATAGGCTTTATTTGAAGGATGAATTAAAACAGTAGCATCTGTCATGAGTAGATAAAGGACGTCAGCAAGAGATTTTGATTTTATTGACTAAACAGAGCCTTTGTAGGTAAGACAGACAAGCCAACACAAGGACTTGCAAAGACAAAGGTAAATACAAGGCTGGTTGCACAGCAAGACTAACATGACACAGATGGACAGGATGATGAAAGAATGTAGCTACAAACAAAACACAGATGAGGGAGATAAGAGGGGATCTTCTGACAACAGACTTATTAATGCATTCAAGTCTGATAAATTCACACATTGTTGCCTTCCTTGTTTCTTCATTAGACGTGGCAAGAGTATTCACATTCTTTACTGAGCAGAAGTACTGGTACTTGTGCAAAAGTAAACATACTGATTCAGGCTCTTTATTTGAGTGAAAGTAAAATGTCTTGGAAGAAAAAAGAGTAGCTTTTAAAGACATTTCTAACGGTTACTGTGCAAAGCTAATAGAACCTCACCCCATGCCAGTATAATTGAATGACTTTTAAATCATTTTAAAAATAGAATAAAAAAACTACTGCAAATAATGAACAAACCCAGACAATGGGGATCAACAAGCCAGTGTATTATCTTCCTGCCAGTACCAAGCCCCAGTTAAGGGGGATGGTTATATCAGGATGGGTTATTTCAGGTGTAAAATCAATATGCAGACAATGAAGAAGACTGAAAATAATGAGAATAACTAAGGGATATATGAAGGGAGGATTGTTTGCATGCCATTGCTGTAGTAATGGATGTAGTAATGGAAAGTAATGGATTATTATAGTAATTATTGCCCTGAAATGAATTATTATCAGGGTAACAAGCAAAGTACATACGTTTCTGTTAGAATATAGGAAGTAACAAGTTAAATAAGTAAAGTTATCTGAAGAGAAGTTATCCTTTATCCACCAGCTCTGCAAACATTGGTATGTGCATTAATTCATGCATGCAGGTAATTGCCTTATTATTCATGTTGTGATTATGATCCCTTAGTGTCATCCTTACTGTCTGGTTGTTCACCTTTAAACTACTGTACTTAAATTACCATTACTATAGATTTTAGGAATCTTTTCAACACTTGGAGAAGTGTTGAATAGATTCACCTTGCCTCTTTGTTGTTTGCTGGGTGTGTTTTACTCCACCAGCAGGTCCTGCAGGTTGAGGCCTAACAAAACGGGCCCAAATGACAGAACACTGACAGATAAGGAAGCGGCTCACCCAGAACATACACAATATCATAAGGGTGTGCCGAAACCAGACATCATCTGTGCTGCACCAGTGGCCGTGCTGCACCTGTCCATCATCATGGCTCATTCCAACCAGCCGCAAGCCCTATTGCTCATTACTGACAGGAAATATGAAGTTAAAAGTTCTACCGCCAGTCTTTTCCCTCTAGAATCTTGTGCAATCGCCATGCTACAGATAGCGTCAATCACAGAGCAAGCAGTGAGTGCACTGGATTGCAGATAGTCACCGCAAATTGAATTAATGCTTCTGCGATTGCACACTTCCCCCGTTTTGGAGGATAATTGTTGCTTTTTTCCTGCCTACAAATGTTTTTTTTTTTTTTTCCCATTGCAGTTTTGGCTTGGCTTAGCTTAAGGTATTCGCTTTTCAGCACCAACAAGGTTCATCGTGAAGTGGCTGTTTCAGTTAGAGAAGTTTTCCTTCGTGCTGAAACGGTACCCTCCCCGTGGGCTCCTCCTTTCAATCCCCCCACTTTCCAACTCTCCATGCAGAATCGACACAGGCCATGAAAATGCAAACCAGATTCCGAATTTGGGGAATTCAGATGCTGAAGGATATTATGGCAACTGTCCCACTTCCTGTGAATCGCCTCATTAACATTAATGCATGCAAATGCGTGGGGACGAGGGGAGTAATTGACGGTGTTGTTGCCTGAGCTGTAGGTGGCTGATATCAGGCCTTGGCTGATGCTGAACCAGTATGAGATCATTTACAGCAACTTCATATGATGAACGGAGGATTAGATCTATGAAAGTGAGGGCAGGGTCATGTCACTGGTGAATATTCTGCAGCCGATTTGAGAGAGTGCCCTTCCCCAGAGGCCTCTGAGAGGCTTGGCTTATTCCCCATTAGCTGTGCTATCTTTTGATACGCTTTGCTTTATCTACATGGAGATAACCCACTGTGGTTGTGGGTAGATAACCATGCAAACAGGAGCTGGAAGGCAAGCCTGCACACCGTAAATCCACGCTTACACACATATATAAATACACATGAAAATCCCCTCCACCTCTCTTTCTCGCCCTCTTCTGCAAACACATTCCCCTTCGCTCGTCACACCACAACAATCCCTCCTTTGTCATGGATGATTGATGACATGTTGGAATTTCATTCATGGACTTCTGTGTTTTGGAGTTGCTGGGGTGACCAGGTATCAACAGACTGTGGCGAGGATATCGAGTTTCAGCCCCGAGTCCCGCACAGAAACAACAGTTAAGGCGTTCCAGAGGTTAAACAAACAGTTATCACTGTTATATCAACAGACAATGGAGAGGATTATCTCTCACAAAATGTTTATTGTTTGCCAACGAGATCGATCAGTACTCGCTGTGGATTTACGCATTCCTCATCTCTGATAAAACATTTCCTCCTATTGGAAATCAGTGAAACAGTTTAAGGCCTCAAAGAAAAATGTCTGCTTTAAAGCATGGTCATGCAAATTAGATCTTCCTTTTTTTGATAGTGCTTTTCATCCCAAATTCATCAAAAATGAGAGAAAAATGCACAGTGGCTGCAGTGAAGCACTGTGTTTTTGCTGTGATCCCCCCCCCCCTCTCTCTCTTTCTTCCTCTCTCTAAAGGCAGAGTGCTTTAACTTCTCTTTTTGGGCCACAGCTATGGGCTTAGAGACTCCATTTGAAGGCGGGCTTGGGTTCAGATAAAAGCTGCTTGGCTCCATGATTTATTAATGCTCAGATATTAATACCTCAGAGCTTTTGGAGTAAGTCTTGTTGACTCTCTGACTTAGGTTGAGGGTATTGAGAGGATTTCCTCAAAGCAGAAACATCCTGACCATTCCTGCAGCCCCACACACATGTGCTCACACACATACACATACTGGATCACTGAGCGCCAAAGGGTTTCTGGGGGATTGTAAACAGAGGTCAATCTGTATCTTGGGTGTTTAGAGAATTTGCGCCATTTGTTTCCGTTTTGTCATTATTTTAGTGCCATTTGTTTCCTTTTCTTGCCCGCAATGGATTTATATTATGACCGCTTATTTGGCTAAATGTAAAACTCCAAATCAATTAAAACAAACAAAAAAAAACATTTTCAGATCAGGTAGGTAATTACATTATTTAATTAAAAGCTAATCATAATGATCATTTACTGAAAGTACACAGTTGGTTGAGACATAGCTCATTATCTAAAGTATTCACCAGGTAATGCTTCAAAGCCTTGTTGTTTGTTACATATACTGCCATAGCAACCCTTATTAAATAACCATGGGTTCCTTTATAGCTATAGTCCCCTCCAAAGGTATTGGAACAGCAAAGCCAATTAATGTGTTGCTCTAAAAACCTTTGGGTTTTTGGGTCAACAGATTAGTAAAAGATGAGAGATCAGTTCTTTTAAAGCTTATGTTTCCTAGTATTAACAATGATGACACTCCTTTCACTGTCCTTCACAGATGAGATTATATGTATTGGATCATGAGCATATTCTTTCTTTACACTTCGGCCTTTCCACCACTTTGGTAGAGAGTGATCTTTGTTTTATCAGTTCCTAATAGTTTGTTCCAGAAATCTCCATACTTACTGTTGATTTTTTGAAAATGGTGGTATGGCCTCTATATTTCTGATCCTATAGTCTTCAAACAGTGGTCTGTGAAAAACCCCTTTCCTGTAGGGGTTGTTCATGATATCACTGTTGGTTTGGGGTTTTCTTTGCTGTACTTTCATTTTGTCTTCCATCAGCTGTTGTTTTCCTTAACTGCCTGTTGCTTACACCAGTGGTTTCTTTCTTTTTAAGGACGTTCCATCTAGTTGTATTGGCAATGCACAATGTTTGTAAAATACCTCTAATGGATTATTCCTCTTCTCTCAGCTTCAAAATGTCATGCCTTTGCCACACTGATGGTCCTCTTTATGTTGCTTTCCCCCTTTTTTTAACAACAGAAGCAGTCTGATTGAAAGGTACTTAATTTAAACAATCAATCTGACGTTACACCTTTCTGCCTTTATCTGTCAGCCAAGGCTTTGGTAACTTGAAAAAGGTGAACACTAAAACAAAGCTCAGTTTTTAAACCCTGGTGAAAACTGTCATTAGGTTATTTCTCACTCCCTTGTATGTCAAGGGCAACATGCAGAAACATGTAAAATGAGTGAGCACTTTGTGTTTTCCTAGTGTGGGGCTTCATCACCTCAGGTAAATGACTTCTTGTTTTAATGGAAGGATGAAATAAGCGCCTGGTAAAGTGCACCATTAAGAAATACAGCTGCCCACAAATAACAAAGGTCCTGATGCAATATTTATGCCACTTCAATCCTCTCCTAATGCTGTTCCACCTTTATGTGTAAAGCATACGAGCAATTAGATTACTGTCTGCCTGAATCACCGCACTAAGCATACACACACACACACACACACACACACACACACACACACACACACACACACACACAAACAAGCAAAGAAACCCGAAAGTAATATAAAATGTGTGGCCTTCAGTAAGTAAAGACTCTCTGACTCTCTCTCTGACTCTCTCTCTCTCTCTCTCTCTCTCTCTCTCAGCCTGCTGCATTCTGCCATTAGTTAGTAGATTAATGTATGAAAATGCGGCAGCTCTGCATGCTTTCCCCACTTTTCTCTGGCATGAATTATTTACAGTTGCATGGGAGCACCATTATGAACACTGCCCACCACTTTAGACCATGTGAAAAACACATACACACACACACACACACACACACACACACACACACACACACTTTTACTCTATAACCGCACACACCTCTTCCACATTTCCCAGAAATCATGCGTATGGCTCCTTCTGCACAGTGATTTTTACTTTCAGGTTAAATTAAAAAACAGGATGCATCATGATTTTCCCTGGTAGATGCAAAAACAGGAAACTGACAAACTTGGATAATTTATTATAAAAAAGGTTTAAAGTCCACACAGACCTCCTGGGGAGAGTCAGAAAAATGTTATTCAATTAGCACCCATTTTCCATTAGCAGCTTTGATCTGTTCATATCCTCAAACATGGCTGCTCTGGCTGTAAGGGAATGGTTCACACGTCCCATTTGCCTGTGGGAGGAAATAAGAAGAGACACACTAGATGTCACTATTGTAACTTGATAAAGAGTTTGTATCAACCAAGCAAACAGAATGGGGACATTCCGGCATATGAAAGGGATCCTGTGCTGAAGGGGGGTCTAAAGCACTATTTATCCTGCCTGTTCATATAGATCTTAATCATTTCTGCTTTTAGTTTCTGTATAAATTGTGATTGCAACCCAAATTTACAGCGGTTCTGTCTCAAACACCAACAGGCTTTGTTTAGGAGAGACACATGCTTAAGTATTTTATGTGAATATAAGACCTGTATGACTCTCCAGTTCCATTCAAATCAATTCAGCTGGGAAGGTTTGAAAACACATTATCTGTTGGAATAAATATGTAACAAGAAGATGGACTGAAATGCATTAAATAAATAAAATAAATGAACCTAAACATGAAAAATATCATGCACCAAAAATAATGTATAATGGACAAAAACCAAAAAAAGTGTTGGTACAAAAGTAATATATAGTACATTACATTACCTTAATAAAATGTTTATAAATGGTTTAAATTTAGTTCATTTGTGATTATTCACTTGGCCATTAATGCTTAACCATTTATTAATAATATGTTTCAGTATTTTAAAGTAATTTAAAATGCACTCATCTGTTAAACCCCAAGATCTTGCTGTTTTCTGATCTTTGTGTTCTCCATAAGTCAAAATTTTAGCCTCTCAGCTGCACACGTTCATATATATTATCTATATTAAAGTGTTATAAAGCTTATTAATGACTTTGAAGGGGTATAACTACGTATACAGCCTTAACGCATTATATATATACAAAATAAATATATCAAATAAAGTCTTTTCAGAATGCTATGTCTACTCATGCCAGGCTGTATGTTCCAAAACATTGGAAAATATTTTAATTAAGGCCTAGCTCCGCCCACATAAGGCAATACCATGGGTTGTCAAGGAAAAGCTGATTTTCCTGTAAAAATCGAATTAGACCAAATATATTCCTTTACTTTGGACGAACAAACAGTTACTCACACATATAAAATATTCTGTGTGTTCTTTGAGAACTGAGTAATGAAAAGAACCAGTCTTTGCTTTTCTCACAATCTCTTCATATTTAGAGCCAAATATTCTTTTTGTTTCTAATCATTTTCTGTAGGATTTTAACAAAACAAAAAATAAACATTTAATTAACAATTTAACTTAAAATACTGTGCAGTGGTCTTGAGCCACCCCTCATTTCTTCATATCTTGTTTTCATACAGCCAGACTTAAATATGTTTAGATTCTTATATTATAATGTGTTTTCTAAAGTACAACATTTTTGGCTTTCATTTTCAGCTCAGTCACTGTACCTGAGCAGTTTCAGAGGATTTCTTTTATTTAATCTACTCTGCATTCCACGGTTAGGACAGTTTGACAGGCCTTAAAAGATTATTTTATTACAAGGTGATTATCTAGAAAAAAATATTAAGAAATGAGGGGTGGGTCGAGAGTTCAGAACAGTACTATTAATGTTCAGTATATACTCAAATGTCAAAGTTAAATCTTTTCTCTGGAACATGCCTTTACAATAAAATCGTAATATTATATAAATTATAAATTATTACTAATATGATCATTCTGACATATATGCTGGCTATTCTAAGATGAGAATCTATAAGCAGCAATGCCAGACTGAAGATTACAGGATAATTAGTTTGATTGAACCCCTAATAGGAGTAAATCCGGATAAAGGAAAATCAGGAATTTCAACATAATAAAAATCAGACAGTTTGTAGTACATCATTCCAGAAACATATCACACTGGCCTTATCAGAACACATGAATGTAATTTATAGAAGACATCATTTATAAAACAGCATCATTTATATTAATCGATGTTAGAAAGCATCAGTTACTCAAACAAGACCATCAAAAATATTAATGTGTATTGGAAACATCTCTGCCTTTGGGATAATCTACCAATCAAAGATGGCTTGACATCATGAAGGGACTGATGTTGTTGTAAGTAAGCAGAGGCTGTGCTGTAGTTGGATTTACGCCTTATAGCGAAACACATGCACACATGCAATAATTGATGCATTACTTAACACAGGAACTTGCACACACATGCACACAGTTTCCCTCTCACACACTTGTGCAGCAATTGGCACATTTCTAGAATAGATTTGTCTGTTATATTCCCGTCAGTCCCCTGAAGCAGGAGTTAACTGGAAACACATATCCAGCTTGGCACCCACCAAAAAACCCTGCACCAAATGCAGTGCTTTATCACAAGACCCCCTAATGAAAACTACAAGCAGCACTATCGGACTTACTCTAGTGTCTGGCAAGTCCTTGAAGAGTGTGGTCATTTTCTTTTATGCCACTGCCAAATTCCTTCTCCCCATAGAAATGTATCAGTTAAAGCTTGCAAGAAAAGTCAACTCAGAATCACTGTTTTGAAGTTGTGCTTGCTGGAAAACAGTCATTCTGAAATGTCTTTTTATTCATTCAGTATTTCCAGAGGGCAGACATGGCAGGAATTACATGCAAACAGGCAAATTTCAGCCACTTTATGCAAAAGAGCAAGGCCGAGAGTCAGTCTGGTTATTTTCATACTTATCTCTTAATTTAAAAAGTGCTTTCATTTTCCTTTTACAATAAGTGCGTTTGGAAGCAATTTTGATTCCCTAAATTTGATTCCCATCCAAGAATCCCTTCCCTTGTGAAGAAAGTTCCAAGAACCCCCACACTCAGTACATCAGAAACACTGGCACCTCCATTAGAACAAAGGCCTAATCCCGTTTAAATGGATTTAGTGAAGTGCAGAATATGCTCAGATTAGAAAATAACTTCAAATTGAATGTTTTAAATATAAAAAATCAAACATTTTTAAAACACGATACATATAATGTGCTGATGCTGACTGCCCCTGAATGGTCAGCGAAGGGTGGGTAAAGTATAAAATAGTTATAAAATTAGATATAAAAAATAGGTATAAAAATATACTCAGGTGGGTGTGATTATAAGCCATTTTTATGAAGTAGAGGGCCTCTACCTATTTGTGCCACATAATTATTTGTAGGAACCTCATTGGACAGTTTTTAGAGAACCATTTTGAGAAGTAGTGGGTTGACTTGAGTAGACAAGAACCTTTCAGAGTTCACATATCCTTCACATAATGGATTTCTATACCACTTTTTTCCTATAAAAATGGCTAAGGCAGTTACCATTTCAGATCCTTTGTATTTTCAAAGATGTTCTGACATCATGCTTATTGTAAGAACCATTCAGAAAAGGTCCTTCACACTCACACATCTAGCTCTTTAAAGATCATTTCAATTATAGGTTCTTCAGGCTACCCAAAGTGGTTCCCTTTTACTTCTAGTAGGAATGCTGTATTTTTTGCAAGCACAGTACTGTGCAAAAGTTTTAGGCAAGTGTGGAAAAAATGCTGTTAACAAAGAATGCTTTCAAAAATGGAAGTGTTAATCATTTATTTTCATCAATCAACAAAATGCAGTGAATGAACAAAAGAGAAATCTAAATCAAAACAATATTTGGTGGGACCACCCTTTGCCTTCAAAACAGCATCAGTTCTTCTAGGTACACTTGCACACAGTTTTTGAAGGAACTCGGCTGGTAGGTTGTTCCAAACATCTTGGAGAACGAACCACAGATCTTCTTTGGATGTAGGCTTCCTCACATCCTTCTGTCTCTTCATGTAATCCAGACACACTGGATGATGTTGAGATCAGGGCTCTGTGGGGACCAGAAGAACTGATGCTGGTTTGAAGGCAAAAGGTAGTAACAACAAATATTGATTTGATTTAGATTTTTCTTTTGTTCACTCACTTTGCATTTTGTAAATTGATCAAAATAAACAATCATTATTTATATTTCTGAAAGCATTCTTTGCTTATAGCATTTTTTCCACACCTGCCTAAAACCTTTGCACAGTACTGTATGTGTGTGTGTGTGTATGGGTTGGGGGTGCATCCACACATACCCCTTTGCTAAGGTTACCACCAGTGGATTTTTAATCTACATGTAAGATGTAGCTTTGTGTGCCTTGTGTCTACTCAGCAGTATGTGGCAGAGTGTGATTTTGTGTGCTGGGCTGCATCGTATTGATTGGACGTGTCGTGGTGGGGAGTAGGCAGATGACACACTGGTGACTTTGTTGTAGATGCAGAGGGGTGAATGGTAAGTGTCAGGCTTGGCGTGATGGCCAATCATCAATCATGTGCTGTCAGACTCTCTCTTGCTCTCCCTACACCTCTTTTTTTCCACCTCAATGATCACTCTTTGTTTAAATCGCACAGTAAGGCTCCAGCTAGACCGCATGAACAAGCCCCAAGTTGTTTGCAGGTGCTATGCTTCACAGCTGTCAATTAAAAGGGCCTGTCATTTCCATAACAGCTATGGGCTGTGGTAAACACGACACATTAGCTCCAGCATAACCGTAATGTATGTACCCAGGAAAAAGCTACATTTTGCATTTAACATTCATCTTGTGCATGTGTGAGTGCAAGTTTACAAGCTTATACAGTTAGCTGGGCGACTGAAACTGTCGACACGCCTACAAATCTTCTTGCTTTGTGTATTTGTCAGCTGCAATGATGGGATCTGCATGTAAATTTACTTTGTGTAGCTTAATAATCCCAAACAGATTGATTGTAGTGTGTATTTGTGAATAATTTGTATACATCGTGGATAATTGTGTACATGGTGTAATTTGTGTATTGTGAAACTGTATGTTGTGGTGGGGAGCCACCAGTAGCTGGAAAGAAATCCCTTGCGTGTGGGACACTTACACAGCCTACAAAGCTGATTCTGATTTGACACAAAATCATTTTTATGGATAATTCTGAAAGAAAAAGAAAATGAAAAAAGCTATCAATGGGGTCAAAGCATCTGCCTGAAGTTGAAAGTCTTTTTAGTTTGGGAAAATCTCAGCATTTTCATGCCTGATTTTAGCCTGCTATAAAAAGCAGGCTCTCCCTTTACCACCCTTAGTGTCCCTTGAACACATAGTCACCCTATTTTGCAATTTGATGTTAAAATGTATTCACGGTGAACACGTTTCTGAACGAAGCATTAAAGTGTCAATTTAATAATGCCTCATAAAGTGTTTTACTGTCCTTGAATTATACCTTTGCTACTTGTCGGGAAATGACATGTTATAAATCAGACACCCCACTTTTAGCATTAACTCAAAGTAGTTGCACTTCCTTATATCACTGTAGAATAATAAATTCCAGGTTCTCATGCCCCCCCTTTGCCCCCATCTACTGGAGCACAGAGCAAGAGGGCTGACTGGCTTTGGGACGGGTAATTTATAACCCTCATTAGAGTGCTGAAAGACCAAGACTACAAACCACAATCGCAATGTAGCACCCGGGCTTTCTCTTTATTTCCTTCTCTCACAGCAAAATAATAAAATAAAAAAAAATCACTTACACATTTACAAGTGTATAAGTGTACCATGACCCAGCAGAGAACATGTCTAATCAAAAAACCGCTATAAGCATTAAACACCCTATAGCTTTCAAATCCGACTCTACAAACAACCCTCACCTTCTTAAGACCAGATCTCGGGAGGGCATGGAAAACATCAAATGAATCTGATAAAAAAAAATTCTAATTGAGCTTGCGTACATTTGCATCTCCAAGCCCCTTTGTTTGTTTGTTTCTGTGTTATTTGCATCTGCCAACAGCTTGTGTAATTTGACTTGGGACTCCCAATTTGCCTGTAAGGCCGTGATCCAGGTTGGAACATATTTTTTTCTCCCCCTCTCTTTCTCTCGCTTTTTTCTGCTCGGTAGAGCTGCGGTCTCATCAGCGGAGAGCAAAGCCCGTCTCCTTTCCTCTCTCTGCTCTGCTGCTGATCTCATCTCCATATATGAGCTGTTCTACACTCCTCCTGCCTGCCAGGATTAATTAACCATATCCAGGTAAGGAAACTTCTGACAAAGTGCCAAGAGCAATAAACATTGATCATAGTCACTGACTTTTTACTGGCTCACTGGTTGGGGGGTGGAGGGTGGGGGGTGAGTGTTAATGCAGGCTTGTGTGTGTGTGTGTGTGTGTGTGTGTGTGTGTGAGTGTGAGTGAGAGAGAGAGAGAGAGAGAACGGTGAGTACAATTATGTCCGAACAGGGATGAATGTTGAGTTTGTAACAAGATTCAGTATTGTTGTTTGTGTATTTGATATTTTTTTCTAGGCTTCCCTTTGCAGCAGTCCTTAAATCTACATGTAGAGCCACATTTTTAATCTTCACTCTCATAACCGACTTAACAATATTTTATTAAAGCTACCAAAATATAATTTTTTTTAATGTCTGGTAACTAACCGGCAAGAATTGATTTTATTGGCTTATACACATCACTTCTTCCAACCTAAATACAATTCATATTCACAAAGCTGGGCTTTGTCGGAAAACACAGAAGAAAAAAAAAAGGCAAAACCAGAGCAGAGTGAAAGCTACCAAACAGAAACAGTATAGCATGTCCAACTTGCAAAAGTGTGTATGGTGGGGGGCAGAGTGGGGTAATGGAAGCCAGATGAGCTGACAGTAAAGGATCTCACCATTAGCTGTGAAGGGTGGAGGGTCAAGGGCAGGGCTGATCCTCTCAATGGGCGCTAGGAAGAATCCTCTGAAGGAGGTGCTGTCCAGGTGGGACAGGAAAAGTCTGATCTGTGGACTGAGATTCATTCACCTGACTGGACTAAAGGGGATCTTTAGGAGAAGTGGGGACTGCAGGGAACTTCTTTGTGAATGGGGGAATCCCTGGCCTGCGCTGAGCCTGCACTTTACTGCATTTTCCATGGTGGGTACAAGTGTGTCTTATCTGTGTGTGTGCGCACTGCAAGCATCAACAGCTGGAATTCCAATCCTGGCCTGCTTTATGCAGTCTTGAAACACATAATGAAGTGAGCTACTACTCAGCATGAGCTAGCCTCACAACACATGCCCTGCCTGCTTTTTGGTGGCATTATAGTCTCTAAACACACACACACACACACACACACAATCAATCAATCGAAACCAAATGTTCAGCCCATGCTGTGACAAAACTTGTCAGTAAAGTTTATTTAGAGGCAACGTGACCAATCCCCATAATGTACACTAAATTAACCATTAATTGATGGTACTTCTAAAGCCTGCTAGTGGCAACACTCCAGAGGGGACGGTTTTTGGCACGTAGCTCTGAGGGGTGCAAAAAAAATGACCTCAGTCTAAACCTGTCAACACACCATTACAGCCCCCACCACCATATTATGTGATGCAAAATGGTTAAAAAAAAAAAAAGTTGTAGCAAGAAGGTGTTGGCAGATGTAGACTTAAGGAATGCAGTGAGAAGGTTATTTGTTGGAGAAAGTTCATCGTATTGAGAGGTCTGGTTTAAAAAAAAAAAGACAAAAAGAAGTTTAGTCTGTGGGTTCTTATCAGCAAGCCTAAAAGTAGTGAATGAGGAAACATCTAGATGAGTTCTGATAAAGGAAAATGGGGGGGAAAAAACAACTGCAAAGCATAAGAAAGCCTTGAAGGTTACAGTCGACAGAAGCTGGTTGAACTAGTTTTGCAGTTCACTTCTCACATTTGCTTATTTTTAGAAAGGAAAAAAATGCAAACAAAAAAGAGACATTGGAATCTAAGAAACACGTAGAATATAGACCTGAGCCAGAAGCGGTGGAGGAAGACGATGATTTCTTTTTGTGGACATACAAAATGATGGCACACTTTTTGAAAAGAGAGAGCCTGAGAACGTATGTACATTAATCTATTGCGGTAAACAACATTGGTGTGTTTTCTCCATTAAAACACACCAGTGTAAACATACACGCTGCAGTATGGAGCGGACTGTGAAAGAGGGTTTAGAGTGCATTAGCCCGTTCATACCTGGGGCCCTGTGAATAGAGCCCTCAGGTAAGCCTTGTTGAAACAAATCTAAGCTGCTAATGACACACACTGTGAAAATATTCACAGTTCATTTAGCTTGATGACAACTACAGCCCCCTCTGCCCCCTCACTCGACTGTTTTCTGTATTAGTCATGCTTCTGGGCCTACTAACCTGCAGAGGCAATGCTGTGGAAACAGCAGCCCCTTCCAGCATGGCTAAATGCATGGGAAAGCTATTGCCCCAATCTGTTTGCGAGATGTTATCTCAGGCAGCTGTGTTCGATCCAGGGGAAAAGCTGATGGGATGGAGAGAATTCCTGCATGACAATGTGCATGTTGTTGCAATGATAGGGAAAGTTTGTCTCTCCAAATATAAGGACATCACAGAAAAACTTCATCTGACAGTCGCTCAAAGAGCACAGGCAGAGCCTATGTATAGCTGCTTTAGAAAGTATTCAGGCTTTTTCCCCCTTTCTTCAGTTTTGTTATGTTGCAGCCTGATGCAACAATGGTGCCCCATAGTTACAAATGGAAGGCACAACTGTAGACATTTTTTGTAAATTAAAAAAAGAAAATCCTGAAGTATCATATGAGTATTTAGACCCTTAGTATTGAGATTAAGTGACTTTGGCAGCGATTACAGCCTTGAGTCTTTTAGGGTTTGATGCAGCTTGCACACCTGGATTGGGGGATTCTCTGCCATTCTCCTTTGCAAATCCTCTCAAGCTCTGTCAGGTTGGATGGGGACCATTGGTGGACATTTTCAGTTGTGAGTTGAATTGTTGTCTTCACTGTGTGCTTTAGGTCACTAGGTTTTCATTGAGGATATCGCTGTTTTTTGCTGCATTCAGCTTTCCCTCAACCCTATTGGGCAGGTGATGAATGCGGTTTGGTTTCCTCCAGACAAAGTTTAGAATTGAGGACAAACAGTCCAATCTTGGTTTCATCTGGTCAGAGAATCTTGTTCTTCACAGTCTGAGAGACTGTGCTTTTTTTTGCTAATTCCATGCAGGCTTTCATGTGTTTTTGAGGAGAGCCCAGGTCAGTGGAGGCCTGCAGTTATGGTTGTCCTCTGGGACTTAATTCTATTTCCATGCAAAATCCCTGGAGCTTAGACAGAATGATCATCAGGTTCTTGGTCACTTTGGTCACGAAGTCCCTTCTGCCTCGATTCCCTCAGTTTTGCAGAGCGATCAGCTCTGGGAAGAGTCCTGCTTGTGCCAAACTTCTTCCATTTGAGAATTCTGGAGGCCACTGTGCTCTCTGGAACTTTCAAAAGTTCTGGTGCCCAAGATAACGCTTACATTCGCAGAATCCCTCTCACTTCTGAGGGCTCATCTAACCCGCTGCCTGTGAGCGAATAATACAACCATCTTTTAAGTGGCATCAGGAACCACCAAAAAAAAAAAGGGGCAAGGCAAAGTTGCCCCAATTTTCCTTAAGAAAAATGCAAAAAATAAAATATTTTCAAAGAATCGCACAAGGAGAAAAAACAATACAGTGGCCGAACACTGCATACACCCACAGACTTCACTGAAGCCTCTTAATGGATACTATATGCCAAATGAAGTTTCTTCTCGCCATGCACCATGCCGACAGGCCATTCTCGCACTCCTGAAACATACCAGCAAGAACGCAGAAATGTAAATGAGCTCTGGCAACAGTGTACGGTAATTTGCCATAATTACAACAGCTTGATACCAGGGTATGCTGCCGCCACAGATGATCACTTCTGCTCCACAAAACTGACTTTGTGTGGCACAGGTCCATTGCAATAATCAGTAATTGCTCTCTAGTTTTCAGGCTAAAAAAAAAAAATCATATGTACCCATTACACTGTCCACCGGCAGCTTGAGAACACCATTACTGGAAATCCTTCACCAACTTCTATATTGTGGCAACTCAACACCTGTTGGGCCCAGCGTTTTCATCATCTGCTTGGAATAAATTGTAGTCATCATCATAACCATAATCACAGTAATAAAAAAAGCCTTCATTCCCATGCCAAATTACTGTGCCATTTGATTTACAGTAATTGAGCAGAAGGGAGGGAGAGAGCACTGTGCAAGGATATCTTGACTTAGAAGTGCAAACCTTCTCTCTCTCTCTCTCTCTCTCTCTCTCTCTCTCTCTCTCTATCTCCCTCACACACACACACACACACACACACACACACCTGTGTGTCTTACATCTGAGAATGGCAAGGCCTAGATCTGAGCGATATACAGACATTCCCTTGGGCAAACAATGACTAACATTGTGGCATGTATAATGCACCAGGTGTGCAGGATCCTGAGAGAGGTTTTTCATTATGAGTGGGTTTTTCATTATGAGTAGCCTCAATTTTCACAAATTACATTTTAAGAACTTTATGTGCAAAATGGCAATGCATTAGGAGCTAGCATGTGAAATATTAAGTTCAGTTTGAGGTTTTTTGGGAGGTTTTCGCATTTTTTAGAATAAAGGTTGATGCAGGTCTGGAATGTTTCTGAGAACTTTAATAGAGGGAGAAACTATTTTCTGCAAATTATTATTAATTTTTTTTTTACATTCATCTTTTACATTTTTTACCCTCTGGTTATACTTCAGACACCAATGAACTATACAAAGGAACTATACACATACAAAAAAAAATGTCTTGTTTTTAAACACAGCTTTGGCTTCCATTCTTTTTTGTGAGAAGCCTCCTCAGTGATTGCCTTTCATGGCCTGTGAACTGCAACCAGTCTGCCCTCAGCTTGAATATACCTTTCATTGCACTAATGAGAACTCAGAAGAGCCGGCAGCCTTGTTCTATTGTACAAAATTACATTAGATTACTGATGATTCCTCATCATAAGAGGCCACATGAAAGACTGTTCTTTCACGATTAAGAAGTTACCTTTACTGTGTACTTCCACAGGTCCTGACACACCTGAAACCTGGATTTGGTACTAAGAACAAAATAATTCTGCTGCCACTTCTATAAACTTCTGTTCCTCTTCAAAGCATTTCAAACTGAAAGTGCTAGTTGCACATCCACTTGATTTAGAATTTAGCATGTTTGTTTCATAATTCTTGAGAAATGTTTGGACCGGGAAAAAAAATTAATTCAAAAGTTTTTGTCCTTCAATAAGTATAATTAGTGTTCTGACACGTTATGAGCATATACTGAGGAATGACAAGATGTATAGCAGCTTGATAAAGCAGGTTTACCAGAAAAAAAGAAAAAAAAAATCTGTTTTCTACGTGTTTTCAGGCAAAAATCTGTCCAAAAAATAAACAAGCTGGTCCAATACACTTCAGAAGGCCTCTATGGTGATCTATGTAGGAAAACCCGTCTTTTTTGTAGCTTTCAGTCGTAACCTCCTCCTTGCTATAGCTTCCTGTTTCTTCCTCTCAATCTCTGCAGCAGAGCATCTCCTCACAGGCTGGGCTGCAACAAACACAACAGAAATGAAACAAGCAGTTACTCTTTAGAAGGGTGCCAACTATCATTCTCATGATTAACAGCATAACACTTCTCTGATACTGATGTATTATCAGTTCTACTAAAACACTGGAAAAATGCCTTCATCAAGGCTCACTAGTGTGTAGTTACTATGTGTAATAACTGTGTAATAAGCAGCTTTGAAGATGACACTGCACTGGGTTTTAAATCATTTTTAAAGCTATTTTTATTAGTTGTCAATTTTCTTTACAAATGCATAGAAATTCAATACTTCATACTAAATAAAGGAAAAACAAATGACCGTAAACCATATTATTTAGTTGCATATTATTTTCCAGATCAAGAAGAGGAAAAAATATGAAATCACTCAATGAGGAGGAAAACTTATTACCAACGAAAAAATCTGAATTGATATTTTGCTGCTTTAACATTTTGTTCTGTGACCATATTCATTATCCTGAAAAGTGAGTTCATCACCAAACGTATTTTCTGATGGAATAAAAAAAAATAAAAAATCTGTGCACATCTGCAAAATTTAAGTATACACCAGCTTGATCGTTGATGCAATGACTACCATCTCTCCTGGTCCCACACTTCACAGTCAACCCCGCAGTATAAATAAATGGGAAATCTGAAATATCACTTACAATCAATCATCCACACTCCATGTTTGCTTCACTTTAGCCACTCTGGCCTTGTTTTCATCTGTTTAGGTGTAAGTGCTTTGTTTGGATTTTCTAAATATAAATCTCATTTCACTGAGCCTATTTATTATAGTTGTCACAAACATTGACTCCTTATTTGTTTTGTTGTATATTCTTTTACAAAGCGTAATTCACTGAATTTCCTAACCTGCCTGTCGCTGGACGTAGTAGAACTGTGAGTTTTCCTTTTATAACCTCATTTTGTTCATTCTTGCAACAAATTGTAGCCAGAGCTGACTCTCATGAAGGAGGTTTCTAATCCTTGTTAATTGACTATTCTCTTTGTGAAGCCGTTTCTTTCATGTATCCCAGCCAAACAGTTTCAGGTCTCCTAACTTCAGACCCATTTACATCTGGACATTTTAGAGCTGGTATTTGTTTTATGAATGCAAATTATAAAAGAATTACAGATCTTTTCCTTAGCATGGAGTCATTCCATCTTTTTCCCTTTATTTGATCTGGAAACATATATGCAATATGATTATAGAATTTTATTCAAATTGATTGAGGTGTTTTTCAAAAAGCAGGAATATTAAAGAAAAATAGTTGTCATATTTCTGATGCTTTTTTTATTAGCCACAAATTTAAAAAAAAGGGAACATCCTCCAAGTGTGGTGATTCTATCATTTTTGCCAGGGCTTGTGTGTTAATGTTTTCATTTTGATTCTGTGAGACATTTCACTATGACAGAATTGCAATGTTTGAATGGTAAACATTGTGCTTTTTAAATGTCTCAATCTATCCACTGTAGCCATTATTTAATCTGTACGTTTTAAGAAAACATAATAGCTACAAGGTAATCATGACACAATGTAGTACATATAAATACTGTTTTATTTCCTATTTGACACATAACAGGTGTGACATGTATCATAGAAATGGCTTTAAATATTTTGATGTCATTTGTTTGCTACATTGAGCCACAACAAAGTTGGCTCTGCTTGACAAGTATTTCACATTAGTAATTACAGCTAATTTGCCCCATGCCTGAAGAATAAACAGCCTCTCTGAAACGGAGTCAAGAGAAATGGATAAACGGTGATGCAAACTTCCTTTTTACAGTAATCCAAAGCAGGGGTGATCTGTAACAAAATTTTGGTTTTAATGCAGCACAATGCTTACCTTTGTTGCCCAAAACAACTGGGTCAGACCGATGTCTCCTGAATGTGGTGCAGCCAGAACGGTCTGCTAAATGGCCATGCCTGCTGGCTTCTTGCATCTGTCCAGTCATTTGCTGCTCCTGACTGTTTGAAATTCGCTCTGCATCATCACAGGCCTGGTAAAGAAGGTCGTCGTCATCTCCATCACCCCACACAGAGTCTAGAGCTGATGCAGAGGATGAATTGTCAGGATCTCTGACCTCTATATGTCCTTTGCTTTGAATCTCTTTTGTTGGAGGGGATGTTCCTGCCTGTGCACGATGCTTTTCAGATTTCTCTGGTTTGCTTGGACCAGGGCTTGTTTTGGGAAACTGTTGAACAACTCCAGTGTTATTACAAGCATTTGGTAGTGTCCTATAAGTGCCTGGGCTTGTACACTGAGCCTTTGATAAGACCCTAGTGTAGGGACAGATATTACCACTTCGTAGTTGTGTATGATCCCTGGCCCTGCTGCAAGGTACAGATGAAATGGCCATATTGGCAAGTTCACATTTCTTGGATGCACCATACCCTCTCTGATCAGCGCTCTGAGTCATTTCCAGAACAAATGAGTCATTGAGCAAGTCGTCGTTCTCCCAGTCATCATCAAAATCTGGCTTTGGTACTTGAGGACAGACTGACCTCTGATGACTTGATGGCTTGACGGCTTGACTCCTGCTCTCCTGTGAACTGTTCAATGAGGGAGGACTTAGCCTCTCACTTCCGTACTGAGTGGGACCATCAAAAAGTGCATGCAGCTCCTCTTCATGGGTTAGCCCGACAGACTTGACAGGAACTGAAGGCTGTGCTCCAGGTGAAGGTTCATTGCTCTCCAACACTGGGTGGTTGATAGATTTTTCTAGTATGTTTAGTTGCTCTGTGTTCATTTCTTCATTGTTCAGCTGCCTCTCTTTATCCTGACGGGTCATGCTGATATCAAACTCCTTAGCAAGTTTCATGAGATCCTCAATGTTGCTGCTTTGCCGACTTCATGAAGGAATAAAAAAAAATAATGATAAAAATAAATAAATAAATAAATAAATAGCACATACACACAGATATACATGACTTGGTAAAACATTAGGTAAACCTATTCTGTATATACAGGCATAGGAATATTATTAGGCACACAATTTTTTGCTAAAAGGATGAAAACAGCTGTAGTGAATACTTATTTTAAAAAGAGGGAGTAATACAGGGTGACGTATTAGAGTAAAGGAAGATAGACAATAATGAGGTCTGAAATAGGAGTGACGGATGCGTTTAAGGTAGAGGTGGGATTACATCAAGGATCAAGGAGCCCTGTTTTATTTGCAGTGGTGAGGGACAGGACGACAAATGAGATTAGAGACGAGTCCCAATGGATTATGACGTTTGCAGATAACAGTGTGATCTGCAGCAAGAATTGAGGAGACCCTGAGGCGGTGTAGATATGCTCTAGAGAGGAGAGGAATGAAAGTCCATAGGACTAAAACAGAATACATTAGTGTGAATAAAAGTGAGGACAGCAGGGTGCTTAGGATGCAGGGAGTGCTGAAAGTGGAGGTCAACTTTCAAAAGAGGGGTGAAGAAGGCAGTTTAGGCAGCTTGGAATGGGTGCTGAGGATTGGCAGGAGTGATCTGTGATCGATGGAAGCAAGAGTGAAAGGGAATATTTACAGGTTGGTTGTGAGACCAGCTATGTTCTAAGGATTGGAGACAGTGGTGCTGATGAAAAGACAGGTGGTGGATCTGGAGGTGACAGAATGAAAGATGCTGAGATTTGCATTGGGAGCAACAAGGATGGACAGAACTAGGAATGGGTTTATTAGAGGGACATCTCGGGTGGGACTAAATACAAAGTCAGAGAGGCAAGATTGAGAGATGAGGATTATATTGGGAGAAGGATTTTGAGCATGGAGCTGCCACTCAAGAGGTAAACATGAAGGCCAATAAGGAAGTTTATGGATGTGGTAAGAGTGGACATGAAGACAGTTGAAATCATAGAGTGAACATAAAATGTTTCAAATATTTTTGCCAACGAACTCAGAGGCTCCAAATGCACAATAATGCCACTGCTCTGTTGGTGTCAGGGCTATGATTGTGATCTGCTACCCAATGTCAACTATAAAGTAGCTGCAGTTGCAGATGGGACAATTCAGTGACAGTAAGCCTACAAAGTCAACGATATAGTAAGTGTACCAAAGTTACAAGTGAATGTAAATACAAAGTAGTAGCACTAATGTTAATGATGACAGTATACTGACCGTGCTGAGACCCTTCGAATTCTGGGTAGCTGGATCTCTGGAGTGCAAGGAATGGCACTGTCTCCAATCCACTGAAGCACCAAATCTCTTTCAACAGGCTTCTCATCCTGTGACATTAAACGATGCAGGCTTAAACCAATATCAGAGACACAATAATTATCAGGTATTTTCACATTACCACAACGTACCCTTGGTGCTATCCTTTTGACAAGATCAGATATCTCCACACCTTCACCTGTTCCTTTTTCTGCAAACACATCCATTACACCATTATTCTGCACAAACTGCAGTGTTAACACATGGTGAAATTCAGCTTTTCATAATGAGCATTCCATAAGCTTTCACAGGTGAATAATAGGTGGACTAATGCTGTGGTTATCGAATACACTTGCCATTCCAAGCTGGAGGTGGTGAAGCAGGATCCCAGATAATGTCCTGCAGAGCTTCAGTCTCACTGGGTGAATCTCCAGTGCTACAGCCATTAAATCTCTTCCTCGATCCCCGCTTTGGCGTTTCAAAGTCTAATAATGTAAAATGATGAAAATTATTTACCTGGCTGCAGTGGCCTCCATGCCTGAAGTCAACAACAAACAACGTTCCTTACAATTGCAGTATTTTTCAGTATGCTTTTTGGGCACAGATTTCACACTTATAATATAAAATATATATTCTTTTATTAAGAATAAAAAAATGTATTTCCTATTCCTCTGTCTAATGTTTAAAAATCAGATTTAGCAGATGTATCCCAAAATTAAATTAATTAGAAATTGTAAACTTATTATAAAGTGAAAGTGACAACCCTTGTCATTGCGAGGTCACAGAACAGCAGACAGTGAACCACAACGAAATTGGACCTCTGCATTTAACCCATGCACACACGAGCAGCAGCGGGCAGCTATTGAAAGCTGCCCGGGAACGGTACCTCGCTCAAGGGTACCTCAGGGCAACCTACTGGTGAGGGAATCGAACCCAATCTTCCGATGTGGGTGCAACTCCCTAACCACTAGGCCACCGCTGCCCCATTATAAACTAGTTTTCAACTAGAATTCAAGCTTCAAAATAAGCAAACTTTGGGACCAGCAGGTTGCCCTGAGGTATCATCCACGTCACATCCCCAGCCTCTGCATTGAACCCATACACACACGTGCAGCAGAGGGCAGCTTTGTAAAACGCCCGGGGAGCAGTGATGGGGACGGTACCTTGCACAAGGGTATCCCAGGGCAACCTACGTGTCTGGATTCGAACCACTAACCACTGGTCCTCCGCTGCCTCGCTGCTCAGTGTTCTTCGATTACTGATGATTTCACGATACATTCAGTAAAGAATATCGTGGGACACTTGAACACAATATCGATCAATATCGTCAGAGTCAGAGAAACCCACGTTACGACTCA
>CM029367.1:11590143-11610143 GCA_017165825.1 Hepsetus odoe
CTGAAAGAAAATTACCCTTCAACTTGAAGCAACAGACACCAGAGATGGGAAGTAATGAAGTTGAAATAGTGTGCTTGCAGTAGCTACACACACACGCGCGCGCACAAACATAGTCAATTTTGTAATAACTTCTGTATCTCCTACTCCAAGTCTCAGATGAAAATAATCACCTTTGTTATAGTTATACTAAGTCACCGGATGCCCTTCCTGAAGCAACCCCCACCATTTATCCAGGCTCGGGATCGAGACGAAGAAATACACTGGCTTGTGCATCCCTAGTGACAGGGTTAGAAATGAGAATGAGAAGGACAGCTCAGGTTAGACATTTTGGGGACAAAGTTAGAGAAGCAAGGCTGTGTTGGTTTGGACATGTCCAGAGGAGAGACGAGGAGGAGGATGTTGAAGATAGAGCTGCCAGGAAAGAGGAGAAGAGGAAGACCAAATGGAGGTGGTCGGTTTGAAGGAGGAAGATGCAGAGGATTGGAAGAAATGGAGACGGGTGATCCGCTGTGGCGACCCCTAAATGGAAGCTAAATGGAAGTGGCTAGTTAGGACAAGAGGCAATGAAAATGAATTAATTGTGTTATGCCTGAGTTGTGTTCCTGTGAAAGCTGTGTGGGGAACTTATCTAACTACATATTTACTTATTGCACATATATAGCAAAATACAAAAAAAAAAACAATACCAGAATTTTATGTTTGACCACTTATCCTCCACCATCTTCTTTTCAGATATGCCTCTCTTGTGGTCACTTTTGGTCAGGAAAAAAAAAATCTTTGTTAAAACATGAAAAATATGTTTATGCTGAGTTTATAATAGATTTATCACTAATATAGAACAAATGTATTGTTGTTGTTGCTGCTATTATTGTTTATTAATGTATTTAAATGAATTGCATGAAAAGATGTTTCTATTTTTGGTCACTCTATTTACTTACATGAGAGAGGCAGAGTATTAGAAACACCTTGTAAATTGTAACTTTTCTATTTTTACATTAATATCTTTTACAACGGGTATTTGGATTTTTGGACTTTCTTCACTACTGGGCTGGAGCACCATTTTTAGCATCTTTAGTAAAAGCACCATCAAGCTAATGCTGCACTGTAGAGCATAAAAGCAGTGAAGCTAGTAAAACACATCTGAAATGGGATAAAACAGAAACATTTTCATCATTCGGTCAAGTGTGCCATCGTGTCATATCACACTCTGCCATGGGGAGGCCTTGAGGCCCAAACTGCAGCATGTTTAAAAGTCACCATAACACCCACTGTCACACCAAATGTTAGCATTTCACAGAAGTGATAGTTGGATGGGGGAATAAAGGGCATAGATTTGTCACTTTCAATTTGAATATGAGGCTTCAGCCGTTGCTTCCCTCCCTTTCACCCCTCCTCTACCTCCACCTCCCCCTTCCCTCATCCCTCCACCACGACGGAACAGCAAAAACCCGAGGGTCACTTGGGAAAGTGCAAGGCTTTCTGGAGCTCCTGCAACTCAGGCCTGCCACCTGTTATTTATTCTGTTTTTGTTTTTTAGACCCTATTAAGAAGAACCACAAAACCTTTTGGTAATTGCCATGACAGCATGAAACTGTTTTATGCAAACTTAATAAGCATAAAACCAGTGATGTGCATGTCAGTGTCCATTCAGGAATTGTGTGGGGAAACAGTGTCATATATATAATTCTACAAATTCTGTTTCACTTCACAGTGTCTTGTATTGGCGCCTGATTTTTTTATTGTAGGGACCATTTTGAACACAGAAAAACCTTTTCATTCCTGGCACTGTCTATGTGCATGGTGGCCCTGAAAGATGATCAGATGAGTGCAGGAAGGCAAAGAAATAATGATGACCTCCAAGGGCTTTTCTTCCTCTTCATCTCCTGCCATGGGACATGCAGGGCCTAGTGGCTGACACTTGGCATGTGGTGAGAGTCAGGGATTGGGAAGGAGTCCAACATGTAACTTTAATGCCAGATTGTGACTAAATGTTCTCACTTTCTGGGCCAAGTAGCTTAGATGGGAGTGTCTGAAATAAATATCACGATTCTGAATCATTGTGGTGGGTGGAGTCTGGGTGATGACATGAGCGCTCTTGTTTTGATGGATAATCTTCCTGGCCTCCGAGAACATGTCATCCTAAAAGACACCGTTTATCTTTTACTGTTTATGTACTCCGTTACCTCCACATCAAACAGCAGATTGCTGTCACTGAGGCATAATGTCACAGTCAACTTGATATCAAAATCATCCTTTTTACCTGCTTGTTTATATCCCTGTGGTCATATTAAGCATCGTATCTTATTATCTAAAATGTATCTAAAATTTTAATTGCAGTCTTCCAGCTTAATACTTTTGCCCATTGAAACTGATTTTGGATTCTGTCAGTTTGCACCTCAAGAAGGGAAGAAATATCATATTTGAATCTCCTCTTTTATCATCACAAGCATCGATGGAAAAATTCTCATCCAGCTTGCCAGTACTACTGTATGAGTCTCAGAAATACATGTTGGGAAGAATGTTTTGAAAAATAAATAAATAAATAAAAGAATCAATAAATCATGGATGGATGCTGCGATCACTGCTCTGAAATTCAGTTTTTGATTATCTGTAATTTACAGATTTACAGAGGTTTTGTTCTTCTAATGACTATTTTACTTTTACTTCCAGCAATTTAAATATCTATTCTTTCTATGTCTTATATTTCATGACACTTATTACTTTAGTTTTAATGTATTTGAGGGGAATGATTAGATAGCTTCATTTAATTGAATTTTCATGTTCGTTCCCGAGATTTCAGTCTAAATGAACAATAACACCCAGAAATTGCAGAAGTAACAAATTAAAACAGGAGAAATTGAAGGGGACTCAACAGCAAATAAAAGGTGTGTACTGAATATGATATCCATAACTGGGGAGACAGTAGTGAAATGAAATCATTTTTATTTATTACTGTATTTGAAATTCCAATTGTTTAATTCTTTTGCTAATTTTACACAAGTTTCTGAACTTTAATCAAAGAATTGGGATTTCGCAACCTTTGATAACAGTCGATAACAAAAACAAATGAACTTATAGTGTATAATAAATTTGCTTCAAATTTTGATAAGACAACTGGAAAAAACTGCGCTTGTAATCTTTCCTTTGCTGCTGCTCTTTCGCTGTTGGCTGTTAGCAGCTTTCTTCATGAAATGTATCATGTGGCCCCACCACCTGACTCATTAACTCAAAGAAAGTAGGAATATTTGATAAATGTAACCTGGGACCGTTATAAAACAAAACGAAACAAAACAAAAACACATATATAAATCAAACTATTCTGCTTTTGTGAGTCTTCTAAATATAAAAAACTGCACTGGATGTGTTTTCCTTTGGTTACCACAGACATTGGAACACTGTAAGAGATTGTCTTTCCATAATGTTGTCCCAGTTTTGCTAAACTGAACATGCTGGCAAACTAAATTGCAAATTTAATATAGTCACAAATATATGTGGCTTCCTTGGAAATATAAGGTACTGTCTGCATTCTGAGCAGTTTTGAGAATTTGCACAAAGTTGCTTTCTGCACCACAAAAAGGGTATGTAGAATAAAAATGACACACAGATGTATTTTAAACGTACAATATCAAAACTCTTAAAATTAGTATTTTTTAAAAGAAAATTCTAATCCTAAGAATTTACATTATGCAAAAAACTAAAAGAAGAAGCAAAGAAGCAATGATTTCCAAGAAGCAACAGTTTATTCATTCTTTATTTTAAACATAAAAATAGTATTGTAAGAGTGTCTATTGTTTTTCATTAAAGAGGAATTATTAATATTTCTGTCCATTTGTAAACCATTTTATATTTAATTTTATTGCTGGTGTTTGCCTTTCTAGTGTTTTTCTTCCCGGATATGTCAGGATTATGGAAAATTATTAACAAAAAATGACTCGCTGCAAAGTAGCTTGGTAGCTCTCACTTGCTATGGATAGCTTACAACATAGAACCATTCAAATTAGACAACAAAACTACATAAAAATGTAAAACTATACAGAAAAATTCATAATTTTTGTGAAAAGCTAAAAGCATTGATTAACAATTACAGTGCAAGCTTTTTAAAAACTGATTACAGAGGCAGAACTCCCAGGAGCTCTGAGAACCAATCATATCTCAAAAGTGTGAAAATAAATACCCGAGTCATCACTCTGGGGCTACAGCAGGCATTTATCAGTCTACTCAGGCTTTAGTAAAAATGTCAGCCTTTATAAGGAAGCTGTTTACTGAGTTCCATTTTTAAATCTTTCTAAGGTGTGTGCCTGCTATAGCCCACGCACTGATGTTAAAATATGTGCTGAACATTAATGTTAGAGGTTTTTTTGAGTATTTATGTCTTTTTGGTCGCTTCAGTCGGGATGTATTGGAAAAGTGTTTCCCTTCTTTGGATGCAACTTTTTAACTAAATACAAATGTTTCATTTTGCTGTGATCAATTCCCAAAATTTGCAATTTGTCAAACACAAACTTTGGAAATAGGTCCCACTGCAGAAAGAAGATGTGTTGTTATTCAAGCTGACTTTTAAGGAATAAGAGGTTTGATTCTTCAGCTCCTTCTGGCTGAGAGCTATGAGACTATTGTTGCAAAGATATAATGGAAACCAAATATCATCATACATCATGACCCACAGCTGTTAATCAAGCTTAAACTTAAACGCGTGTGGTGGATTTATCTGAAACATTTAAAGAAAATTGAAGGAAGAAAAAAAAGTTATTATTATAGTTGTTTTTTGTACTTGTGCGAGACTGTGTGAGAAGTTATGAGCTAGATGTAAGGGATAGCTGAGCACAGGTCAGCGTGAATACCAAAGATTAGTCTAACCAGCTTAGATTGCATTCGTACAGTGCTCCTTAGCCTTCTGTTTCTTTTGAATTCTTATGTTAGCATGGGCCTTCCTCCTGTATCCCGCTGGAGAAGTGTGGTGGTGTTGACAGAGAACCTGTGTGCTAATGAGGAGTGGAGTGATGTAAAGAGCTGAAGAACTCTTCCTGCACCTCCTTCACCATCCTCCCCCAGCACAGCTGCAGAGGAGTGACTCCCACACTCCTCCCTTGAGGAGACCTGAGACCCTGCCTTTTCTCTCTCTCTCCCTTGTCCCTCTCTCTCTCACTTTCTCTCTCTCTCTGTCTCTCTCTCTCATTAATCAGCCCACAGGAACGTCCGGCTGCGTGGCAGCTTGACTGCTCATTTATTCTGTTTATAATAGCAACGCCGGTGATAAATGTCCCGCAGAGTGCACATGTGCTAAAATATTCATAAATTGGAACTCTTAATTTGCGAAGGCGGAAAACCAATAAATTTCAAAAGCGATGACAAGTCATGTTATATTTATATGAATATGCAGGCCATGGGTGGGACGTTGAGATTAATTTGCTCGCTGGTCGTCGTTAAGCAATTGTAATTTGCTCCTTTTCGGAATTAGGAGGGAGAGCGGTTCACTGGAGGAAAACAGCGTGTTTGCCTCTTTGATGTGGCCAACTCTAGCAACAGACCTAGAAGCGAAGAGATGTTGCAACTAGCGGTATTTAAGGAGGAATGTCAACTGCTGACAGTCCAGAAATCTAGAGCCTCTGATTAGAAGGGAAGAGCACAGCTGTTATATCTGTCCTCCATTTCTCTTCATTATTTGCTTCCATCAGAAAAATACAACTCACCACATACCATTTATGGAGTGAGAGCATATTTCACTCTTTGAGAATAAAGCCAACCGTGTCTCCATGTCTCTGATACAGATGAAAATGCGATTGACATGTTATTTGAGCAGGATGGGTTTTTTAATAGCTCAGGAAAAAATGAGGTTTACATAAATTCTTCCAAATCCAAAAATGTAGTCCATCATCTAAGACATGTATGACATCCAAATTTGCTTGTTTATATTTGCACTAAAGCGGATGTAATAGGAGATAATAAGATATAGAGACTAAAGTCCTCCGGTCATTAGTGAGGAAACCACATTTCTAAATCTGTTTGAGAATGCTTTACAACAATTAAAGGCAGGAGTTTGGTGATCTGTGTGATCTGGGTGTCAGTGTGTGATGCTTTAGACCTGCAGTTTGCTGGTGGGGAATCTGTGTATGTACGCTTATATTATTAGTTAGATACATTGGCCTTGTAGCTCAGTATCAAGGGCCAGCGGTGGTCTAGTGGTTAGGGAGTTGCCCCTGCCTTAGAAGATTGTGGGTTCGATTCCCCTTTCCAGTAGGTTGCCCTGAGGTACCCTTGAGCAAGGTACCGTCCCTGTCACTGCTCCCCAGGTGCTTTCAATAGCTGCCCACTGCTGCACGGTGTTTGAGTGCATGGGTTAAATGCAGAGGTCCAATTTCGTTGTAGTTCACTGTCTGCTGTTCTGTGACCTCGCAATGACAAGGGTTGTCACTTTCAGTATTTGGAGGAGGAGGAAAAATAATTTCATCAAAATTCTTTTTCAACAATATCATGATGCAGTGGTTCTGTCTTTAATTCTAATTTCCCTCATTTGAGCGTTGACCGTTTGAACACACTCGATACAGTTAGTTATAGGTGTGCAAAAACACATCCATCTGTCTTGCTTCCATTCTTCAAAATTTCTTCCCACCTTCAAGATACCTCATCAGAAGAGGAGTTCCTCCAGTCATTAAGCTGGAAACTCTGCTGTAGAGAAACTGTAAGAGAAGGGGAGGCATTTTTGCAGCATGTATAACTATGAATACTTTTTTGATTTAGCATAATTAAATGTAACTTATTAATCATGAAGAATACTGTGTCTGCCTGTCTCTTCTGCTTGTGTCTTTGTGTTGTAGGTGGGCTGGGGGACAGCGTATCTCTCTGCATGTGCATACTCAAGTCTGCTCATCCCAGGGCCAGATGGCGCAGGGCAGGGGCAAAGAGAGAGGGGCTCCCTCTAGCCTGACCGGCTGTACAATGGCCAAGGTGAGAGCAAAAAAAAAAAAAAAAAAGCCCACACTGTGGCATCTACCCACTGGGCAATGGCCTCATCCCTGAGCCAGCTTGGGAGAAATTTCTGTTCAAAGTCACTGAGAGGAAGAAAAGAAAAACTGCTGCCCCTCATGACACTCTG
Source organism: Hepsetus odoe (assembly GCA_017165825.1). Taxonomy (NCBI): domain Eukaryota; kingdom Metazoa; phylum Chordata; class Actinopteri; order Characiformes; family Hepsetidae; genus Hepsetus; species Hepsetus odoe. Next base: position 11,597,237 of record CM029367.1, read on the forward strand.
TGTCTGTGAGCCTTGGAAAGTGAATGAAACCTGAATCCAATTTGAGCGGAATTATTTGTGGTTGACTGTTCAGATCAGGTTCCCATTTTCTTTATTACAGCAAAGGGATATTTGTCATCGTAACCCCCCCTACACACACACACACTTGCACACTTTTTCCCCTCTTTCAAACGGAGCACTTTCCATTCTGAGCCAAATAGTGCAGCTTAAAGTCCTCTTGGAACTTCCCTTGCATTTCAGACTTTTGCTCACTCTCTTTATCATCTGTAACTTTTTTTGTGCCCAAATGGCTTTGATCTAAAATTGGCCTCGGTCGAGTGCTTGTGTACAGTAATTTTTATACAGGCTTTGAACATACTGAAGGGGCTTGTAGCTGCTTTCACTTTTATCCTCTGGTTCTTTTACCATGGGAAATGATGAGCATATGGCAAACACCCTCGCCGAATTCTCCAACAACAGCAGGGACTGGATTCCAACTCCTGCATCCTGTCATCAACCAATCCCAGAGTGCATCACCATCCTGCCATCTCTCTCTCTCTCTCACACACTCACACACACACACACACACACACACACACACACACACACACACACACACACACACACACACACACACACACACCTCAAAACACATGCATACAAATACATGCACACTCACTATGTATCTATACTATGTGCATGCACACGTATGTGCTGTGCAAAAAGCTCCTAAACAGATTTTTTTTGGGTTCCGGATTTCCTGCATAGTTTTGTCACTATCAGAATTTAACCTGGTCTCTTTATTTTATTTTATTTTTTTCCATAAACGGAAAAGATTTTATGACAAGCAGAAAAGTTGAAAAGCTTCAGAATATCTTGGAGCAAATCCTTTTCTCATAAGCTTGCACTGAAAGTTATAAAGTGACTTTTTTTCTGACAGGGATGATTTATTATCTATCAGCAACACACCTGAAATAATTTAATGATTTCAGTTAAATTAAAGGATTGATTAAAGAAACCTAATATTGGACGTTTAAACGGTCAAACTGGCTCCCACTGGAAGATAATTAAAATGATTAAACAAACCCACCACACAATATTAATTATTGGTATATTTGGTTTATTATTATTGGTATATTGGTATATTAATTATAGGTATATCCATTTTTTTAGGTGCCTTATAAATATAAATGCAAAATCATCTCCAAAACGTTCTTTCTGTGCTTTATAAAAACATCTGACACTTTTGACAAATGCAGAAAAGGGCAGGAAGTGGTGGCTGTAATTTATAGCTTTAATTGGAGTGAATCTTGGTTTTTCACTTATAATTTATATGTGAAGGAAGTCTTGATAATTTAGGGCACTGAGCGTAATTAAAGTGGCTCAAAGAAAAACAGTGGATTGAAGATTTCTGGTGTTTCTCCTTTTAGCTGCAGTTAATTAAAGCATCTAGTCATTCAGTGTCCGTGGCAGTGAAGAATGATTGCTGGCAACGTTGGTAAAGTTAAGAGTTTAGTATCTCAGTGTCACTGTATGAAAAAAATGAGAACTATTTAATCTCAAAAAAGCCAAACAAATAGGCCAAATTTATATTACAAATACTCTGATATTTGAAGGCAGCCTATGAGGCCATGCATGTCTTTGAGGGAAGATACCAATGCTTAATTGTATTGATAATGTATGTGCTGCATAATAATGCTTCTTTTGATACCAATTCCACTCAAAGTGTTTCTTCCCAGAAAGCCTCATTTTTGTTTCATCTGACTAGAGAACCTAGTTATAGTTAAATATAGCATCTATCATTCTCCATGTGTTGATGTTCATGATTAGAAGGAAAATTAGTTTTTAAAAAATTCTTGCACGCTTCCCATATAATTGGTTGACGTATGAAGTCTTTTTCTCTTTTTTTGGAAGCTTTTTTAAACTCCATAAAGCTCCCACTGTCTGCAAATTTACGACTGTCCTCCTCACTGAAGGCCAGAATTCAAAGAGCTTCAGTAGCATTAAAAAAACGCTTTTACAAACAAACATCACTCTCAATAAAAGCATCATTTGTCCATTCTGATGTCATTTCAGTTAAAAAAAATGTTAAAAAGTTATATCTCAATTGACATAAAAAATATGCACATGCAATTAACTACAATTGACAAAAAGGTCATACATATAACATATAGCCTTACAAATACTGACTTTTACTCAGGCATCATCAATACATTTTCAAAAGGTTTTTTATTTTCTTAGACTAAATTTACTCCCTTTAAATGTTCTCATACTTCAACAGAAAATACTATTTTTCATAGACTCATAACCATTTCCTTAACCAAAGGTACCAATAATCATGGAGCTAACTGTATGTATATTGTATGGATCATACACACAGAGGCCTAATTTCCATCATTATGAAGCAGTACTTACACCTTAATATGCCCATATGGATGTTTAATCTTTTGTTTAATGCCTAAAGCTTGCTAGTACTTTGTCTAGGATGTGCTTGCTTTGCATCTGTCTCCAAGGATGCTTTTTTGTTGTTGTTTTCATCTTAAAGATGTTACACACATTACTCAGAATCAGGAACTCACAATTACCATAGATTAGAAGCAGCGCTGCTATGTTGCCACATTTGAGGTAATTATAATAGTCCCACATGGACTGTATAATCACTCTTCAATTTGAGCTTATTTAAAGCAGTTTGCTTCCTGTTGTGCTCCCTTGAAAAACACATCACAGTGCGGCGAGGAATAGCACGCTATACTGTTTCTATGAGAACACTCCTTTCTGCGCTTTTTAAAGAAGTCTGTGCAGCAGGTCCGATTCCTAATTAATGTGAAGCTGGGAGTTAGCTGAAATTAGTTTGGGAATGGAATATGTATAAGTTGGATCCAGAGGTTTTATCTGAAAAGCAGCTCAGTGGGTTGCGCTGCGAGCAGTAAAGTACATCACCTTCACCTCGGACCACCAAGCAGCTTTCAAATAGACAAGACATCGCTTAGTTAAAAGTGGACCAGTTCTTATTGCTGAAACTGGTTTTGATGAAGAGGCAATGCATTTGATTGTAGATGCTTTTGAGAGGCAAATCATATCATCTACAGTATAAAGTTTTCCACATTCATTCTATGAATACTGGGATAGGCTCCAGCAGCTCTGTGATCTTGGCTAGGATAAGCAGTAGATCTTTTATAAATAGATAATGCATGGATGAATGGAAGGATGGACAGAAGGATAAGTGTGGAGATTGCACATTCTCCTGTGAACTCGTGTCTGGGTGGGTTTCTTCCAGGAGCTCTGGTGTCCTCGCAGCATCCACAGACATGCACGTCAGGTGGATTGGAGATGCTAAATTGCCCCTCAGGTGTGAGAGTGTGTGTGTGAGTGTATTTGTCTGTGTGTCTGCCCTGCGACGGACTTGCGACCCGTCCAGGGTGTTTCCTCACCTTTCGCCCTGTGAGAGCTGGGATAGGCTCCAGCACCCCCTGCAACCCTAATTAGGACAAGCGGCTATGAAAATGATTGAGAGTGTTAGGGTATCACATGTAAAGCTCATGTACCATTTAAATTTCTTTCTGATAACCATTCACCCACGCCAAGAGCTTTTTATTAGCCTTTTTTAAGAATGTAATATGTTAATTAGTTACTGTATATTCATTCATTCATGTATTAATCTCATGTCATCTCATTTCAGCTGCTTTTGCTGTTCTCAGGACACATGGGTTGAAAAAAGAGAACAACAGTCCATCACAGAGAACACCCACAGACAAACACAGTCGCACCAAGGAGACAATTCCCTCCTCAGTCCACTTGCCATGAGTGTCTTTGGATGGTGGGAGCACCCAGAGGAAACCCCTGCAGACAATGGGAGAAGGTGCAAACTCCACACAGAAAGGGAGATCGCCTGGGAACCGAACTCAGAATCTTCACACTGTGATGCAACAGTGCTACACACTGCGCCCTTGTGCTGCTGCTTGAGTGTAATTTATAGTACTATTATTTATAACCCTAGAAGAGGGTCAGTTTATCATTGGTGTTCACTTTATCCTTACCAATAACCATAAAACTGTTTCTAGTCCTAATCTTAATTTAATTCCTGGGTTTAGTCCTAATTCTAAAAAGAATTTTAGCTCTGGTCCTAGTTTTGATTCTAATTTTTTGGTTCTTGCAATCCAGTTTCAATCCTTGCTTCTAGTCCTAATCTTTCCTCTGGTCTACATTCTAGTTCTAATCCTAAGGTTATCCTTCACTCTAGTCCTAACTCTAACCCTAATCTTGGTTCTAGTTCTAACTCTAACATGTATTTTTGGTGTCGGCCTAATATTCAAAGAATCTTGTTCAGCTCTTAAACCCTGATTGTGATTCTAGTTCTACCTTAAACCTATTGCTGTTTGGCCAAAGATAAGGACCAAAGTATGGGTTTACTTTAATGTTTTTTTCCTTCTCACGCTTCCTCTCATTCACCAATGTCTCTTCCTCCCACTTGGAGCAGCTGGTACGTTATTTATATCCAGGGTAATTAGAGGTGGAATCTGCCTTGCAAAGACACTCCCCTAACAGGCTGGATCTGTGAGGGATGCATGCAACAATGTCCCTCTCTTTCATGCTCCCTCCACACTTCCCTCGTCTCTCCATTCTTCCCTCCTCCCCATTGTCCTATTCGGAGGCAGGCCAAGCTGGAACAAGTGGGAAATAAACCAGAACTTGACTTCACTGAATAATTGAAGCAGTTTTTACAAGAGCGACAGCCCGCTATCTGACCTCATAAAGACATTACAAGAGACTATCAGGGTCGTGCAGGACTGGCGGGGGAAGGGGGTGGGCTGGAAGAATTCAGAGAAACACTGCATGCATCTGACAAAGAGCAAGAAGTGAAGGAAGAATGCTTTGCTCAAGCATTTAATTCTTTCAGTTAAAATTTGGGCATTTTTCAAATTCACGAATATTTTTCCATAATCTCTAAAGCATTTCCCCTTCACCATGTTCTGTTAGGTTTTCTAAAATGACAGAAAGACTCAAAATGTCTAATACATTTAATAAATGTAAGTTGATTTTAATAATTTTGCTTCTGAAATTTCATTTCATTGCTAGAAAATATTTTATAGGAAGAAAGGACTCCCTGACCAAGAAATATTTGTAAAAAATAAATGTAAGTTAGGACTTTTAATGTTGTGTTGACAATAAGGAAACCCAGAGGGTGTAGCATAATATAACTACAGTTATGAAATTATCACAAAGCACTATTGTAGATGAGTTTATATGGATTAATGAGGCAGGGCAGATCTCCTGCCTGTATGACAGTAAGCTGACAGAGGCAGAAACATCGCCTGTCCTGGGACCGCCGCTCCCAGGTGATCCCCTATCCTCCTCACCCCACCCACTGCCGCTGCCGCATACTAATTTCCAACTTTCAAAGCCTCTAAACTTTATCTAATTATACTGCAGAACACACACATGCACACACACACACACACACACACGCACACACACACACGCACACACACACACACACTCCCACGCCAAGGTTCTGGCAGCTTGTGCCTTTTAATTTATGAAAAACAAATCTGAAATATGCAGATGTCTTTTGTTTGAAGCAGATGTTGGGTCCTGCTCGCCAGAATTCAATCAGAGGTCTCGGGGGGGTCCGGCGTGCCATCCCTGTCCAAGGGCCTGTTTGAAGTCTGACAGGGACATGGCGATGGGGCTCAGCATTCCTTTCCCCCAATCCACACACACACAGCCCGCAGCCGGATCAGGGGCTACAAATGCTGCTTTCAAGGAACTGATATGGAGAGGCAGGCTGATCTAACGGTGCCCTTATTTGTAAATTAAAGATGTGCAGTTATCTCATTTGTGGTGAATAAGCTCAAATCTTTTATCTGTACAGAATGATGGGGTGGTTCCATTTTACATTCCAGTTCTCACTGCATTCTCATCATACACATTTCCAGAGGTATGGGATGATGTAATTATTTGTATGCAGACCTACTTATAATTATAATGTGGTCAATTATCATGTTTACTTGATGACACATTTGTTGTCTCCAGTTTACTTTGATCCAGAGCCCAGCCGTAGCTTCACTATCACTATCACTATCACTATCACTATCACTATCACTAAATACGGGGCCCAAAAGAGTCTCCCCTGAAACACTGGCCCATGAGTGAATGTCCACCTTGCTCACTCTCTATATGACTCTGAGTGACCTATTTGTTGGTGTTCTTCGTTTGCTACTATTATTCACATGTAGCTCCAGTTTAAAGCTATAGAACATGGTGACAGTACCTTGACTACTAGGGTGTTGCTCACTTTTAACACACTAGATTCATTATTTTATTTTTAAATTTCTAAAAAGAGGATGATAGCACAAACTTGAGTGTCTTTAACGATGGAAATTTGGTGCTGCAAATTTGCGATGCAGCTCCGCCTGAAAGCTGTGACAACTCAAACGGAAGAAAGATTTTATTCCCTGTCTAAACTTTTTTGTGCCTCTGTCTGGCTGTGTTTACATCGGATGTGTTCTGACAAACACTGTTAGCGGTGTTCATTTTTAATTTATAGAACTCATTAAATGTCAGGAATGAAAAACACAGCAATTATCATTTATCTTGATATATTATTTACAAGGTCTCAGTATCCTGGCTGGGGGAGGAGGGGGTGAATGTGTTACAGGGGAATACAGAGGGGTTATGGGGGTCTCAAAACCTCTCAAAACCTTTGGGGTTTGGATTGTACTTGTCGAGAGAGAGAGAGAGAGAGAGAGAGAGAGAGAGAGAGAGAGAGAGAGAGAGACTGGCATTTGACTTCCCTACCAAGCATCATTGTTCAAGCTCCCTGTTTCATCTGAAGGGGCAGCCTCTATTAAGACACAGGGGTCATCCATTATTTATTTTTTCTTTACTCCCAGTCAACTGGTTTTCTCTCTCAATTTCTTTCCTTTGGTCTCTTCATTAGGCTTTTTGAGGCTTCTCCTTTCATCACCAGATGCTTTTTTATTTTCTAGCTCACTGCAGTTGCTTTTCCACCCTGGATCTGCTGCCGGGCCTACTGTCAGAGGAACATAAGTGAAGGATGCAGATTCTACCTGACAGTCTATGCCTGGTATTTGCTGTAAGGCAGTGGTCTGAATGTGTGTGACGAGGCGAAGTGCCATGCTTTCTATGCACTTAGGAATCAGAGCAGGACTAATAATTTCATTATATCCTTCAGTCAGCCAGTGAAATGAACTGATCTATATTTGTACTAATAGGCAACCTCCAATCTTGTGAAAGGTCATGCATTCATTGTAATACATGCCTTTTAACTTGTTTACTCACTTCTTTTGTCTTTTAGTATTATCCTTGTCCCAGTCTTAACTATGAGCCAATATTTACATATCCGAGCTGTGTTCTTATTACGTTACTGTCATCCCAAAGTCATTACCCCTTGCACTGCAAATAACGTTCTTGATATTGTTTGGTGCCTTCCTTTGCTTCACTTCCCAGCTGTCTAGTCACTTTTGTCTATCAGGCTGGTATTCTCAGCTTGGAAGTTTTTGTCCCTTCCCCCTTTCTTTTTTTGAGAATTGTCGACAGATGCCTAATTGAGTGATGGATGTTCCTATCTCACAGTGATTAAAGCATCTAGGCTGTGAATGGTCAGAGTTTTCCTTAGCTTTGCTCTGATTGGCTTGAGATGTGGAGGTCCAGGCCTGTTTCCCATCTGTTTGCAAACACCTTCCACACACCCAGAAAAGGGTGGGGCAAGGAGGAAGGGAGGGGCTACTGGCAGTCTCCTTGGTGAATCATAATAAATTATGTAAATGAGGCTGTATGCTGACAATGGAGCTGCAGCAAGAGCATCATTTGAGAGCCAGAGTAACCCCCCAGCTGCACCACCAACATGCATGTTCCTGCTCTCTCTTGCTCTTCTCCCACTCTTCCACTGACCTGACAAGGCAACGATGAAGATTAATGACCCCTCCCTGACTGACAACAGTGGGAATGTAAGGGCAGAGGGGGTCATTTATCATCCTTTGACAGGTGTCATTCAGCCCACGCAAAGCTTCATGACTTTCTGTGCTCTCTCTCTCTCTCTCTCTCTCTCTCTCTCTCTCTCTCTCTCTCTCTCTCTCTTTCCTCAGAATATCCCATTTTCCATGAGCAGCCTGAGTAAAGCTGCTCTCTGAGCCTAATAACGCATTCCCAAATTAAAACTCATTCGTTGGAGCAAGGCTGACAGATGAAAATAAGAAAAATCAATTGGTGGCTTGTTCAGGGGGGCGCTCACTCGCTGACTTGGAGACTTGGAGGCTCTTTGCTTTAATTTGGATGTGCAGTGCAGAGGCCTGGAGCTGGGGAAGGGGGTGAGACTTTTATGAGGCATCATCCATTATAATTTACCAATAATGCCAACTTTCAGGATCATTACTGCCCGAGCATTAATGATTAATTCCTTAATCTGCAGAGTAATTCCCTCTGGGGTCTGGCTACCAGGATGTGAAGGATGCTTCAGAGAAATGCACCTCATCTATGTGGATGGTTGTTTGAACCACTTTAACTCATTTAGATCACCCTCTGCAAAAGTGTATGGATCTAATAAACCAGCAAAGCCATTTTATACGGTATTTTTTAGTTCCCTTTGCTTAAGTTCAGTCACATTTACTGAAATGACCGATACCGATCACATACTTATGATGTTGTCCTCCCATCATTAGTACTGGCTTTAAAGGAGACTTACCCAGTTCCTATTTTATCCCCCAATAATTCAGTCAGTAAGATGCAAGTGAAAGCAACTTTTTTTGTGAAAGTGAAATGAAGATTATTCTCTGTATTTAACCCATAAACACTGTGCAGCAGTGGGTAGCCATATCCAGCACACCAGGGAGCAGTGATTAGAACAGTACCTTGCTCAAGTGTATCTCAGGGCAGCCTATGGAACTGGGAAGTCTGCAATCACTAGCCCACTGCACTGCTGTAAACAAGGTAATTCAGAGTGCTACGTAAAGGAAAGTTAGAGTTTTACATAGTGTTGATCATAGGAACCAGATGTCTAAAGCCTCTGAAAGCTTGTGCACAGTCAGTTTTAACATGGGATGGTTATGAATCTGCTGACATACACCCAATACATGGTTTTACAGTATTTTTAAGTAAACTTTTAGCCTTAAATTTATTTTTAAAAGTCTGGCAGAAGGGGTACATGCAATGTGTTTGGCAAAATAGAGCCTAGAGAAAATGCTGAAGATATGTAGTTTCAGTCATGAGTGAATCAGAGTACTATATTTGTATTGCAGACATCATAAACTATGGTTCCTTTTTCCAGTAATCATCTCTAAAGAACCACAGGGCAGCGGTGGCCTAGTGTTTAGGGATTAAGCCCCAGGATCAGAATGTCATGGGTTCGAATCTCAGTCCAGTAGGTTGCCCTGAGGTACCCTTGAGCAAGGTACCATCCCCATCACTGACTCCTCCACAATCAAACCTTAAGTCAGCTGCATTTAAATCAGTAGAAATGATGAACTTGTTCTTTGTAGTTGGTTTGTTAATATATGTGTGTGTGCATTGTCACTGACACTTCTTAGTTCTCCCCTTTAAACTGCTCTAATTATTCTGTATGTGTCTCTCCGTCATATAGATATTATCATACAGATATGAATTCATATGTTTTTATTGAGCTTTCTGGTCAATACTCCACCCACAGCCAATCAATCTTTGCCACATTAGTGCAGAACTGAATTAATGAAGCCACTGCTCCATTTCTCCATTTAGCTCCATCTAATAAAATAAAGCGTGCATGGTTTTACCTGTTCCACAATGCCCCAGCAATTTCAAATAATTATTATTTTTTTCCCTTTGCTTGAGCTTTATTAGCTAATGGAGCTTAATAATTCATGAACGATTAATGGAATCGTAGCCAGTAATTAGCATTTTGTCAGAGAAATATGGGTATGTATCTTCATTAACTATCACAGAGAGTCCTTTAATCTTAATTACAACCTCTGTGTCATTTTTCACTCTCTTATTATGCCTTTTTTGTTTCTTGCTTGCTGCTGTTACACAAATGGGGACTAGTGAGGAATCTGCTCATTATAGATGGAGATGCCTTTTGAAGATGTAAAAAATGACTCTGGAGTATCCTTTGAAATCGGCCTCCCCCAGTATGCTTACAGCAGCACTTAACATGATTAAGAGACAGCCCACAATTCTTATTTTGAGTCTAATATAAATAAATTGTATAATGAAGCTATAAAACGACTTCCATTATTTCAGCAGGGGCACGGGATTAATTATCCGTCAGCCCTGGCAGCGCTGATTGAAGGATCTTGCTGTGGTGTTTTAGTGCAAACCCCATGACTGCATTAAAGGGAATGGCAGCCATCGTTGGGAAATGTGTTCTTCGGCCATTGCTATTAAAGAGATCTGGTTGGCGTGGTGGACCATATTGGTTCTGGCACTGCAATGCAAGTAAATCTAAGCACTTGTTCAGGCTTGTGTTGAAGAGAGACACAGGAGAAGAGAGAAGACAGAACTGTACAATAATAACATTTGTTTTAAGCTTGATCAGTAAAGCTGATCAATTACTTAGACAGCTTATACAGCTTTACTTTCACTGCCTTCCATTGTGCGTTGCCTCTGGGGTGGTGTAGTCACGGAAACGTGTTCAGCACATTTAGACAAGGAATATATTTGTACTATACTCCATTATATTTTTTAAGGTATGAAAGTGTATGGATGTATATTATATATGACCTTTTGCCCTGGGAAAGTTAATGTAGTTCATGTAGTTCATGTAATTAAGCCTTTTAAAGTCACTATGGGTCCCTGCGATGGGCTGGCGACCTGTCCAGGGTGTGTCCCCCGTCCTCGCCCTGTGTGCGCTGGATTGGACACCAGCACTCCCCCGCGACCCAGTTTGGGACAAGCGGCAGATAATGGATGGATAATGGATAAAGTCACTATGGGTAAAATGGGTCATTTAAAACAACAGAAATCAGTTTTATTTACCACGCAGTTACTTATTTTTAATCATTTTTCTATTGGGAATTTTGTAAAAAAACTAAACAAAATCATTTAGGTATGCAGCTGTAATTTTAGTTCTTATTTAATACATACGCTGGTATATTTTTTGAAACAGTCTTATCCTTTGGATGATGCTGAAACAAATCATTATGAATTCACACTACAGAAAAAAAAGGATCCATTTTTTTCAGGTCTTTGTGAGTACTGCATTCAGCATAGCTCCAGATTTGACTAACATATTATTCAAATTATAAATTATTAATGTTTAAACTGTCATTTTTGTGGTTTGCTTAAGATTTACAGTTACCTGGAGGACCACTTTGTACCTTTCAGGGTACATTTTTATTGTTTGTGCCTTGGAGAAAAGGAATTCACCTGGATAGTGCATAGCTGTATAAAGCAAACCCCACTTATATTTATAAGAAAAAAAAAGGAGAAAACAGTGATACCAAACAGTAGTGTATGATAAGTTTATTTAAAGCGAGACAGCATCAACACTTATGTACAGTCTAGCCTCACTCTTCCCTCAAGAGTGTGAACATCTTCATAACGACCACATCCCTCTTTTATGCTGGGATTCATAGGCCTTCTTTTTCCAGTTGTATTATCTTAATTGTCCTGGCAAGTATGTTCAGCAGTTATATTATCAATTTATTGCCCCCCAACTCATTGCCACCCCATTAATCCAGCCGATAAAATAGTGGGACCATCGGCTCTGGCTCTGTGCATGGCATAAAGATGTCTCTGTGTTGCCACCGGCTGTGTAAATGCCATTGACTGCGGATGGGGAGTTTTCTTTTATCCCCCCCACTCTTTCTGCACTGAGTGATCTGATTCTCTCTGCTCTCTTGCCCACACACTGTCATTGCACTTCGATTTACGTCGTGCCACTTCAGCGATGGTACATTATTTCATTTACTGAGTAACTTTTTTTTTTTTGGTGCGATGTATTATTGAAAATGTTTTAGTTAAGAAATGTAAACGGTTCTGCATGTTGATCATGACTGTTTCCAAAAATAACTGTCAAAAAACTTCAAAAATATAACCATTAATCTTTCTGATCATTAAGTCTCGTTTAAGCAAAAAAGCAGTTCCAGTGCCAACTTGATTTGAATGATACAGAGAAAATATTATTTGATGATTTATTACACCAGTCATAATATTAAAAACCGTTTGATTAATACAGCGTAAGACACTTTCATGCTGCAAAAACACCAAAAAAACCTGTTGGGGCACGTACGTAACAAGGTGTGCTGTGGTATATGGACCAAGACAAGTAGTGTAAAGTTGTGAGATGGGGCATCCATGGATTGCATTATCTTATTCGGAGCAACTCAAGTAGATTAGGATCTAGAGAATCTGAAGGCCATGTCAACACCTTGAACTCTTTCTCATGTTTAAACCACCCTTAGCAATTTCTGCTGTGTGGCAAAGCATATTAAAGAGGCCGCAATACATATACTAGTCCCTTCCTCTGCAGCATTATTTAGGTATGTGGCTCATGTCAAAGAAGCATCCATATGAATGGCAGGAGCCATTATTTCCCAGCAGTTGATATCTTAGAACAGGGGTGTCAAACCCCAGTCCTGGAGGGTCCAGCACAATTTGGTGATTTCCCTCCTAAAACACACCTGCTTCACACTTAGTGGCAGGTGTAGTGAGTGTGTTTGAGGAGGGAAATCACCAAATTGTGCCAGCCCTCCAGGACTGGAGTTCGACACCCCTGGCCTAGAACATCACACTGCCAGATCTGCTTCTTCCCACAGTGCATTACCAGGCTAGTGAAGCACTCACCTGACTGTCTTTTTTCATGCAAAAGAACATGTTATTCATCAGGCCACCTCCGTAATTGCTCCATGGTCTGGTTTTCAGATGGTCAGTTCTGATGTTCATAGGCTCAGTGCAAGCACTTTTAGTAGATGCATGATCAGCTCCTCACACACAC